>CM042012.1:59589204-60034204 GCA_023525715.1 Cichorium intybus
CTTCAAGATCTTGTCTTTTCAATACTTTCTTCAAAGTATTTGAGAATCAAACTTTTATTTTTGGATCTTTTAGTGCTTAAGAATCTGGTGATGTTTGAATCTTATTATGTGTGTGCATTTTAGTATATTTGTGTCTGATTTTCCAAGAACACTCTTTGGGTATATGCTTGATCTAATATGTTTTTATGCTTCAATTCTATTTCTTAAATAAAATTTTCTGATGTGTTCGTTGTGGTGGGTGAGAGTAGGCAGTGTTGGTGGTCCCAGCATGTGTGTGTATGTTCTTGAGAGTGTGTATGTGTTTTTAAGAAAAAAACCCAGAAATCATAAGAGAGAGAGAGAGAGAGAGAGAGAGAGAGAGAGAGAGAGAGAGAGAGAGAGAGAGAGAGAGAGAGGATTTTCGATTTAATTTTTCATTTCTTTAATCAAAAAAGTTTTAAAAATATAAAAAAAATGTAAACCAAAATAAAAAGGGTAAAATAGTAGTTTTAGATCGTTTTTGCAACAAAATGAAATCAAAGAAACCAAGAGTACAAGAAAATGAAACCTTAGGGACCAAGCACATCGAGGTTTTCATAGTTGTTCCCAACCATGATAAATCACATTGACCAATCACATAAATTTGGCTTTTTAAAAATTTCTTTATAAACATTTAGTATGTATATACTGTATATAGTCCATGCTTCTAAAACTTTGTGATAATTGGAATATTGGATAATTTAATAAACGAGTTATCCAATTTGGATTTAGAATTTTAAACCTGATCTACATAATTTCCGGTGCATATCCAATAGTTAGTCCATAGATTTTAATTGGGTGGGTCAATTTAAACTAGATCGATTAACTTTCTGCACATGTCTACCATATAGGTTTCTATATGCACCTATTAGAGCCTATTTAAATGATTGAAAATTATGTATTGACATATTTTGTCTCTATCGGTAAGGATTCATCGGTGCTATCGTGCTATTAACTTCGGTATCGGCATCTTAAGTATACACTCAATAAATCACGCGGTATCATAATTTTGCATTTTAAAGAAATAAGTATCATATATTTTAGCCATTTATAAATAATAAGTATCATTAAACCATGACAAATTAGTCTGGTTTTTTATTTCGCTAATTAAATGTTTACAAACTAACTTTCACTAGTGTATTGGATACATTTTATATTTCGATAAATTATATCGTTTCTTTATGAACCATTTTGTACTAATTTGAGCCATACCAAACGGAATTATAAATATAAAAAAATGCTTTTTCGTAATTTAAAAATATTTTTGTAATAAGAGGTTGGTTTGGTACTAGTTTAAAACCACTTTTCCGGAAACTCTTGAAAAATACTCGTGAGACATCTTATTGCTAACGATACAAATAAATGTTGGTTTTTAGACTAAGAAAATATATTGCGTTTATATTACAAGAAGACGTATCTACAAATAAAACTGAAAATAAAATACTCTATATAATATTATTCTGAATGCTATCAATTAAAAGTTTCAAAAGATGAAATACCAAGTATTATCAAATAAGCAAAAGCTTAAAAAGATATTACTAAATAAAAGATAAAAGAGAGAAAGATATAACTAAATATTAACATACAAAAAAGCTATAAAAAAAGTAATAGAATATATTTAAAATCAAAATGAGTCGATAAAAAGCAGCATGCCATTTACTTGGATTTTTATATATAAAGTTGAGTGATCATAATCACATAGACTAAACTAACACAAACTCTGAGCTTATTTACAATAACCTCAAGTTTTGTACGTAACGTGCATGACAAATTGCGGTATTTTTGAATATTTTTTAATGTTACACATAGTGCTGTTCGGTATTTCTTGCTTTTCTAGTCTATTATTATTAGGTGACTTACATTCAATGTGTGTGAAGTTAGTTGAATATATAAGATAATTCAGTCCTGTGGATATAATCATGTACATGATTGTCAAATTGTTAAAAGAAAACCAACATCAACTTTAAATGAGTTGTGAATTTATGTGCATTTATGAATTTCGGTGTATATTTTGTTAAAATCTTATAATTCTAAAACTCAAGGTTTATTTTTTATAGAATGTACCTTTCTTTCTTTTATTAGTTACAACGGAGGGTCACCATTCACCACCTATTTGTCCTGAATCATCCGTCTCTGATCTGTCCAATATTTATGTTTTCATTCCTTATTGAGAGATCCTTGATGGCTATTAAAGTTTATATTTTATATCATATCAATAAAAATTATTTTTAAAAAAATTTAATGCAGAAATTTTTTTCAAAATTTTTTTTAATAGTTAAATAGTTCTCATCATCTATTTAAAATATTTTATAAAATTTACTTTTATAATTCTTTTATGTTTTTAACCACACATCATATTTCATATTGGTGTTATTTATCAATTATTAAAAATAAATAATAATAATTATATTAGAAATTTACTTTTTCATATTTATAAATCAGATTAATTTGTTAAATTAATGCTAAAAATATATAATATTATTAAAGGGATAAAATAGAATTGTTATTAAGTTAAAGAATGAAAAATAATACTAAATAAATATTTAAGTGGATAAGAAATAATAAATGATTGATTGAATACTAAAAAAATAAATTAATAATGCACTCTATGATATTGACTATTGAGTTATTAATAGAATATTAATATTAATAATTTATGGATAAATTTTTATAAAATATCTTTTAACAGGGAAAAGAAAATAAATTCAAATTTAACAACTCGTCAATGTCCAATCAGTATCTGCATACTTATCTAATATGAATCTTGATGGAGTTTTAAGATTGAAATTGGAAGATAAACCATTTAATGCAGTTCTTGATTAAGAAATCTTATTGGGGCGTAACTCGTGTGTAACGTTAGTGTCAAGATATTGGTAATGATATGTGCTTAGAAATTATTTGAAGACGATAAATATTAAATAATACATATATTGGGACGGGTTCAAAATCAAATTATATCACCTAATTATAGAACACGCGAAAATTGTCCATATTCATTTATGAATATACGTAATTTTCATGTTCATAAAAGAACATATGTTAATAAATGAACATGACTAATTTTCATGTGGTTCTATGATTATATGATATAATTTGGTTCTGTGCTGAACTTATATATATATATATATATATATATATATATATATATATATATATATATATATATATATATATATATATAATCAATTCAAAAATAATTTTTATGTTTCATAAAATTAAAGAAATGGTCTCTATTTAACAGTGAACTTAAAAAAAATATTCCTCTATTTCATAAAGTTACACATATCATCCCTACATTTAACAAAGTTACTAAAAGGTCCCTATCTAAAAGCAAAATTAAAAAAAAAAACACAAAATTGCAAAAATGATCACTGTGTTTGTCATTTTCATGTGGTTTTGATCCAAAAATGTTTGGTGGTGCACCAGTGGTCCAATTTTGGATCTTTCAAGTGATTTTAGTCCCTATTAACTTGAAAAGACAATTATACCCCTTATATTTATATATTTATTTTAATGTTTATTATTAAATAAAATAACACACACACATTCTCTCTATCTCTCTTCTTTTCACATACAAACACAGCAGTTTCTTTGCTTTGGTTACAAGAAGATATGAAACCTACAAATCTTTCAGAAGGCTCACAACAACCCATCATCACCACCTCCAAATCTCCCCTCTATTGGTTCTGATTTTGCCTCATCTCTAACCCCACTGCATTCTTAAACTTCAAGCTCCCAAACTTCAATCCAATGGCTATCGACACTACTGAAGAGGTATTCTTAGTTTCTCATATCATGTATTAGTTCCATCGGAGGTTCCCCTCAAAATTTATCAGAATATGTGGAGAAGTTCAGATCAAGATCTATTCAACTTTGTTTTGATCTGTTGACACTCAAACCTAAAGGAAATTGAAGCACTGCTGACATTGGTTATCTTTTCCAAGAACAATGAGTGAGGTGGTTGCGAAGGTTGCTTCTATTTTCCGGTCAACTTACAAAAATTCCAAATCAAACTCAGATGTAGACAGCGGGAGGTGTAAGTATCGAAAAGAATCAATTTTGGGGTGGGTGACAGAGCTTGACGATGGTTTACCTCGAATCTTGCCAAGAACGACCATCTCCAACTTTCTCTGATTCCATCTCTCTCTCTCTCTCTCTCTCTCTCTTTCTCTCTCTGATGATGGTTGCTCAGCACACGGGAAAACCTTATACCTTTCGTAGATATGAAGGAAAAATCACTCGATGTCGAACTTGGACTTGGAAAAGAATCGCTGGATGTTGAACCTAGAGATGGAGGAAGAATCGTCACCCTGTTTCTGTATATTGCACTGTTTTTTTTTTCTTGGTGGAATTGGAATTCTTAATCATCATGTACCTAGAGGAGCACTAGGCAACGAGTCTTCTTTGATGAACAGACCGTCATTTTTGAAGCCCTAGATCGCAACATGGAGGCGGATAGAGGGAGAGAGGAGGGGGTAGTGGGATTGTTTTGGGTTTATTTCAATTAAAATAATTAAAAAATAAAAATAGAATTACTTAAGGGTATATTAGTCATTTTAGGTTGGGTGTGGACCAAAACCACAAAAAATATCAACCATAAGGACTAAAATCACAAATAAGATACGAAATTGGACCAATGGTACACCACTAAACCTTTTTGGACTAAAACCACATGAAAATGTCAAACACATGGACCATTTTTGCAATTTTGTCTTAAAAAATAAATAAAATTTCAGTAATAGTTCATCCTAATAGTGAAATTACAGAAATGATACCTGTGTTTCACAAAATTACATTGATTGTCCTTGCGCAATAGTGAATTTCTAGACATGATCCCATGTTTCACGAAAACTATAGAAACGGACTGTATGTAAAAGACAGCTACATAAATTATGGGGCTAAATACAAAAAAACCCTTCCATTTATAGGGTGTTATTCAAAAAAACCCTTTAGTTTTATTTTGGTTAAAAAAACACATTCATTTATTTTTGACCTTTCACTTTAATCCATATCACATATTTTTACTCCTAATAACCGGTTGAGCCAATAGGTGGAATTTCTTTATTCATACGTGGAATTAAAAGAAAATGCGTGGACTTCTAATTAGGGTTAAATACAATATGTCACTTACGCCTACCCTTAATTGGGGATTTGTTTAAGCCGATATTGGAGAAGAAAGATCGAAGCTTCCAATCCCAATATTGAAAGCTTGCATCAGTCGATCACAGATATATGCTTTATTAGTTGGAATTCGAATGTGATTAGGTGGTAATAAACTAGAATTAGAAACAAATTATGCTGAAGCCTTCTTTGTTCTGTTGCTTTGCCGCCGGCGAAAACCAGAAAATTGTAAGGTTGAATAACAGATGTTGGAAGCTCGAAGTCTGAAAAAGGCACTCGTGCCATCGACACTAATGCCACATTGTCAATAGACTTCACTCTCAATTCCACATATGATATGCCATGTTGTGCAGAAAATATCCGCACATACAATTGCATGGTGGATTCTCAAATTAATCTCCAAATTATTTTTTAATCTGAATGACAAAAGTTCTATTTAACAACCTTAATTCTATAAACAGGACAATCGAGTTACTGATCACAAATTAAAGATGAACTTCGAGCTCCCTTCATTTCTTGATGGTGACATTGAAACTGCCATTCAGGTTACAATTTATGTTCCATTCATTTTATGTACCAAATGCCCGCTTAATTTAATGAAGTTGGCATTTTGATATTATTCTTGTTTTCTTTATATTAGACTAGTAATTTATATATTGTAGAAGGTGCTTAAGTGTAACATAGCTTAATATATATATACTTGTAATCTCTCTTTAATGAAATACAACAACACATCACGTTTGATATGGTATCAGAGCCACTCTTGGCTTAACCCTAATATCCGTCAACTCCTCCTAGCCTAACTCTAATTGCCGCTAGTCTCCTTCTCATCCTTCTCCTCATCGACGGCAGCCACACAAAAGATGACAATCATCGCAGCCTTCACACAAGCAGAAAAGACCATTCACAATTCACACAAGTTTGGTTTCAAACTATCTTCAACAAATTATGGATACTGGAAGACAATGCTCCAGCCATTCCTTGTTACAAATAATCTATTCGGTTATATTGACGGTACAATTGTATGTCCTCCCTCAACAATCTCGCTCAGTACACCATCGCCTGATAAAGACGCAGCACCGATAATCACGGTCGAAGTAAACCCGGATTACACGACGTGGGTTTTGAATGATGCTCATGTAAGGATGCTTATTCTGTCCATGATTTCTGAAAGTGCATTCCAACACGTTCAAGGTATGACATCTCGCGATCTCTGGCTAGCATTGGAACGGGCATATGCCCCTCATACATCCTCCCGAGAGTATACCTTGAAGACCCAACTGTTGAAGCTTCAAATGAAACCCGATGAATCATCGTCCACATATCTTACTAGGGCTCAGGAATATGTTGATGCCCTAGCAAATATCGGCGAACCTATGAAGGAAAAAGATGTTGTCATGCTTCTCTTATCCGGTCTCTGTGAAATAATACAACGGATTAAAATCAACGATTCTCGCCCGCCAAGCACCGATTGCCTTCGTTGATCTGCATGCTCTTCTGTTAGATCATGATTATATGATCTCAAAACCATCGATAGAACTCCCGCCGGCACAAGCTTTCACCACCACAGCAAACATTCGAAAACCGACAGCGACCACCGGCTCCTCACATGTGAACTCTACGGAAGCCGTCCAGGCTATCCAGCAAGTAGCCGCCCAACTAGGATTTCAACTTCAACCTCTCGGCTCGTCACAACCTCAAGCCAACTTTACAAACCGGTCAAACAACAGTCGGGATCGATCTCAAAACAATCGCTCCAACAATCGGGGATGTGGAAACCACAACAACCGTAATCAAGGTAATCGCAATCAATTTAGCTGGGCATCTAATCAAAATACTGTGTATGGCACATGTAACAGGTGTGGCATCGGATACGTACCGTCTCAATGCCCGAACCGAGACCCGAACACCATTCGACGACCATCTGCAAATTTCACCGACTACAACTCACAACCTTCAAACACTTGGATAACGGATACGAGTTCGAATTACCATGTTGCCTCCAATCTATCCAGCCTTGATCACTCAGAAGCCTATTATGGTGAAGATAATCTTCGCGTTGGCAATGGTAAGGGTCTCCCCATTTTACATATTGGTTCATCCAACTTCTACTCACCCAACAAAACCTTTAACCTCAAAAGAATCCTTCACGTTCCCTCTATAACACAAAATCTTCTTTCTGTTCAACAATTCTGCTCAGACAATAACGTTTATTTTGAATTTCATGCTACCTTTTTTTGTGTGAAGGACACTTCCACCCACAAGATCCTCTACATGGGGCCAAGTAATGGCGGTCTCTACTCTTTCAACTTTCCAAGCGTTCAACCCAAAGTCTCCTTTTCCACGTGTCGTGTGTCTTCCACTGTTTGGAATCATCGGCTGGGACATCCACATCCACTGCTTTTTATGTTCCATGTGTTATAGATATCGTTTACCTTTGTCAAACAATTGTTCTAGTATTTTTTGTGAATCTTGTTCTGTTGGAAAATCCACCAAACTCCCTTTGTCTTCTTCTAATATTAAAAGTAGTCATATTTTGGATCTTATGTTTTGTGATGTGTGGGGCCCTACGCCTGCTGTTTCTTTTCACGGTCATCGTTACTTTTTACTATGTGTTGACCATTTCACCAAATTCATGTGGTTCTTCCCATTAAAACAAAAATCTGACGTTTTTCATATTTTTAAACAATTTCTTTTGACAGTTGAGCGTCAATTTAACACAAAACTCAAAGCTGTCCAAACTGATTGGGCCGGTGAATTCCGCAACCTCTCCTCATTCTTCTCCACCCTTGGTATTACCCATCGTCTCTCGTGTCCCCACACCAGTGAACAAAACGGTATCGTTGAACGCCGTCACCGACAGGTGGTTGAAACCAGCCTCACTCTTCTTGCAAAATCTCAAGTCCCGCAAAAATTTTGGCACTTCGCCTTTGACACCGCCACCTACCTTATAAATCGCATGCCCACCCGCACCAACTCCAATACTTCACCATTTGAACTTGTGTTTCATACCCCACCCAACTACTCGTTTCTACGTATATTCGGGTGTCAATGCTTTCCTCATCTACGTCCATACAACAAACATAAAATGGAATTCTGCTCCATACCGTGTATTTTTCTTGGCTACAGCCACTCCCATCACGGTTATCGGTGCTTTGACCCTCTCACCGAACGACCCTATGTCGCTCGCCATGTCCGCTTCAATGAACATTCATTTCCCTTCCTTCAACCTGCTCCCATCCAGACATCCTCCTGTTCAACAGAACCTTATTACTCCTCATATCCTACCACTCCCACTCCTCCTACACCTCAAATACACATTCCCGATCACACCTCGCCCCATCTATCTACTTCGGTTTTTGACAATTCTGTTCAAACTCATTCCGACACCCCCACCATCCCCACCCCATCTAACACTCCTACTCCACCCCCTGCACCTATCACCTCCGCACCTACTGGTCCCGAAATCAACATCTCCGCTCCACATGTCCCCGACCTGGAGCCAATTTCTACCACCCGCACTCGCCCACCCAATCTTAGACAAAATCCTAAACCTAACCCCAAATACTCTTTTCACACACATCCCTCCACCCTTGATACCGAGCCCACCTCCTTTGACATTGCCAATGCATCTCCTCAATGGCGCCAAGCCATGGCCGATGAGTATTCAGCACTTCTACGAAATGGCACATGGTCGTTAGTTCCCCATGTCCCGAACTCCAATGTGGTTTATTGCAAATGGGTGTACAGGATAAAACGTGATCAAACTGGTGCCATTAAACGCTACAAAGCGCGGTTGGTCGCAAAAGGATTCTGACAACACCGGGTGTTGATTATCATGAGACTTTTAGCCCCGTTGTGAAAGCTACAACTATTCGTCTCGTTCTTTCCCTTGCTATCGCCCAAAACTGGCCTATGAGACAACTCGATGTTCAAAATGCTTTCCTTCACGATGATCTCCAAGAAACCGTCTATTTGAAGCAACCACAGGGATTCGTTGATGCTCAAAAACCGGATCATGTTTGTCGATTACACAAATCGTTATATGGCTTAAGACAGGCTCCCCGGGCATGGTTTCAAAGACTATCCAGTGCACTACAGCAGCTTGGCTTTCACGGTTCCAAAACCGACCCGTCCCTTTTCAACTATACCAAATCGGGTACTCTCCTCTATATGCTTGTCTACGTTGATGATATTATTTTGACATGCAATAACCCGGAGGCCGTCAATCGGGTAGTTCAAAATCTCAGTCATGCGTTTGCCATTCAAGACATGGGTCGGTTGTCTTATTTCTTAGGGATCGATATTCTTCCGCATGGCAATGATGTCCTACTCTCACAACAAAAGTACATCTTAGACTTACTGGAGCGCGCAAAAATGTCAAATGCAAATCCGATGCCCACACCGATTGCCACCAATGCCAATTTGGCGCTTGGCGACATCCCTCCACTGGCTGATCCGGTCCAGTATCGCCAGATTGTCGGTGCCTTACAGTATGTCACCCTCTCTCGGCCGGACATCGCTTATGTCGTAAATAAAGTGTGCCAGTTCATGCACTCTCCTACAGAAAACCATTGGTCTACAGTCAAACGTATTCTGCGGTACCTAAAGGGAACTAAAGCATATGGTCTCCGCATCCGCCAAAATTCCGGGACCTCACTTCATGCGTATGCCGATTCCGCCTTCACTAATCTCAACGCATTTTCTGATGCCGACTGGGCTGGCTGTCCCGATGACCGTCGATCCACGGGGGGATATGCTATATACATCGGTTCGAACCTCATCTCCTGGTCTGCAAGAAAACAAAAGACTGTCTCGCGGTCATCAACAGAATTTGAATACAAAGCCTTAGCCGATACAGTTGCTGAACTTACATGGTTACAAACTTTGTTACATGAACTTCGGGTCCCTACAAAAAGAATCCCGACACTATGGTGCGACAATCTAGGCGCAACTTACCTGTCAGCAAATCCGGTGTTTCATGCGAGAACGAAACATATTGAAGTTTATTTCCACTTTGTTCGCGAAAAAGTTGCTCAAGGACATCGGTCTATTCAATTCATTTCTACAGATGATCAAATTGCAGATATCTTCACTAAGCCGCTGTCAACTCAAAGATTTCTGAATTTACGGAACAAGCTAAAGGTCTCATCCCGCCCTTAGCTTGCGGGGGGATATTAGACTAGTAATTTATATATTGTAGAAGGTGCTTAAGTGTAACATAGCTTTATATATATATATATATATATATATATATATATATATATATATATATATATATATATATATATATATATATATATATATATATATATATATATATATATATATATATATATATATATATATATATATATATATATATATATATATATATATATATATATATATATACTTGTAATCTCTCTTTAATGAAATACAACAACACATCACGTTTGATACCTTATGCAGTCTTGTGCTTTTATGGAGCAAAGGGAATTAGTAGAGGAGCTTGCGGATTCAATAGGAAATGCGATGATTTCCAATTTTTTTAAAATAAATCGTAATATGTTGTAAATGTAGGAGTCGGTGGATATGTTTTGATACTTTTGTTATTGTAATACTAAATCAAAAGACATTCAATGTGCCTTTGTAAACCCAAAAAGCAAATTGTCATCAACTTTTTCGTACAAATTTATATTTTTTGCTCAACATAGCAATATATTTGTTGATCTAGATCTTATAAAATCAAATTACGAATTAATTAAACCTGATAAAGTTGGATTCGAACTCAACTAGTTTGCAACCATATTACAAAGCAGATGGTATAGGAAGGATTTTGTCTACAACCATTGACCAAGCACTTTTTAAGCGCTATTCGAAAACCATTGACCATCGTCATTAAAAAGAAAAGGTGGGAGTTGAGGTTGAAAGAATAATCCGCAATTTGATTTTGACATAAATGGTACGTACTTTTAGCAACCAACTATTAAAATGTTTGGTTTTTTTAACAACCAATTTTGCTAAACTAAACTACCTGATATGTGAGATTCGTTTTAGCAACACAAACCTAGTATGGCCCTTAACACAAATGGTAATGAAAAAAATGACAGATAATGGTCCTATTGATTCTAGAATACATTTACTCACAACAGGAAAACAGACTGTAATAATTAAGAAATAATCACGGTAAAGTAGGTTGCTAATTACAATTTCTATTACAAAGTTGCTTGCCAAAGCCAATGATTTAATACAAACTTGCATGCTAAAGACAACATATTAATAATACAAACTTAGTTCACTACCACTTCAACTAATTAAAGAAATACAATGCAATATCAAGCAGCAACTTGCAGTCGAGTCATGGAGGAGTACCACAACTACTGGTTATCACTACAACTACAAGCCGGTAAGGCACCACCCCACGATGGCAGTTGATCCACTTGAGAGGGTTGCAAAGCTGGCATCACAATGTGTGGTGGTAATATTCATTCTGAGCACCTACTGCATGTACTAAACCATGAGGAGCCTCTTTCTCTGGGATGGGTGTGAACCCCGACCGTCTACGAGCTCGACGAGGATCCCATCAGAGGGAGAGAGATCGAGAAGGCTTTGATGTGACATGTAAGAATCGTAGAGTTGAACCAAGTTTTAAGGACTGGTTGCTGATGAAGATTGGGAGCCCTATCAAAGGGAAGCAACGAGGTTACCTTAAATACTTGGATTTGATCAACATAAATAACAATGATAAATTAATCTTTTGTCTTGATTCAATGATTAATTAATTACTATGCTTCACTTCAAGTTTGTATTCAACCAAAGAGAGCACGAACCCTAACATAACTCACATTTGCACCATGTTAATTTTTCATAAAAAAGTTAAACCTTCACAGACATTATATCAAACAGTTGGGGTGTGTGAAATGGAACTAAAAGGAAACAGCAACATACCTGCTCGGTGTCTCCAAGTCAGACATTCCACCAAATAAACAAAAATATAAATATAAATTGGGCAAGAAATCAAAGAAATCGACATACCTGTGGGCTTTGACGGGACGTGACAAAAATCGAAGAACCAAGCTACAGGGAAGGAGCTTGAAGGCGACTGAACAGTGAAGATGACTCAATTCTCAGCTCGAAATTGGTCCATTCTTGAACGAGGTTGAAGACGATTGCGAAAGAGCTTGAAGACAGAAGACGACTGTATCTATCCTACCTCACTCGGCAAATCCATTTGTTCAATCGACTGAACAATGAGGATGACTCGATTCCACGTATCACTCTTTAAGTCTTAATTATCGAGGCCATGTCAGTTTGTTTAGACATGTATGATAAAACTTAATTGTTAATGCCACATAATTTATAAAACCGGTTATTGAAGGTTGAAAAGAAAATTTTGGTTTAATTTGATAGGTAAAAAATTAATGATTGTGTTTTCTGAACACAATAATTAATGAAGGGTTTTTTTGCATTAGACCTTATAAAAAGTTGAGCTTTTTTGTATATATCCCTAAATTATGTCAAAAATATAGAATCCATATACTTACCCAAAAACAGACTATCCCCACAAGTTACATACATTTTACACCAAGTAGGTCAATTCTTGAAAATTATTGGACTTCAATTGAAATATTGCATCAAATTTAGCAGTTTTCAAAAACGCATCGACAAAATTACCCAATGTTTATCAAAACCTAATATTATTTAGTGCTTAAAAACATATTTACGTAATGGCTACCAAGTCAAAACGAATGTAAAACTAGATCAAAACTATCGTACCCAATGACAACTAACGAAATTAGTAAAGTATATTAACAAATCGTCACATATATCACCACTTCAAATCGTTATAGATATTGCTAGCGTCTAATTTCATTAAATGATATATTCGACACCTATTCAAATCTTGCACCCATCATTTCAAAAAACGACTTTTTTACCTCAATTGTGTTTAAATTCCCACTTTTTAGAGCTAAAATTCATCCATGTAAAGCAACATATATATTAAATGTCTTTTTCATCCAACAAAAAAAAAAAAAAAAAAAAAAACAAATAACATAAAACCTTTTTCTTTTCCGAATAGTCTTACTTCAATTTATGGGAAATAACCTCAATCCCACCCATGAAAGGCCTTAAAGGTTCCGGAACAACAACAGTTCCGTCTTCTTGCTGATAATTCTCAAGCAAACACACGATCATTCGAGGAACCGCACACGCGGTTGCATTTAACGTGTGCACGAATTCCGGCGGAACCAGATTCCGGCCTTTCCCCTTTTTCGCATTCCCGGGATTCATTCCACTTTCCGGCCGGAATCGGATTCCCAATCTCCGGCTCTGGTAGTCTGTACAATTTGATGCACTCGATATCTACACAACACAAAATAAACATCTCAACAATAAAAAAATCAAAAGTAATATGCTATAATTAGTAATATAAAATTATAAATTATACCTCGCCATATCGACCTAAACCTGGCATCCAGGCTTCAATGTCATATTTACGGTACGCAGGTGCACCTAAATCACCGGTAGCCATGTCCAATGTTCTGTCATGGAATTTAAAACAATATTAGTAATTATTTAGGAAAATTACGAAAAAAAAAGCACTACATTTTTACATTTTTTCTGGTTTAACCATCAAGTTTTCATTTGTTCTAATAAGACCACCAATTTTTGGAAGAAAATGTAACCCGACCAGTATGACCTGAAGAAGAAACTGGTAACAATGGCATCGATGAAACTTTTTACCAAAAAATGGTGGTTTTTTACGAATCTTAAAATTGGTGGTTAAATCAAGTATTTGGTAAAATATAGTGTTTTTTTCGTAATTAGCCCTAGATAATATTTGCACTTTATTTATATAACAACGAAAAAAACACTATATTTTGTCAATTTTTCATTTGTTCTAATAAACGACTAATTTTTGGAAAAATATTTTTGAATCGACCACTATGACCTGAAAAACCGGTAACAATGGCTTCTGAAACTCTTTACCAAAAATTGGTGATTTTTTCCGAATCTTTTAAAAATTGATGGTTAAACCGAATTTTCCAACATATAGTGCCTTTTCGTAATTAGCCAATTATTTATTCGTGTTTTGTTGTTAAATTGGTGATGTTTTTAATACTTGAAATGAAGTCCTAATTTTGAAAAGAGGTCTTCTTCGATTTCGATAAGCTCCTGGTGGTAGGTGTTACTTTCTTCAGGTCGACAAAGTATAAACATTTCCACCTTGCTAAATTGGTGCACTCTGTATAAACCCCTGTTTTTTAAAATAAAAACAAACAAACTAATTAATAAATTTGTTCCTTTTTTTTAAATTGTATTTGTAAAAGGAACATTAATTTAGCCTTTGTTTTTTTTACCTAGTGGCAGCTCCAGCTGCACCAGCTTCAGTACGAAAGCAATGGGAAAAGGCAACGTACTTTAAAGGTAATGCTGAGTCAGCAAGAATGGAGTCCATGTGGATTCCGCCAACAGGGATCTCTGCGGTCCCAATAAGACATTGATCACTGCCCTCAATCGAGTAAACCTGTAAAATAGGACAATACATGTATAGATATATAAATCAGTACATACTGGCTAGTGCAAGGGCATTCACGTCTTTTGCACCTTGTCATATGGGTGGGACAAAAGATTGTAAGTATATCAATAACAACAATAATAATAATTTAAGAGTAAATTACAGTTTTGGTCCCTACGGTTTACACTAAATTACAGTTTTGGTCCTAATTTTAAAAATCTTGCATCGGTGGTCCCTATGACTTTCAAATATTTCACTTTTGGTCCCTGTGGTTCCTAATTCTTTGCTTTTGGTACCTCCCTATGTTACCATTTGTGTAAGTCCACAGGGACCAAAAGCGAAAGATATGGAAACCACAAGGACCACAGGTGCAAGATTTTCAAAACTAGGACGAAAACTGTAATTTACCCTAATTTCAAATATAATTAAGAATATCATCAATAATATTAAGAGTAAATTACAGTTTTGGTCCTTGTGGTTTACACCAAATTACAGTTTTGGTCCTAGTTTTGAAAATCTTGCACTGGTGGTCCCTATGGTTTCTACATCTTTCACTTTTGGTCCCTGTAGTTTCCAAATATTTTACTTTTGGTCCCTGTGTTTTACACAAATGATAACAGGAGGAGGGACCAAAAGTGAAAGATTTGGAAGCCAGAAGGACCAGAAGTGAAAGATTTGGAAACCACAGGGACCACGGGTGTAAGTTTTCAAAACTAGGACCAAAACTGTAATTTTGCGTAAACCACAGGGACCAAAACTGTAATTTACTCTAATATTAACAATAACAATACCACTGAAAATACTAAATTAATAATAGCAGTAATAAACTAATATTAACGAAAATGATAAATACACAAAAAAGCACATGTCTATTTACCTGAGTGTTATCTCCACGTGGTTGAAATCCACATTTTTCAACCACTAAGGATCTAGCAATTTCTGGAGTTGTAAGAGGAACAAAACCCTTTTTCATAACTTCTGATAGTGTCCAATTTATAAGCCCCATTTCTAACAAAACCGCTTCATTCTTCAAGTAATAGAACTTTGATCCACTAACCTGTACAAATAAATTATTAAATGCAATTTGTATCTAACCCTTAAGGTTAAAAAAATACCTCTGCAGCAGCATCAAAATCAAAAAGATCGAGTTCTTTCCCAAGTTGTACATGGTCCTTGATAGGAAAGGTGAATTCACGAGGGGTACCAACCTACAAATTCATGTAGATATTCAGATTCCAATAAGATAAAAATGGTGAAAAAAAAAAGAAGATAGAGATACCGTTTTCCTAATTATTGAACTATCTTCCCCTCCTATTGGGACATCTGGATGTGTCATATTTGGAATACATTGTGCTTCCTTTTGAAGGGCGTCTGTAAGTTTGACAAGATCTTCTTCTAGTATAAGCAGTTTTTCCTTTAAATTCTTTCCTGTAGAAGTTTCATTGAAAGTATGAAGATAGAAAGAGGTAGGTATCATAGATTTTGAACAACATTTGAGAATTTACAAATTACATGTACCTTCTTCTATGAGTCTTTGACGTTCTATAGGTTCCACTTTTCCTTTCATCTTGTTTGCAACTGTATTTCTTTCATATCGGAGATCTTCAACTTCCTGCTATCTGCGAGCAACAATTAGCTACAAGACAATAAACCAGTCTTTTTGAGAAGATGTGAAAGGAATTCTAAATAGTAGGCACAACTTGATAACACGATTAAATTTTATTTTAATGCTAATTTTCGTCCTTGAATTGATAGACCCCTAACCTTTTGAAGTTGCAGTAAGTTTTCATAAAGCTCAATGACTAATTCCAGGTTTGCGTTAGAATTCCTGTTCTTCAAGTTTTCTGCCAATGCCGACTTATTCTCTAGTATAGACTTGAAATCAATTGCTGCTTTCCATTGAGGTTTTACAACTGCAGCATTTCATTAACAAAAACGAGTCGGATTATAAATTGTGTAGTGAAATAGATAGAAGAAAAGAGAATGGCAAATAAAATTTCATACAATTGTGAAGTCAAGCTTTATCAACATAGAACAACGGAATACAAAATGCATAGCATAAAGGAACATGAGAAATGAAATTCAGGAAGTATTACAGTAATCGACTGAAGCAGTGGGAGTGGAATCGACAACCGGTTGCGCAGAAGCCGCCGCTGAAGATAGAGCTCTGATGAGGAACGGAAACCGGTGTGCCGAGTTGCGTGAGAGAGATGTGGATAGGGTTTTGAAGAGAGTTAAACGTCTTGAAATGGCGGCTGAGGATCGTAGTGACGATGATGTTGAACAATTCCTGTATGGAATTGACGCGAGTTTCAGGGTTTGAATCGTCGTTCCACCAAAACAACACTGCAGCCCCATCTATGCTTCTGGTGTGTGTGAAGAAGATGAAACTCGGAGACGCAAGGAACAGTTCTTATGCCATTCTATTTCTATCCTTCCTTTCTTTGTGCGGATTTTACGATTAAGGTTAAATTCAAAAGGACAAAATTAAATGAATAGTCCCTGTAGTTTATCAAAACTATTGCGTTGAAGACAACTAGTAGAACCGTTACATCATTGGTCCATGTAGTTTTCCTGGTCCTTTTAGCTAACTTTGTTAATAATCAACCATTGACTGCATGTGAAAATATATTTCTACCCGTGACGAACATAAAATGATTAGTTAATATATTTTTAAGAGTAAATTACATTTTTGGTCCCAGTTGTTTGTCCAAGATTATATTTTTGGTCCAAGTATTGAATAATTGATGTGGATGGTCCTGTGGTTTCCAAATATTGCATTGGTAGTCCTGATCCATGTAAAAAAAATCTTTTTTTCTTTTTTTTATATAATTTATGCAATAAAGAAATTCGAAAATCATATCCACTCACCCCCACCACATACCCTCTCTCTCTCTTCGTCTCTCTGCGTGTGTGTGTATATATATATATATATATATATATATATATATATATATATATATATATATATATATATATATATATATATATATATATATATATATATATATATATATGGATAAAAACTCGTGTATTACACGGGATGATGAAAAAATATATAAAATAAGATGAAAAATATCAATATTTAAAATAATAAAATTATCGTCTGTGAGTTTTGTTTATTTTGATACTTCATATGATAACATCAATTCTGTTGATTTTAGTTCGTGTAATATATATCTCTAACCATAATAACATCTATCATTTTCTTAAAAGGTCATTAGAAATGTACGAAGGAAACGGGTCTCAAATTTCAAAGGATGACTGGTCAAAGTAGTGTTGTTATATATTTTTATAGAAGTTTCAAAGTATAATGTTTAACCGTTAAAAAGGAAAGTATGTTGCTGTTATAAGCAAATCAATGATAGTACATTGTTATTGCTTTCCGTTTATTGGTGAAGCACTTAACTAAAACTTTATTAGATGTGACCACAAAATGACAAATGTTATAACATATCATGATTCATGATAGAGAAAACTCCACCCGAAATAAATATCTTCAAATCCAATAGTACCACCATCTAAACTTGAGAAGTTCTACGTGAAGTCCTTCTAAATTAGAAATTATTGGTTTCTTTTCATGCCTGGGGATTTAATCAGATATGTTAGGGCAGGGTCGTAATGTCCATTACAAAGTATATTAGAAGAAATATAGGAAATAACACTATGAGCATTGAAAGAGCACTATGAAGGACAAAACCCCAATAATAGCATTGAATTTTTTCGGGCGTAGTTGGAGGATTATAAGTATAGCATCAACAAAACACCACCTAGTAGCTCAAAATCAATATATGGACTTTAGGCTTCCGCAAGGGCACATGGCAGATAAACTTGGTAAGCATTGTTGTATTATTGTTAATATGAATTACATAGAATAACAAAGATATATATAGGCTAACTATTTACACTCTAATCCCTTAACTATAACTAACGTAAATATCGCCTATAGTCCCCCGCAAGCTAAGGCGGGGGAGCGACCTGTAGCTTGGATCTTAACAAGAGAAAGAGGATAGAGCTTTGGTGAACACATATGCGATTTTGATCATGTGTGGAGATAAACGGAATCGAGAGTTGTTTTTGGGCAACCTTCTCTCGTACAAAATGAAAATCAACTTCCACGTGTTTGGTGCGAGCATGAAAGACAGGATTTGTAGATAAATATGTGGCACCAAGGTTGTTACACCACAATGTTGGAACTGAGCGAGTATTAATCTGGAGTTCTCGAATAAGCGTTTGTAACCAGGTTAGTTCAGCCACTGTGTCAGCTAAGGCTTTGTATTCGGACTGTGTCAGCTAAGGCTTTGTATTCGGACTCTGTTGAGTACAGTGATACAGTATTTTGTTTTCGAGCACACCACGAGACAAGGTTGGAACCGAGAAATATGGCATAACCCCCGGTGGATCGACGGTCATCCGGGCAACCAGCCCAATCAGAGTCGGAGAAGGCGCTGATGGAGTTTAAGGCTGCATCAGTGTAAGCATGGAGAAGGGTGCCATAATTCCGTTAAAGCAGAAGACCATGCTTAGCTGCGCCTTGTAAGTAGCGTAAGATACGCTTGACTACAGACCAGTGATTCTGAGTAGGAGAGTGCATGAACTAGCAGACTTTGTTGACTGCAAACGTAAGGTCTGGTCGTGACAAAGTAACATACTGAAGAGCCCCGACAATCTGGCGATACTTGACTTGGTTGTCGAACGCTAGGTTGTCACCGAGAGCCAGATTAGCGGTAATGGTCATTGGAGAAGGAACAGGTTTGGCTTGTGACAGACCGATAGGGGCAAGTAACTCCATAATGTATTTTTGTTGAGAGGGGATAACATCTGCACCCTAACGAACAACCTCAGTATCCAGAAAATATGACAGGGGCCCCAAATCTTGGACAACAAATGTGTTGCTGAGATTGTGCACCACATGATCAATAGCAGCTGAGTTGTTTCCAGTCAAGATGATATAGTCAACGTATACAAGCATATATATAAGGCGGTAGACAATCGATGAAACCATCCACGACTAGCCTACTTTAAGTCGTATAACGACTTATGAAGGAGACAGACATGATTGGGTATGTCAGGATCAACAAAACCTGGCGGTTGTTGCAAGTAGTCAGTCTCAGTCAAATTGTCATGTAAGAAGGCGTTCTGGACATCGAGTTGGCGCGTGGACCATTTTTGTGTGACCGCTAAGGATAGAACTGTTCGAATAGTAGTTACTTTAACGACAGGGCTGAAAGTCTCGTCATAGTCGATGCCATGTTCTTGGCGGAAGCCTTTGGCAACTAAGCGGGCTTTATATCGCTTGATGGCCCCGGTTTGATCCCGTTTTAACTTGTATACCCACTTGTTGTCAATAACATTTGAGTTCTGAAGACGGGGAACTAGACACCATGAAAGTGTTGGTTCTTTGAAACCCCTCTATTAGAAAAACAGTTTCCGTTGAAGCGCCCAATAGAGGATATGCAATACCAGTTTTTGGTTTTGGGGTTTCGCTAGTAATCTCCAAGACCCGATAATCTTGGAGATTACACAATATCTTTTCCTGGGTAAGAAAATTGAAGCCAACGACCATTGGAAGGTTGAGCTTTATACAATGAGCTCCGAGAGATGGAGAACTATAACCACCAATCTACCCAGTAATTCGAAACAGGTAACATCGTTCCAGACAGTGATTGATAGGTTTATATATTTTCCCGCTTTCCGCACTATGACCCTTTATACTGGATTACGAACTATTATGTCGTTTGATATCACCAATCAGAAACTTGAAATGATAGTTCTCCCACAAAACTTAGCATGACACCCTAACAAACAGTTGACAATTTCTAAGCTAAGGGGGTCTCTTGCTGTTCTTGAATACAATGACACTAATTAACATGTTTGTGTTGTATAGATGATGGAGCATGACGTTGAAATATCATTCACAAAGCTATTCGCCATTAAGTCATCAAATTGGTCAATAAGGACATTGGCATTCGGCAAGAGTGGCCAGCCTATAATTGATATGAAATATGATCAAGCATGGATTCTGGAAGAGGCTTCAGTTGTTGGTTTTATCACACCACACAACGCAGATTAATATTGGGGTTCCTCATTTATATGGTAAGTTATCTGTACATTCGTACAAAGAAACACTACTTTAGCAGCGACATAGCTTTATCGGCGACACCCTAGGAGGGAAAAAATCTCGCTCTTTTCTCGACCATTGGATCACAAAAAAATGAACGGCAAATATTGCATGTCACGCTGACCGCTGATCTGAACTTTACCAACGACACATTTAGCGGCGACGCTGGTTATTAGCGGCAAGACAAAACACGCATGTTTGGTGTCGCTGCTAATAACCAGCGTCACCGCCGATTGTTAGGTGCGACACAAAACACGCATTTATGGTTTCGCCACTAAGAACCGGCGTCGACGGTAAAGCTTAGATTTCTTGTAGTGGTTGTATTTTTCTTTAAAAATGCTAGAATATTCCGTGAGGAAATTTATGAGAAATCTAGACACTCGTCAAGACAATGACTATATACCATGTATCGAGGTTAGGCAATTTCCTCCTTACCAATTATAGCCATTGTTGTGACTTCAGACTCAGGGATGATGGGGGGTGAATACTCTGGTGGTCTCGAGAGCCTAAGATCACAGCAAAGAGGAAAAGACCGTTAGTCGCACTCCGGGAGGAGATCTCGGGAGGGCGCTCCGACGATCAAGTCGGTTGTGTATCGGAGGTAAAGTTGTAGAGAATATGAGTAATGGTAGCGAGATGAGCGTATCTGTTACCTGAAGGCCCCTTGGCCTTTTATACCTGAGGTTGAACTCGCTTTTGGGGACACCGATGTCAGGCCTCCAGCGAGTTCGGAGGATGATTAGGCGATCGCTTGGTACGCGATCGTGGTACAGAAGGGGTACGGGAGGAGCACAGGTAATGCGTCGTGTGCACCTTTTGTCGCCTGCATGTGTCAGACCATCCGCAGGTTGTCGTCTGTGTGGCTCTGCGGGAAGGTGTCATCAGGGCGATTGTTTGCGAGAGCGGATGCCAGCGCCGTAGGGAGGCCCTGGTGGTGTGCGAGTAAGTCCAGTGCCGTGGGGCAGCGCTCATGGCTTTGGACCGATGGAGCTTTTCCGAGTCGTATCCTATGATACGTTATCAAGTCCCCTAGTCTAGTAGTTACTGCGCGGGCCCAGCGGAGCCGTAATGTTATAGACTTATGGGAAGGACACGTGTAGGGCTGGGGTTTCCGCCGGTTGTGACAAGACCCCTGTCGCCTTTCATCATTATGGTAGTTTTTGGTTTAAGTCCTTCTTGGATGGCGAGGGGAAAGATGTCGTAGTTTTATTCTGTAGTGGAAGGTATACTTTTGTGTTGTGTTCTTTCTGTTGTTTCCCCTCTTTTTCCTCCCCCCTTCTTTTTTATCATGATTGCTGGTTTGTTATTTCCAGGTGTTATCCGTCCTGTTTTGCTTTCAGGATGTTTTGGCTGAAAAGTGGGAGGGACAGTTGGAGTATCGAGAAGTGGATCTTGTGGATAAGGTTCCTGATCCTTTTTCTTTTAATGGTTTTTCTAATATCCTTGTTGATGAGACTGTTAGCACTGGCGGGGACGAGGAAGGAGATGGGGCTGAGGGATCTCCTTTGGTGGATGATAACGTGGGTACATCATCTTTTTAGGGTCCGACTGTGTCCGATGAGTCAGTGAAGGATAGTAAGGAGGGGATTTTGGAGGCTGTAGTGAAGATGGGGAAGCGTAAAATTGGTGTAGGTGTTGTGGGTCAGGCTGACCCGTCAACTGATTTGGTTCCAATCCGGCGTCTTAGCCGTCGTCGGTTATTGTCTGGTTTGAGGGATGCTGGTGTTTTTGGGGACAAGGAGGGAGTTATACGAATTCCTGATGACGATGTTCATGTTGTTGATAAACCTACTGGGGAGGTTAAGGTCGGTGATGGTGGCGAGCCTGTGATGGATTTGGGGAAGAAGAATGTGGCTAAGGAGTCTGTGCCAATGGTGGAGGGAAAAGATTGAAAGGTTTTATGCAACTATGAACTAAAGTGACCTAAGTTCACATGCAACCTATAAAGATCTAAGTTTTCTTCTAATTAAACATATAACAAATCCTAAAGGCCCAGAAAAATTAAACTAAAAGAAGAGAATTAGAAAAACCAACCTTTAGTGAAACTTGGAAGCAAAGCAACAGAAATCTGTTGCCTCAAATGAAGTCACACCCAGGGAGCGGGAGAGGGTCTCGAAAATTCCAGAGAGGTTAGGTAAAGTTGGCCCAGAAAATAGGTACCATAGGGTCCCTATTTATAATCCCAAGCAGATGACCAGATAAACCTCTAGAGATAAACCGTTTGAATTTAAATCAAGATAAACTATTATCTTTATTAATTCAAACCCTTTTACCTCTACTTATTAAATTCGAATATATATATATATATATATATATATATATATATATATATATATATATATATATATATATATATATATATATATATATATATATATATATAATTTTGCTGGTCACACACTCACTCAAACTGTCACATACTCAACTATTGAATAATTACAGTTTTAGTCCCTGCACCTTTAATTAATTAATTTAATCACCAAATTAATTCCAATTAATTCCAGATTAATTTCTAATTAATTAATATAGTTTCTAATTAATATATTATCACTTTAATATATTAATAAACTATTTATTTAATCTCTATTGATTTATTAATCAGATAATAAATCAATATTTCTCTCTACCGGACTTTCTATCAAACCTCCTACTATGAGGGCAACCCAAATGGACTATGCTACTATTAATTAGATAAATACTAATTATTAGTCATGGCTTAGACACCTAATACAATAGTCTCCCACTTGGATAAGTCTATGACTATAATTACCAATTTAGCCTCCAATTAATTAGCAACTGTAGTTTCCTAGAAACCGCCGCTGAACTCTGACCTAGATAGTTCTGTCCAAAGATAAATGATCAGATGATCCTCCGTCCAACAAGATATTTTTAGACTCAAAACATGGATTGAAATCAATCCTGGTCTGATTCTCTGTTTCCCGATTTCTGATTTGCATATGACCTTTAAGACTACAAATTGAACATATCAATTTAGTCCTGGTTGGCCAACCCTTTCAGTCAACTTCAAAATCATCAAGAGGCCTACAGATATCTGTTTCCCGACAGGGTCAAGGGACGAATAAGTTTTGACTCATATACTTATGTCATTTACCAGTCAAATCATTCACAACAACACGTTTTATAACACCGTGTTACCGATGCATTTTCGCATTGTCAATAAACAACCGCTTAATAAAACATAACCTATATGTCTTTACTTAAAGATCAAAAGATATTATCGTCTCAACATTGCTTGTGATGAAATCCATGAAGCAATCCGTTGAGTGTGGGTTTATCCAATACTTAAATCCCTATTTCTAAGTACTCATGAATAGTGTAGCAATCTTATTGCTATGTCTAACTCATTAGACAATCTACAAAACTATTCATGACAGTCTTCATTCATACTTACTCCCTAAAAATATGAGTGACTGTGGATATTCGAATAATAATTAAATTACTCAGGAAGTAAACATGCAAAATTGAAACACAATAATAAACAATCGACAAAAGGTAGTATCAAATACTTATCAACAAAACTATATTATTAAATCACCAACGTCAATTACATTTATATTGTAATAAGTTTCAAATCCTATCTAATTACAAAACTAATATCATCTCTTAATCCTATGCACTGCGCATGCTGATTATGCTTAATCCTACTCAGAGCCTTTGTTAAGGGGTCTGCAGGATTATCTTCGGATGATACCCTCTTCACAAGCAGGTGACCTTCTTCTACCCTATGTCTTATGTAGTGGTACTTTCTGTCGATGTGTCTGGACTTTCCATTATCTCTCGGTTCCTTTGTCAAAGCAACCGCTCCTTCGTTATCGCAGAATAGTTCCATGGGCTCCTGAATACTCGGGACTACTCCAAGGTCACCAATAAAATTCTTCAGCCAAGCCGCTTCCTTTGCCGCTTCACTCGCTGCTATGTACTCTGATTCACAAGTAGAATCAGCCACCGTCTCTTGCTTGGAACTTTTCCAAGTTACTGCTCCCCCCATTCAATAGGAATACCCAGCCTGACTGAGACCGACCGTTGTCTCTATCTGTCTGAAAGCTGGCATCAGTATATCCGTCAACTCTCAAGGTATCACTGCCACCAAGGACTAAAACAAAGTTCTTCGTCCTTCGCTGATACTTGAGTATGTTTTTGACCGCCGTCCAATGTGCCCTACTAGGGTTTCCCTGGTATCGACTGACCATGCTCAAGGCAAAAGCCACGTCGGGACGAGTGCATGTCATGGCGTACATGATCGACCCCACAGCCGAAGCGTAAAGTACCCGACTCATGTCCGCAATTTCCTCGTCTGTACTTGGACTCTGAGTCTTACTCAACTTAGCATTACTTTGCATTGGTAGCTCTCCCTTCTTGGAATTTTCCATACTGAATCTTTTCAGTACCTTTTCCAAGTATGTACTCTGACTAAGTCCAATTAGTCTCTTCTTCCTATCTCTCAATATTCTTATCCCGAGAATATAGGCTGCCTCTCCTAGGTCTTTCATGGCGAAACACTTCCCGAGCCAAGACTTGACATCTTGCAAAGTCGGAACATCGTTTCCCATGAGCAGTATGTCATCTACATACAGCACCAGGAAAGTGACTATACTCCCACTAGCTTTGACATATACGCAAGACTCATCCTCGCTCCTAGAGAAGCCAAATTCTTTGACTTTCTCATGGAAACAAAGATTCCAGATGCGAGAAGCTTGTTTTAATCCATAGATAGATTTCTCAAGCTTACACACTTTGTTAGGATACTTTGCATCAACAAAACCCTCTGGCTGATTCATGTAAAAATCCTCAGTCAACTTTCCATTAAGGAAAGCGGTTTTGATGTCCATCTGCCAAATTTCATAGTCATGAAATGCAGCTATGGCTAGCATAATCCTGATAGACTTTATCTTAGCCACTGGTGAGAAGGTCTCATCATAGTCAATCCCTGGGGTTTGAGTAAAGCCCTTCGCAACCAGTCTTGCTTTGAAAGTGTGTACCTTTCCGTCCATGTCGGTCTTCTTCTTGAAGATCCACTTGCACCCGACTGTCTTTCGACCCGGTACATTGTCAACCAAGTTCCAAACTTGATCGTCATACATGGACTTGATCTCGCTGTCCATTGCCTCTTTCCACTTGGCAGACTCAGGTCCTGCCACTGCTTCCCGGTAGTTAGCAGGTTCATCCAAATTTATTAGTGTCCTATCACTGACAAACGTATCTCCATCCGTAGTTATATGAAATCCATAAAACTCGGGTGGCATGCTAACTCTACTAGAGTGTCTAAGAGGTAAGGATATGTCAGTTGGAACAACAGGAACTTCTTCCTCCTGTTGGTTGCTAGTTTCTCCTAAGGTTGCATCATCGGGTGACTCTTGAATTTCTTCAAGGTCAATGGTACTCCCACTGTCCTCTTTGAATATGAGTTCTCTCTCACGAAAGACTCCCCGTCTCGCTACAAAGACCACGTCCTCACTTGGTTTGTAGAACAGATTGAAGGGTTTCTATGCAAACAATAAACACAAAAATACCTATGGTTCACATGCAACCCTAATATGGTCTATGTTTTCTTCTATGAATATTAGAACTAAAAACCCTAAAGGATACAATTCAATTCTAAAGATGAATTAAGAAAACCAACCTTTGATCTTATGATCCTTCAAGCAAGCAGCAAAGAGATCCTGCCTCAAATGCAAGTCACACCTAAGCAATGAGAAGACAATCCAGCAGAGTAAAGGAGAGAGAGAGATGGCGTGAATATGGTGGTACCAGGGGGTTCCTTATATAGCCTCCACAGGCTACACCTGAAACCCTAAGGAGCCTCCCAAGTGGGCAAGCCTACAAGTCACTTGGACAAGGCTTCTAAAACCCTAGAAGGGTTTTCGCCAAACCCTAGAGAGGACTCCAGGGTGGCGCCACTTTTGGCCCCTGGCTTATCCCTTGCCAGTTATTCAACTATTGAATAATTACAAGTCAGCCCCTGCACTTTAATTAATTAATTTAATCACTAAATTAAATCCAATTAATTCTGGATTAAATCTCAATTAATTAATATAGTTTCTAATTAATATATTAACACTTAAATATATTAATAAGCCATCTATATATATTCTATTGATTTATTAAACCCTTAATAAATCAACCTTTCTCTCTACTGAATTGTACATCAATTCCCCAGCTATGAGGGCAACCCAAATGGACTTTGCTTTTATTCATAAGATAAATACAATTATAAGTCATGGCTTAGACACCTAATCCAACACAGGTATCCAAAAGACTGTTTGGGATATCCAATGAAGATACATTTCTCGCTTCTCTCTACGAGTTTATCGTGAGTTTCTCGTCTAACGAATGCCTCACAACCCCAAACTTTGATATGTGCTAACGAGGGAACTTTCCCCGTCCACATCTCATGAGGTGTTTTAGCAACCTTCTTAGTAGGGACAAGATTAAGGATGTGGGCGGCAGTCTCTAAGGCATACCCCCAGAAGTGAATGGGAAGTGAAGCTCGACTCATCATGGAACGAACCATGTCTAAAAAGGTTCGGTTACGTCTCTCGGCAACACCGTTCAACTGTAGTGTCCGAGGAGGCGATAACTGTGAAACTATTCCACATTCCTTCAGATAGTCTAGGAACTCGATACTAAGATACTCTCCGCCTCTGTCAGACCTGAGCATCTTTATCTTCCTGCCCAATTGATTCTCAACTTCATTTTTGAACTCTTTGAACTTTTCAAAGGTTCTGACTTGTGTTTGATCAAGTAGATATACCCGTATCTACTAAAATCGTCAGTGAAGGTCACGTAGAACCGTGTGCCGTCTTTTGTGGTAGATCTGAAGGGACCACACACATCTGTGTGTATGATGTCCAAAAGACCTTCACCTCTTTCAAAGGAACCCTTGAAAGGTGATTTCGTCATCTTGCCCAGAAGACAAGATTCGCATACATCATCCGATTTGAGGTCGAATGATTCCAACACTCCATCCTTTTGGAGTTGGGCGATGCGTTTCTTGTTAATGTGCCCAAGACGACAGTGCCATAAGCACGCCTTTTCTACACCACTAGAAGAATAAATAAAGTTTACACTATGACCTAAATTGTCTATATATTGCACAGTTTCATACACACTATCACAAGGTAAAGCAGTAAATACAGAAATGCCATTTTTAAAAACAGTAATGGAACCATTACTATTATCAAACGAAAACTATAAACCTTGTCTGAACAATGCATGAAATGAAATAATATTCCTTGCCATTTCTGGCGAATAGCAACAATTAAAAAGTTCTAAACAAACACCACTACTGAGCACTAAACTATAAGTCCCGATCTTGGTCACAGGCGACGATCTCCTATTCCCCATGATCAGGTTGCGTTTACCGTGCTCCACCTCCCTGCTTTCCCTTAGGCCCTGCAAATCAGAACAAATGTGAAAACCACATCCTGTATCAAGGACCCAAGAACTGGAAGATGGTGAGTTTTTAGAGATAGTGTATATACCTGCTGAAGACGGCTTCACTTTTCCATCTTTCAAATCTTGCAAGTATCGTGGGCAGCTTCTCTTCCAATGGCCCCGGTCTTTGCAATAGAAGCAGTCAGCTTCTTTGGGGTTGGCATTGTGAGGAATGCCAGAAGCTTTGGGTTTTGTCCCACTGCTGGATGACCCAACATGAACCTTTTCCCTCCAATTTTGCTTGGGAGGGCCCTTTCTCTTCTTCCCCTTTCCACCAGTAATGGCCAGGACGACTTCATTAGCTGCAGGTACACTTTTACCCTTCATTTCGTCCTCGGCGGTGCGGAGCATGCGATGCAGTTCGGCCATAGTGGCCTGAGAGTTGTTCAGATTATACGCCAGCGTGAACTGGTCATATGAACTAGGCAGAGAATTTAGCACTATATCTACAACCAAATCCTCGTGAACTGGCATCTCAAGCTTCCTAAGCCTTTCCACATATCCTTGCATCCTCTGCACGTGGTTGCAGATGGACTCTCCATCCCTTGGCTTCCCATTGGTGAAGGCTTTGACTACCTCGCGCCTCTCGATGCGCTCCTGCTTGCGGAACTTTTTCGCCAGCTCTTTGTGCATCTCATAGGGCCAGTAGTCTTCATATATTCTTTGCAATTCTGGGTTCATTGTAGCTATCATGATGCAAGCCACTTTGGTTGCATCATCAGAATGTTTAGTGTATTGAGCGATTTCTTCGGGAGTAGCAGTGTCAGGATCAATTTCAACGAGCTCGGTTTCCAGAACATACTCTTTATGTTCAAACCTTAGAGCCATCTTAATGTTACGGATCCGGTCATTATAGTTGGTACCGTCCAACGTAACTTTGGAGCACAATGACAAGATAGAGGTAACATTGGAGTTAGAGTGGGGGGCGGATTGATCAGCAGAAGACATCTATAAAAGAAGACAGTTTTAATTAGATATTAATAATAATCCTTATAATAACCCAATAATAAATATAAGGCTAGGATCCTACAATAACAATTTACAATCTCGAAGAGGGATGCCGTAATCAATATTGTAAATTTTATAAGGTAGGCGAATGACGATTCAGCCAATTCCACCGTGGAAAAATAAACATATTTTAATTTTCGGAATTTAAACCCTTAAATCGAAATTAATATTATCCTTTTAATTATCTTTTAATTAAACAATTAATTAAATTAATTAATTCTAAGATAGGTATCACCAAAATAATCAAATTAATTTAAACCTATCCTTATCCCCTAATTTTCGATTTTTAGGATAAGTGGTTTAAGGTTTATCTATTTAAACAATTAAAGTTACCAAAAATAGAAAACCTTCTAAACCCTAATCATAAAAACACGCCAAGCAGGAGGGGAGCGGGTAGGGTTTTCAAAAACCCTAACCTTAATTTTCGAATTGGCCATATTAGGGTTTAGAAACATTAAACCATAATTTTAAGGATAACAGTTATAGCAATTTAACAAGAAAACAACCTCGCTCTGATACCACTGAAAGGTTTTCTGCAACTATGAACTAAAGTGACCTAAGTTCATATGCAACCTATAAAGATCTAAGTTTTCTTCTAATTAAACATATAACAAATCCTAAAGGCCCAGAAAAATTAAACTAAAAGAAGAGAATTAGAAAAACCAACCTTTAGTGAAACTTGGAAACAAAGCAACAGAAATCTCTTGCCTCAAATGAAGTCACACCCAGGGAGCAGGAGAGGGTCTCCAAAATTCTAAAGAGGTTAGGTAAAGTTTGAAAGGTTTTCTGCAACTATGAACTAAAATTCCTAAGTTCACATGCAACATATATAGATCTAGGTTTTCTTCTAATTAAACATATAACAAATCCTAGAAGGCCTGAAGAAATTAACTAAAAGAATAAAATAAGAAAAACTAACCTTTTAGGATTTCTTTGAAGCAAAGCATCACAATTGTCCTGCCTCAAATGAAGTCACACCCTAGCAGGAGCTCTTGGCCAAAAATTCTTGAGAGAAAGAGAGTAAAAAAACGTGGTCTAGGGTTTAGGGAAGCCTCCCTATTTATAGCCTCCATGTGGTGATCAGATAATCGTTACAGATAAACCTTTTTGAATTCGAATTAAGATAAACTATTATTTTAATCATTCAAACCACATTTATCTGTAATATATATATATATATATATATATATATATATATATATATATATATATATATATATATATATATATATATATATATATATATATATATATATATATATATATATATATATATATATATCGAAAATATATATATCTATATATATATATATATTTTCGGCCACCACATGGTCACTCACACTGCCACTTACTCAATTATTGAATAATTACAGTTTTAGTCCCTCCACCTTTAATTAATTAATTTAACTGCCAAATTAATTCCAATTAATTCCAGAAAAATTTCTAATTAATTATTATAGTTTCTAATTAATATATTATCACTTAAATATATTAATAAACTATTTATTTAATTTCTATTGATTTATTAATCATATAATAAATCAATCTTTCTCTCTACCGGACTTTCTGCCAATCCTCCAACTATGAGGGCAACCCAAATGGACTATGCTACTATTAATCAGATAAATACTAATTATTAGTCATGGCTTAGACACCTAATCCAACAGTCTCCCACTTGGATAAGTCTATGACTAAAATTACCAATTTACCCTCTAATTAATTTAGCAACTGTAGCTTCCTAGAAACCGCTGCCGAACTCTGACCTAGTCAGTTCTGTCCAAAGATAAGTGATCAGATGATCCTTCGTCCAACAAGATATTTTCATACACGAGACATGGATTGAGATCAATCTCTGTCCGATACTCTGTTCCTCGATTTCCGATTCTGCTTATGACTTTAGAACTTCTAATTGAACACATCAATTTAGTCCAGGCTGGCCAGCACTTTAGTCAACTTCAAAATCATCGAGAGGCCTACATATATCTGTTTCCCATCAGGGTCAAGGAACGAATAAGCTTCGACTCATATGCTTATATCTTTTACCAGTCAAATAATTCACAACAACATGTTTTATAACATCGTTTACCGATGCGTTTTCGTATTATCAATGAACAACTGCCTTGTAAATAATAACTCATATCTCTCTACTTGAAGATCATAGGATATTATCGTCTCAATATTGCTTGTGATATAATCCATGAAGCAATCTATTGAGCGTGGGTTTATCCAATACTCAAATCTCTATTTCTAAGTACTCATGAATGTTGTAGCAATCCTATTGATATGCCTAACTCCTTAGACAATCTACAAATCAATTCATGACAGTCTTGATTCAATACTTACTTCCCAAAGTATGAGCGACTGTGGACCTTTCTGAATAATTAAATTATTTGGGAAGTAAAACATACGAAAGCGAAACATAAAGATCTGACTGGCAGCTACTCTTGCTTATTGCCAAGTCTCCACAAGGTAATCACCAAGTCGGACCTTGTCATAAACTATTATCGGTTTCAGGATTTCTTTTAAACTTTCAATTCTAATTTTACAGCTATGTCTTAATGAACCTTACACTCTTTCTATGTATCCAAAGTATCTTATACTTATACACTTTATTGCAGATGATCCAATCGGATGCTCATCCGATAACATCTCAATAAGTTATCCTGTCAATTTCTCTTCTAACTCCATTCTGGTAATGTGTACTGTGATTTCCTATGGTTCTGGGGTCTTTAGTCTACTTGACTGCACCCTAAGACTATTTCGAGGTGTTATGATGTGCCGGTGAACCACACGCGCTCCATCAGAATACCAACGAGACTTTGTAACCATGAAGTCCATTAACATCATGTCCTGATGTTAATAATTACCACTTTGAAAATCTTTCAAATTAATACTATCACTTTCACCCTAATCATTTCCTAATGAATTCTCATTTTAGTTCAACCAATCCATCCAGTATTCCCAGCCAGGCAATGTCCTGAATCCAACTTATTATGCCCTGAGCATTAAGTTATCAGGACATGTTTATGACTTTATGATCGATCCAAAACTTGTGGAACCCGATCTAATCCTATTCCAAATCCTTTCGGAATCCAAGGATTATTTATAATCCTTTGTGTCATGATTTTCGAAAAACTATTTTCCTTTCAGAGACTTTTCTCGTGCATCTTGAATCTTATCAAGATCATGCTTACAATGGCTAGGCCTATACTGGCGATTTCATCTTTCCAATAGATGACTGTGAATTACATGAGTATGTTGCACCTTCTTTATTTCTTTCATGCTAAGTCATCACAATTTGCAATGACAAGAAAAACTTTTCCTAAGTCTATGTATCTTGAATCTCATCAAGATCATCTTGGCAGAATCTGGATCTATCTCATAGAAGTTTACAACCACCTGAGTATGTCGTATTTCTATTAAGGCTTTCATAGCGATCCGTCTCTTAACACCAAGTCATTACACTTCGTAATGAAAAGAGACGTTTCCTAGAACCATTATTTATCCCACATGTGGGGATAGTGGATAACGGCGACTCCCACTGACTTTGACACGGTTATAGACTATTCACAAAATCCAGGACTTATGGCACATTTTGAGAATCCAAACCTTTCTGACATTTTAATGGAAATCTTTCAGCCCTTTCTCAAAATCCAATCCTTTGGCATATTTTGAGAATCCGAATATCCTTTCTTGCGAGATGCCCGTGGGACGAAACCCGGGGCCATATACCTTTTGTAATGGCATGCTCTATGTGTGTCCCTATTAGTGTGCCGGTAAACCACACATGCTCCACTAACGACTCACATTATGCCATGCAGAATCCTCTCGGATTTCATCTTCTATTGAGAGTGCTTTACTCGGAATCAATTGCTTGACTCTGAGTATAGACTCAACTAGATGCTCTGAAGGTATGTATATGTCCATGTTGCTTTTTTTGATGATTTAGTTACTCCCACTGGTTTTTAGACCAGGTGTAAAATCAATCAAATTTTCACACAGACCGTGTCTCGCCCTAAGGTCCTCTTATTTGGCAGCAGCCGGGCTCACCAATGCTTCCAAGTAGTCGGATTGCAAATCCGTACCAACTGTAGTGTTTTACCACCAATCGGTATGTCACCCTGATCACAACTACTTATGATGGTGATCAATACTACTGGTCAAGAGGAGATTATGTCAGTTGTAAAGCAGAAATCTGATTTCTGCTCCAAGCCTAGTGATGACTAAAAAGGTTCTTTCATTGTTAATCCTAAACTCATTTAGGACTGTCCCAACTCCCACTGTTTCCTTAGACCATGAGTTCTTTCTAAAAGAGCTCTTTAGTAACAGTGGGATAGCTAATGAAACGACAATGCTCAGCTAGTCATGAGGTTCAGATGAACACTACAAGACCCTAGACTTTCTATGTACAAGTGGGATAATCCCAACTTTACATTTCAGGCAGTGTCTGCAAGACCTACTTAGTCTAGGATGTGGTCGGAGTATGGTTTATATGGACTGACTGGTATAGTGTTCATCTTATTGGAAACTAATTTGCAATGTATCTCATACACCGATGATCGAACTGTTTTGACAAATGCTCAATTATCTTCCCTAAGACACATTTTAACTATTAATGTTCTTGGAAGTTAATGAACTGTGAAATCTTTTTCTCAGTTTATGTTATCGCTCAGGTTCTGTGGAACTTGTACTTCCTTTGAAGTCCTTGAACTGTTCGAGGTTTCAATTCAATTGCTTATCCCGATTAGCAATGTCATATTCGTCATACCGAATGATGAATATCGTGAAGTACAAACAATTGTGTTCTATATCAAGATTCTAGCAATACACAACAACAGGTGTGTCCGTTGCTCTTAATCTCAATGTCCTTTACATATCTATGTAAACTTATGACTTTGTTCAAGACTTGCAATCTTCAGTTGACTCTAAGTCACCTGATTCCAAAATCCTATCCTCTGGATCTTTGGGTGATTCATTTCTTGCCACATGTGCTTTATAAAGAACTTAATCATCATCTGACTCCAAGTCAGATGATTCCAAAGTCCTGTCCATCTGGACCTTTGGTTGATTCATTTCTTGACACATTAAGAACTCAATTCATCAAGTGACTCTAAGTCAAATGATTCCAAGGTCCTGTCCAACTGGACCTGTGGTTGAATTGATTCTTGTAACATTAACAATCATAAATGACACAATTCTTGAATCCAAACACTTTGGATGTATCAACATTCAAGTTATTACTAATCATACATTCAACACATTCAAATAACATTTCAAGGATAATTTCAGACAACAGGTGTTAAAAGAAAATATGACAATTTCATAAAAAATAAAATCCTTGAACAATATAATAGACAATGTCAAAAATGTATCTAAAGACTAATAACAATATTTAATATCTATCTAAACTTTAAAACTGTAACACCCCGTTTTTCGGTACGTCCGTTTTTGGCAAATCAATTATTGTAGCATAATAATAATAATAATAATAATAATAATAATAATTCTAGAAATAAATATTAGTTGGAGGGGGTTAGGTATGATTGGTAGAAAACTTGTTTTGTTGTATTATATTATTTTGGAGTTAAACAAAAATACAACGACAAATTAGAGAGACCAAAGTTGTCATATATCGTATTTCATGTAAAGTTTGAATAAGTCACGTGTGAATTCAAGAAAATGTTAGAATTTCTTTTTGTATTTAACGATGGAGGTTGCCCTTTTTTCAAACACGGCGTGCACTTTATTTCTTTTCAATCAAAATTCCTCCGCATTTCATGCGATATATTTCAATTTTTAGTTTGAGAATTTTACAAATCAAACGTAAGAAAAGTCTGGAACCCGGTATTCATTTTTATTGAAGTTACACATTTCAATCGATTGAACTCAAAATTTCACCTTCCACCTTGAAATCGGAAATCAAGAATGAAGGAGGGGAGGAGAAATCAATTTAAGGCTCGGTTTTAGGTTGAGGGTTGCGATTTTTAGAGAGAGACAGAGAGATTGTGAAAGATGAAGGAGCTAGACGTGAAAAAAAGGGTGGCGGTGCAGCAACTCGCTGCTGCTGCCGATCTGATCATGGATGCGAGAAAAGTCGCCGGCGATGATGTCTGTGAAGGATCGTGATGGCAGGCGATGGTTAGCGGCAGTCGGAGATGTGCAGACCGCTGCCGATGAGGCGGTGCGAGTGAAGGAGTCACGGAGGAATTAGTGGCCGGCAATAGGTGGCGGACTTCGCCCATCTGTTGCGTGTTGGATCATCGCCGCCGGAGAAAGCGGGCATGCAGGAGGGCGGTGGTCGGAGTTCAAGCAGGGTTAATCGCCGGGGCGTTTGGCTGCTGTCGGAACTATTACCGGTGGCATAGCAACAAGACAGCAACGAGATATGTTTTGCGAAGCACTCCACTGATATGTCGGAAAGGAAGGTGCTAGCTATCGCCGGATATGGATGCGTAGAAGAGGAGGTATAATTTTGACTCTTTTGTTTGACTTTTGTATTTTAGGTCACGTAACTTAAGACCGATTCAGATTATGATTGTGGGTTTTCCTAGTTTTGTGGGCCGATATTGAGGTTAAATGGATTAATGGGTCATTTGTTAGATTAAGGTATTGGGTCTGTACACTATTATCACCAAGTCTTAAGTTGGGCTGTTTTATCTATTGGACTGATTATCTTTAATGGACTTGGATTTCCTTTGGACTAGCAACTGGACCATTAAGAGTATTTAATTGTTTCATGGTTTATTAATAACAGATTTGTGTCAAAGATATTTCTAATTAAATTTGTTCTAATTTATCATATAAATTTTAATTGTTTTTCTATAATAAATAGATAAATCGTTAAAATATAGATTTATATAATTAAACGTATAGACATGAGTCCAACTATTGAAAGAGACCCTAGTTAAGTTTGGGTACTCATATATCTTTATACCACATAGTCATTTTTATATATATACACGATCTTATAGGGAAAATTATGGAACGAGGAGATGATGTCTAGGGACTCTTTCAAATATGGTGACCTTGTGTGGAGATTTATGTTGACTTATCAGTCGATCATCAGGTGAGTTTCTCACTACATTGTATAGACGTTATATGTGCTTTACCGTATTTTTGTGTGCTTGTAAGATGTTTATGTATAGTACCAAGTTGTGTGTATTTTATTAATATTATACATTCCTTTTATAGTGGTAATTGTTGGAGTATGGTGTGTGGTTAGTACTAGACATGTCTAGGTCTAGTGTGTAGAAAATACGGGCTCGACGAACTGAGCAATATAGGGTGGCTTGACGAACTAAGCAATATAGGGTGGCTCGACGAACTGAGCAATATAGGGGGGCTCGACATACTGAGCAATAGGTTGGCTCGACGCACTGAGCAATATAGAGATATCCGCAAGATGCACTGAGCAGATACGCAGATACGCATGGCTCAACGTACAGAGTATGCGCGGCTCTGAGTGCTGAGCGGTGGGGTTCAATTTATTGAGCAGATACACATGACTCGACGTACAGAGTATGCTCGGCTCGAAATGCTGAGTAGGAAAGTATAACTCGACGTACTGGGTAGAGTGAATTATGTGTTTATTTTACTGCGATGTATATTTGTATTTTGTAGAGGTTGAGTATGTGTAACTGACATGCTATGTAGGTGTTGGAACTCACTAAGCCGTGTGCTTATCCTTTTCCTATTAAATTACCATTTCAGGTTATACAGGTGAAATTGACGTTTTGGCATGGCGGGTACACACTGATGCAGCTTCCTTTGAAAATATAAATTGAGTTGACTTTATATACTTTGACTTCCGCTGTTGGACTGATTTGACTTTGAATATTTCTAGAACAATTAAAGATTTTGAGAGGTGAATGTTTATAAAATATAAGGTAATTTTACTGAAATTGTTTTATTATTTATTTTTAAATTTGTTTAAAAAATGGGACGTTACAAGTTGGTATCAAAGCCTGGCTTGAGTGAATCAGACTCACTTGGTGGGTTTTGATCTCAAGCTTGAGACTCAAAAGTTTCATTTAAAGTTATTTTTACAAGAAATTAAAAGTTGTTTTTCGAGTAAGAGGTTAAATGAACATTGTTGCAAAGACACAGTGTGTATCGCCAGCCGACGTCAGTAGGGAAAAGGTATAAATGCTTAGTCTTTGTTGCTGTTTCTGACATATGCTAGAAAAACCAAATATTGGTGTACAATTATTTGTGGCATGTTATTGTGAATAAATATTCATGCTAATAGATTGTTTAAAGAATATCGTTAAACGGGGTAGCGTGGACTAAATAGTCCTAGAATGTTTAAGTTGGCCTAATTTCATGATCCTTGCTGGATGATATCTGTAAGATAAATTCTTTTATTTGAAAGAATTTTCAATAATTGTATATAACTATGTCCGTGAAACAACCTGGGATATATGTGTTGGTGAAAAGTGAATTGGAGACTTCTCGACAAGTCCTGAAACGGACGTGGATAGGTGTGGAAGGTAGTAGTAGAGCTCCTACTATTGAAAGCATAGGATCCGCGTTCGAATCAGGAGTTGGTCATGAGGAATCCAATTAGCTGAGGGTGTGGGTAGTTATAAAAAAAAAGACAATAAATAAAAGTAGCACGTCGATACATGTGATCCATTACTATAACTTTATATTAATACATTAAGAAAAGGTTACAGAACTACTAACCTAAATTGGAGAATCAGAAAGATGTGAGAAAAGATCTTCTACACTCCACTCTTTGTCATCATTAGGTTGACTTGTACCTTCTTGAGGATTTGGAAGGGAAATGCTATCTGTTGTTGGAGGAGGAGCTCCAAGGTATGGGGTCTCGATAGGGTTGGAACCCATAACCCCTTGGTTAGGGGCTAAATGTTGACTCATTTGGGGCGTGTGTAAGTAGGGTAGTGATGAGGAAGGGTTCCAATTCGGAACCAGCTGGGGATAGCTATAAGAAGTAGGAAACCAGGCTAGGTTACCTACAAAGCCTCCAAAATTCCCCTCACTCACAGGCTCGAGTAAACTAGGATTAATACTACTCATACCAGAATTAGATGGCAGAGATTGCTGCTGTGTATGAGTTCTTGATGAAGTTTCCCCCTTTTCCAGAATTTTTCTTTTCTTATATTCAACCTTATGAGCAGCTTGTATTAGTTTCTTTGTGCCGTCTGTTAGACCCGATTGTGACCCTTCAATTATTGCTTCTTTCTCCCTTTTTAGGTTAGGTATTAAATCTTTCGATAATCCTGCTGCTCCACTAAACTCGTTACCAAATTCCTGTGGCACAAACAATTTTAGTAATTACAACTTTACGATATAAAAAAATGTAATTCTTTACCTCAGCACGATCAATAAGAGTTTGTAGACTCTTAAGTTATCGTTGGGGCCAATGTTCGATACCTAAATCTCTACAGCGTTTTTTAACTGTGTCGATCCAATGTTAAGTTCCTTCGCAGCTTTCCCAATTGGTTTATTAAAGTGTTCAGCTATTAATTCTCTACTTAATGAGTGTCTGAAACCTCTTCTACTGCCAGCTACTGTGGTTGTCGGAATCGAAGGATTGAGTTCAAATATATTATTAATATTTGGGATCATTTGAACATGATCCTGATTTTCTGAACCAAAGATGGACACTATTAAAATCAGTATCTTCTATCGGTGGTAATTGTACGTTTTCAATCATGGACTCAGGATTTTGAAATCTTTCTAGGTTCCTCTGAATCACCTGAAGGTGATTTTGATATTGAAAACCAACCCCAAGTTCGGGATTCATTTCAATATTGATGTTATGAGTTGTTTGTAATTGACTTTCATTCCGAGTGTCAGCCATGAATCCTTGATTCATCGGGATGATCTCACTACTCGTTGAGGGTACGACGTTGAATGAATTGCAATCGGGTAGACCATCCACAAATGGGTCTACAAATATCAATTGTCAGATGATAAAATAAAATTGAATACTCATAGAAGCAATCATTTAAAAGAATTTAACCTGGTAGAAGGTATGGAGTCTGATCAAGTGCAAAGTCTAAAGATGCATGCACCAGATCCTCTAAGTTAATGTTCAGCTCGGGAAAAATTTTCGGGTCATCGTTGAGTGGCTCTATTGGTAGTATGTCTGGAAGACTGTAACATAATTCAAAATCAAACAAAACATTAGAAAGATAAACAAAATATGGATGATAGATGTCTAGAATGTTAAGTCACCGAACTCTATTAAGAATTCCTGGTTTGAAGTACCCTCTCCTTGCGGAAAACTAGGTCCAGTGTTCGACAGATCGCCCATTGAAGATCTGTTTTCCATGACTTAGCTTTAAATATGAGTTCGTTTACGAACAAACTATTGATAAGAGAGGATGAGACTGAAAATGAAGGTGGAAATGAACGATACTACATACGTGTATATATATAGCATTTTGCAGCTGGAACTGAAAGGACACACGGAACTGAAGGGACACCTCACGTTTTAGTGCCAAAAATTCAAACCAACTACAGTAGGTGCGACTTTTCACTTCCCTGAGTGTCATTTTATTTTCAAAAAAAAAAAAATCGCTGCTTGACTCCGGTGATAAACAAGATATTGAATGGAGTTTTCCGAATAAAAGTGAATACGATAGTGTCGTTATTTAATCACTTTAATATATAGGATGATGTAGGCTGTTGATTATTAGTGATGTGATGTCATATAAAACCAGTAAAGTCGTTATCTATTGTCTTGGTAATGAATTTCGGGGACGAAATTCTTATAAGTGGGGGAGAGTTGTAACACCCCGTTTTTCGGTATGTCCGTTTTTGGCAAATCAATTATTGTAGCATAATAATAATAATAATAATAATAATAATAATAATAATAATAATAATAATAATAATAATAATTCTAGAAATAAATATTAGTTGGAGGGGGTTAGGTATGATTGGTAGAAAACTTGTTTTGTTGTATTATATTATTTTGGAGTTAAACAAAAATACAACGACAAATTAGAGAGGCCAAAGTTGTTATATATCGAATTTCATGTAAAGTTTGAATAAGTCACGTGTGAATTCAAGAAAATGTTAGAATTTCTTTTTGTATTTAACGATGGAGGTTGCCTTTTTTTTTCAAACACGGCGTGCACTTTATTTCTTTTCAATCAAAATTCCTCCGCATTTCATGCGATATATTTCAATTTTTAGTTTGAGAATTTTACAAATCAAACGTAAGAAAAGTCTGTGAAAGTGGGTGTCCAATCTTGCCTTTTCCCATTGCAATAATGAATATATATAAGCCAAGATACAAACAAACTTCCCAATAATTAAGGGAAGAGACTCAAATAATAACTACAAGATACACATGCAATATATAACAATATATACGGTTAATAGCCCCCCTCAGTTGGAGCAGGAGGGGGACGAATGCTCAAACTGTCCCGAAAGTCGATAAAAAGCTGTCTTGGAAGACCCTTGGTGAAGATGTCAGCATATTGATAACGCGAGGGGATATGCAAGACTCGAATGTGACCCAATGCGACCTTTTCACGAACGAAGTGAATATCCATCTCAATGTGTTTCGTGCGTTGATGTTGTACAGGATTGCCGGAAAGGTAAACAGCGGAAACGTTATCGCAATAGACTATAGTTGTCCGATGGAGAGGGGTATGAAGCTCGAGAAGCAAGTTCCGTAGCCAACAGGTTTCTGCCACAACGTTTGCCACTCTGCGATATTTTGCTTCAGCACTAGATCTTGACAGAGTCGGTTGGCGTTTGGAAGACCAAGAGATAAGGTTGTCGCCTAGGTAAACACAGTATCCGGAAGTGGATCGACGAGTGTCAGGGCAGCCACCCCAGTCTGCATCGGTATAGGCAATGAGCTGACCAGGTGAAGATGGATACAATTGCAGGCCAAGATGAAGTGTTCCTTTGAGATACCGAAGGATGCGTTTTAAAGCGTTGAGGTGAGGTTCCCGTGGAGCATGCATGAACAAGCAAATTTGTTGTACTGCGTAGGCTATGTCAGGACGAGTGAAGGTGAGGTATTGAAGTGCCCCTGCAAGGCTATGATAATTAGTAGAATCGGGTAACAGATTTCCATCAGTGGCACTTAATTTAGAACTTGTATCAACTGGAGTGGTAACTGGGTTGCAGTTTTCCATGTGAGCACGTTTGAGAATAGTCTCGGTATACTTCTGTTGAGATAAGAACATGCCCTGAGGTGTGCGAGTAACTGAGATACCCAAGAAGTATGTAAGAGTTCCCAGATCAGTCATCTCGAATTCCTGCTTGAGTGCATTAATGGTCGCATTCTGAAGTTGAGATGAGTTAGCCGTGAGGACAATGTCATCAACATAGAGAAGCAGATAAGCAATATCATTATTTCTTGCAAGAATAAACAAGGAATTATCACTTTTGCTGCAAACAAAACCGAGACGTAGAAGATGTTGAGCAAAGCGTTGATACCATGCCCGTGGGGCTTGTTTGAGACCGTATAAAGACTTACGGAGTTTGCAAACATGACCCGGAAAAAGAAGGGTGAGAAAACCCCGGTGGTTGATGCATGTAGACCGTCTCATGGAGATCCCCGTGCAAGAAAGCGTTTTTAACATCTAGTTGATGAATCGGCCATTTTCTCCCCAAAGCAAGAGATAAAACTGTACGAATAGTATCCGGTTTTACGACTGGGCTGAAAGTCTCATCACAATCAACTCCGACTTCCTGAGATTTGCCATTCACCACAAGTCTTGCTTTGTATCGTTCAAGAGTACCATCTGCATTAAATTTATGACGAAAAATCCAATGGCAACGAATAATATTTGCGTCTAACGGACGCGGAACTAAATCCCAAGTATTTTGTTTAAGCAATGCATTAAATTCAGCAGACATGGCCGAGTTCCAATTGGGATCAAGGAGGGCGAGTTTAGGATTGGAGGGAATAGGTGAGATATGTTGAGTGTGAAGAGAGAAGTGTGGTTTGGGTTTGAAGATCCCGCTTTTAGAACGAGTTTGCATGGGGTGATGAGACGATGACGATGGAGGGGGTGTAGGCACAAGAGGAGCAGTGTTGTCGGTCTCGGTTGCGGGATCCGGAGAAGGAGCCGTCGGAACGGTGTTAGGTGATCGAGGAGTTTGGATCGAATGATGACTGAAGTAAGGAGAGGGAGGAATGTCATTCATGAAGTCATAGGAGGTTGGTTGGTGTTTAGATAGGTTAGCGAAGGGAAAGAGATTTTCGTCAAATGTGACATGACGAGAGATGAGGAATTGTTTTGTAGTGAGGTCGTGACATAAGTATCCACGATGGTTGGGTGGATATCCCAAGAAGACACAAGGAGTGGACCGAGGGCTTAGTTTGTGAGGTGTAGTGGAAGATGTATTGGGGTAGCATAGACACCCAAAGGTGCGAAGGTGGGAGTAGGTGGGTTGCCGATGATAAAGAATGGTGGTAGGGATATGATTTTTGATGGCGGTGGAAGGTATTATATTAAGTATGTAAGTAGCAAAACGGAGAGCATATGGCCAATATGAGGGAGGGACGGAAGCGTGAATAAGGTTGGTGCGGATAAGATTATTTAGGGTACGGATGATTCTTTCAGCTTTTCCATTTTGAGGTGAAGTATAAGGACAAGAGAAACGAAATTGCATTCCATGTTTCGCACAAAATTGATTAAATTGAGAATTATTAAACTCACGACCATTATCGCATTGGAAGGTCTTGATGGTCTTATCGAATTGCGTGCGAATATATGTGTAAAAATTTAGAAACGTAGAGAAGACCTGAGATTTAGATTGTAAGGGAAAAGTCCAGACAAAATGTGAATAGTCATCAAGAAGAACAAGGTAATATTTATGACCCAATATAGATGCAACAGGAGAAGTCCATAAATCAGCATGAATAATATCGAAAGGACAATAAGTAATAGATGTAGAAGATGAAAAACTTAAACGACAATGTTTGCCTAAAGAGCAAGCGTTACACGAACCAATATTACGAAAGTTAACGTTGTAAGGAAAAATTCTATGTCTAAGTAAATTAAAAACGGATGACCCTGGATGGCCGAGACGGTTGTGCCACGTTGTTGGTGAGGCGGTGTGTAAAGCAGAAGAATGAGGGAGAGCACTTGAGGTGTTGGTGAATGGATAGAGATCACCGGAACTGTTGCATCTCCTTATTGGTTTCCCCGTTGCAAGATCCTTCACATAAAAACCGAACGGGTCAAACTCGACGGAAACAAGATTATCACGAGTAAACTTTCTAACCGATATAAGATTTTTAATTATTTTAGGGACATGGTAGATGTGTTTTAAAGAATAAGAGCGGTGTGGATGATAAAGAGTAGAGGAACCAAGACCCGTAACCGGAAGAGTTTGGCCATTACCTACTAAAATAGAATGTGGTTTGCTTAAAGAAAATAAATGAGAAAAGTTACCAGCGTTTCCGACGATGTGAGAGGTGGAACCCGAATCCGTATACCAAGTGTTGTCTGGAGGTTGAAGATGCATGGTGTTAAACGCAGTTTCCAACTCGGTGGGGGTCATAGGCGCGCCTTGCACGGGATAAGGAACCGCTGAGTAGAGAGCCTGCTGAGGTGGTGAGGGGCGTGGGCCTGGGCCGAGAAGACCCATGTGGTTAGGCAGCGAGGCTGTCGGGTAAGGGCAGGGTGGCGGAGCCCAATGATTTCCGGAGTACCAAGGTGATTGTTGCCATGAATACGGTGGCCGATTACCGATCCGACCACCACGACCTCGTCCGCGTCCTCGACCACGGCCCCCACGGTATCCCCCACGACCACCGCCACGGTCAGCAGTGGGGTTTTGATCACGTGGCGGATCGGCAACAGGAAGAGGGGTTTCAGACCGCTGCGTGACCAAGGCTTGAGGAGTATGAGATTCTTGCCTGTTTCGACGGGTTTCTTCAAGAATAAGTTGTGACCGAGCCTTGTTGAAACTTGGCAAAGGATCGGACTGCTGGATGAACGTAGCAATTGTGTCATAATCACCTTTCGTAAGACCAGAAATGAGCTGAAGTACCATTTTGTTTTCTGAAATCGGGTTGCCAACATTGGCGAGTTGATCCGCTAGGTTCTTGAGACGTGCGCAATATTCAGTGACGTTTGGAAAGGCATCCAAACGAGTTGTGTTGAACTGTTCTTCAAGATAAACAGCCCGAGTTGCTTTGTTGTCTTGAAAGATCTCTGCAAGACGATTCCACAGTTCTTGAGCGGAAGCCCCAGGTTTCATGATAGTTTGAAGCAGATCAGATGAGATAGTAGCAAGAATCCACTGTTTAACGATTGCATCCAATCGTGTCCAAGTCGCCTGATCAATGGCAGTGGGTCTACGGTGATCAGGCAAGACGTGATCAAGAACATCATATGCACACGCATGGATAAGAAACAGCTCCACCCACGAAGCATAATGACCATCTGTCTGATTCAAGACAAGAGGGATTGAATTCTTGATGTTATTAACACCAAAGGCAGGATGGAAAGCAGGTTTTGCAGCCTGCGAATCACTGTCTAGTCCAGCCATCACAATCAAGAAGAAGATGAAGAGAGTAGGGCCGGCTAGGGAAGAAAACACGAGAGAGAGAGAAGAGAGCCAAAATTGGCTCTGATACCATGAAAGTGGGTGTCCAATCTTGCCTTTTCCCATTGCAATAATGAATATATATAAGCCAAGATACAAACAAACTTCCCAATAATTAAGGGAAGAGACTCAAATAATAACTACAAGATACACATGCAATATATAACAATATATACGGTTAATAGTCTGGAACCCGGTATTCATTTTTATTGAAGTTACACATTTCAATCGATTGAACTCAAAATTTCACCTTCCACCTTGAAATCGGAAATCAAGAATGAAGGAGGGGAGGAGAAATCGATTTAAGGCTCGGTTTTAGGTTGAGGGTTGCGATTTTTAGAGAGAGACGGAGAGATTGTGAAAGATGAAAGAGCTAAACGTGAAAAAAAGGGTGGCGGTGCAGCAACTCGCTGCTGCTGCCGATCTGATCATGGATGCGAGAAAAGTCGCCGACGATGATGTCTGTGAAGGATCGTGATGGCATGTGATGGTTAGCGGCAGTCGGAGATGTGCAGACCGCCGATGAGGCGGTGCGAGTGAAGGAGTCACGGAGGAATTAGTGGCCGGCAATAGGTGGCGGACTTCGCCCATCTGTTGCGTGTTGGATCATCGCCGCCGGAGAAAGCGGGCATGCAGGAGGGCGGTGGTCGGAGTTCAAGCAGGGTTAATCACCGGGGCGGTTGGCTGCTGTCGGAACTATTACCGGTGGCATAGCAACAAGACAGCAACGAGATATGTTTTGCGAAGCACTCCACTGATATGTCGGAAAGGAAGGTGGTAGCTATCGCCGGATATGGATGCGTAGAAGAGGAGGTATAATTTTGACTCTTTTGTTTGACTTTTGTATTTTAGGTCACGTAACTTAAGACCGATTCAGATTATGATTGTGGGTTTTCCTAGTTTTGTGGGCCGATATTGAGGTTAAATGGATTAATGGGTCATTTGTTAGATTAAGGTATTGGGTCTGTACACTATTATCACCAAGTCTTAAGTTGGGCTGTTTTATCTATTGGACTGATTATCTTTAATGGATTTGGATTTCCTTTGGACTAGCAACTGGACCATTAAGAGTATTTAATTGTTTCATGGTTTATTAAGGTAATTTTACTGAAATTGTTTTATTATTTATTTTTAAATTTGTTTAAAAATTGGGACGTTACAAAAACTGCACGAGCTGGAGATCCAATACAAATGTGCTCCTATGCGACAGAGTCCCGTGCCTTCTTGATTCCCTGCATACAAACCAAAATGCGACTGTCACATTATGTATCAAGAAATCTTGGAACAGGAGTTTTGAGGTTTTTAGATATACCTGAGCTTTCAAAAGAGTTGGAGCGTCTTCCAATCTTTCCGTGACTGTATCCGATTTTGCGGATTCCCAGTTTGAGACATGTCTAGTCGATCTCGACCGTTTCTTGTTACGTCTCTTCACTGGACTTAATCCAGAAGTAGCTGAGCCATTGGAGCTATGCCTGTCCAAGAGTGACTCGTATAAAGTCAACAGTGGACGCATTTCCATGAGGGTCTTTTTCTGGTCTTCCTTTCTATACGTCTGAATGAACAGATCGTACTCATTTGTCAGCGAAGCGAGCAGGATGTTAACACTCTCCTCCTGACTCATGGGATGACCAAGTTTATATAACTCGCCTATGTACCCTTCAATCTGAAGAACATGCGAATTGATGCTACTTCCTCCCTTTAGCTTGCACTCTGCAAGTCTTCTGAGGATTCTAGCTCGTTCCTCTTCAACTGGTTTTTGGAACCTTTCCTCCACCAGTTGCATCAACTCATATGGCTCCAAGGATTCAAAATCCTTGCGGAACTCGGGGTCAATGGTTGATAGCATGAGGTCACGAATCTCTTCGGATTCATCATAAGGACCTTTTATGATGACTTGTTCTGGTGGAACTAGGATCGGATACTCGGTGAGATGTAGCTTGCCAGCAATGCCGAGACCCAGTCTCCAATTGCGAAGCCATTCTTTACAGTTGAGGCCAGTCAGCCTTTCCATATTAAGCAGGTGCATTCTGATGCTTTCAGAAATGGGTGAAGGAGGAGAATTGACACTTGACATCTATAAAAGAAATAGAATTTATTAGTTTAACTGTTCCTTTTAAATAATTACCCAATATATTATTTATTAAGGCTAGGATCCAAAATACCCCAACTATAGTGTGAAGAGGGATACCGTAATCACAACATAATGGTCATTAAGGTAGATAAACACTTATCAATTTCATCTTATGAAATTCCTAGTTCTGTTGAGATTCATTAAACTCTTCAATGGCATGTTTAATCTCGGATGTGCTCCACTGTTTGTGAATGGGATACCGAGGATCACAAACTGGATGTGAATAACCATGCAAATTAGCTTGGTACTCTCAGGTTAATTATCATCTCTAATTGATGTGCTGGTAAACCACACACACTCCACCAACAATGACAATACCTGGGAAACCCATTGCAACTCTTTATGAACCCCTATTGGCGTGCCGGTAAACCACACACGCTCCACCAATGTTTCATAAAGTGCAATGTGCAATTTCATGGATTAGCACCAATTCACATTTTCCTAAAGTAACTAGATATGAGTTTTATTAAGTGTTCTAGTACTTTGAATCACTATACCTTTAGTGATTATTAGGTGGTCCTATCAAAATTGTTCGGCTAACGACCCTCCACTGATCAGGCGAGCGGTGGGCGAGAGTGTTCACCCATTAGACCGCCATTTTATAGGCAGTCTCCTTATACCCACTTTATAGACCAGCTTCGTGAATGAGGCTGACAACGCCTAGTGATATCAAGTATTTTAGGCGTTGTTGAGCCCTGTTCTTGGTAAAATTACATCATATATGCATGGGTATTCTCACTTTTCGTGTCAGGACTTGTCTGGAGAAAAAGAATAGAAACAGGGACTAAAAGTGTACAAAAAGGAAAAAGTATGGAAAGAATGAAAAATCAAGAGAAGACGCACGCGCGCCGCGGGTTTTGGACTTGCGCGACGCGGATGTAAGGCGGTGGAACACATTCAAATGCCGAAGAAACGGGGAACGGATAAGTACGCGCGCCGCGGATTTCACATTTGCGCGGCGCGGTCACGGGAAATTTGCAACTATAAATAGAGGCATTTCCAGCCGAAAACCCGAGCAAAGACTTGGTGTAAACATCGACTTAGAAGCTCTTTGACTCGAGGATTCATTTCAGCAAGCTCATATTTGGTATTTTCACGTTTTAGATTTTTATTTCATTTTAGTTAAACATTTGTAAGTTTTGAGTTGAGTCTTTGGGTGTGACAACCATTGATCTCAGGCTTAGGGTTCTGTTTTAATAGCATTTTGGTTACTGATTTTGTATTTGGATATTGGATTTGGTAAATGCAATCATTCAGTCACATTGAATATTGGTTTTTCGGTGTTTTGGTTGTTAGTTTGTTATTTGGTTGTTTAATTGTGATTGAGCTTGTTTGTGACTTGGTTGGGACTGTTTTTCTTTGCTGAAAACAGTGGCTAACTTGGTTAGGTTAGGCATTAAACCTTGGCTATTAACTGTCTCATAGGACTGTTAGTTATTAGCTAGTTTATGTTATGCTCGGTTTTGCTAGTTTGAATGCCTTCAATTGCTCCTGATCCAGAGATGCACTTCTGAGTTCAGAAAGTAACTAGGTATTTTGGACATAGCTAAGCTTGGCTTGGGTGTTTAAATATTGCTTTGAGGTAGACAGATAGAAGTTAATTCCTCCGACTATAGCCGTGACACTATCAGTTGGTAATCTCTCATCTAGGCTGACCACGTAGCTCCTGTGGATCGACCCTGACTCCACTATACTAGTGAATGTTAGGTTTTCTCTTATTTTTGACCGCATGACGACCTCTGCGTGCACGTCAAATTTTGGCGCCGTTGCCGGGGAGCTGTGAGCTTAGAATAGGTGAGTAGTAGGAATTTGTTTCTTGCTTTTTGAATCTTCAATTTGGTGTAATTTCAATTTTTGGTTTTGATTCTTGTGGGCGTATTGCACTAGTGTATGCGTACCCGTAGGGGAGAGCAATCATCTCCATTACAGTTTGATTCTGAAATTGAACGTACTGCGCGCAAACTCCGTGCCCGTAGGCGTTTGAGCATCATGAATTATAGTCAAGTCAGCAGTAGTCCAGTTAGTGTTGCCCAGGACCCAGCAGGTGAGGCAACTGGGAGGTTTTCTATCCCTCCACTTTCAGAATTTCAGTTTGGAAGTTCGAGTGCGTCTGGTGGTGCAGTTTCAGCCCCTGCACCCATACCATCATGCACTCCACCATCTATTCCACCATTTTTACCCGCTTCTCAACCACAATCCACCAATCCCTTCACATCTGCTATGACTTGGGGAGAGCCGACCCGAGATGGCACCCCAACTCCTAGACAGCATACACCAATATCACAACCACAACCAGCCCTCTTTAAACCGCAATCTACATACCAACCAACACAACCTATACATTTTCAACAACCGCATCAACCGCAATACCAATACCCGGAGACGGAGGAAGTGTACGATGAAGAAGATGAAGGATGGGTGCCACCGGCACCGCAACCACAATGGAACCGAGGTCGAGGACCTCCCAGGCGAGCACCACCATACCAACCAGGTCAGCGGGAGTACAATGATCATCTTTACGGTAACCCCGCTCAACCCTTACATTTTGCACAACCGAGACGGCAATCGGTTGCATCACATTTCCAACCGCGGGAATATGATGACTCGTCTCCGATCTATATTCCTGATAACATAGATTCGCAGGTAGAGATTAGACCCCAGTTATTAGGAATACTACCAGAATTCAGAGGATATAAGCAGGATGATCCCTATAATCATTTGTATGAATTCTTAGCGATCGCTAATGCTAACAATCCCAGAAACACAAATAGAAATATTTTTAGGCTTAGACTGTTTCCATTCACTCTCAAGGATAAAGCCAAGTATTGGTTTACATCCTTACCATCAAACAGTATCACTACGTGGGATCAACTCAAGGCGAAGTTCCTTCAAGAATTTTACCCAGCGAGCAAAACAACTGAAATCAGAAGAGTTATTCAGGATTTTCAGCAAAAGCCTGGAGAGGCTTTTCATGAAGCTTTTGACAGATTGAAGGAGCTGCTGCGATCCTGTCCACATCATGAGATCCCCAGATGGCAATTGGTCAAATTATTTTTCGAGGGAGTTAGCGAAACACACCAAGCCATGATAAATGCCTCCTCCAGTGGGACATTTATGTGGCAAGATCCAGAAGAAGCTTGGAGATTTTTGGAGCAGTTAAGTAATGGCTCAAAAGCAAACTTCTCCACCAGGAAGACTACAAGTACGGCGGCAGCAGTAGGGGTTGACGCTGATTGGAAAAAGGAAGTGAAAAAGGAAATCAGTGAATTGAACAGAAAGTTTGATAGACTTATGGCAACATTACAAAATGGACCGCCAAATTCGTCACAAGAAGGTCAAGGAGGATCTAGGATGCAGGAAGCTAATCAAGTTTATGGCCAGGGTCAAGGTCAACACAATAATGGACGACCTTATAGGCCATACAACCAAGGACAACAACAAAATTTCAGGCAGAATAATTATCAGAATCAATCGAATAGTCAGCCTAGAAACCAGCAGCCAGCAAACAATGGAAATAACAACAACAACAGGGGACCCACCAACGCTACCAACAATGTTCCAGGGACCCAAGAAGAGATGATATCAAAGATGTATGATATGGTCACAGCAACACAACAACAATCTCAGGCGAACGCAAAGGCCATCGCAAATATGGAAAGACAAATAGGTCAAATGGCTGCAGACCAACAGAAGAGAGATAATGGCAAATTACCTAGTGCTACTGAAGTCAATCCTACTCATAACCAACGTCCTGGGAAGGAGCAAGTCAATACTGTTGAATCAGGATGGCGGAAGGTTACTCTGGAGGATTTGTTCGAGGTAGGGAATAAAGTGGAACCAGAGGAAGAAGGAAAGGCTTTAAAGAGCAAGGAAGGTGAAGAAGGAGGAGTTCCGGTTGAGAATGGCATTCAACCCAAAATAGATGAAAAGGTCCAAAAGGAAGAGCAAACAACCATTGCAGGGATTAAGCAAAAGAAGAAGAATAAGAAAGAAAAGAAGAAGCAGGAAGCAACTAGATCAACGGGACCCTTAATGAATCAGCCCCTATGGGATGAGCTTAAGGATGCCCCCGAGGACACCAGGATTTTACAAGAAATGTGCAAACAAAATGGGAAGAACAAAGCACCTACGCCAAAAACGGTGAGATTGACTGTGAGGGCTAGCGAGGCATTATTAGGAACACTACCCAAGAAGGAGAAGGACCCCGGATCACCATTGATCACTACAACCGTAGGGGACGTAGTTATCCGAAACACTTTACTGGATTTGGGAGCAAGTGTTAACATCTTACCAGGATATCTATATGACAAATACAAGAATGAAGAAATCGAGCCAGCTGAGGTTGTACTGCAATTGGCTGATCAATCAACTAAGGTAGCTAGGGGAAAGCTAACCAATGTCATAGTCAAAGTCGGCGATTTTTTCTACCCCGTGGATTTTCTGGTGATGGAATATGAAAGTCCGGATGATGCGCCTGCGCTTATCTTAGGACGGCCATTCCTAGCTACTGCTGGTTCAGTGATCGACTGCAAGACTGGAGACATGGATATTTTCTTCGGGACCAGGAAAAGGAGATTGAATATGTTTGGGAACCCAATTTCGTTACCTTCGGAAGATAACGGCAAACCAGCAGACAGAAAAACGTTAATGGAGCCAGGAACCAGAAGCAAAGAAAAGATATGGACACGTACGGGGGAAGGTGGAAAGGAAGAAGTTCTAAAGGAGACCAAAAACCACCCGCTGTCCGCCATTGACAAGGAACAACTGCTGGAAATGATAGAGATGATGGAAGCAAGGCATCAGCAATATGAAAGAGAATCCAGAAAACGTGAGGCGAATGTTTTCGAGCTATTAAAATCTCAACAACAATGGATCAGTGGTGTGAGTGATCGGATGACCCAACTCACATCCCTTATGACGATGATGGCCAATAATTTCATGCCGGAATATCAGCAATTGTCATCAAGAGGCCAAGAAGAAGAAGAAGGGTCAACTTAGAAGCAGTACGTCTGGCTGAAGACGTTAAACTTAGCGCTTGTTGGGAGGCAACCCATCGTGTCATAAGTAGGTTTTATAGTTCTTAGGATTAATTTAGAAAATACATCAATCGTTGCAGGTATTAGTGGTTTGAAGCAAGTGTGGGGTCGTGTGAAAAGGTTTTGAAATTTTCAAGACCGCGCCGCGGGTTTTTGTATTGCGCGACGCGGGGTCGGAACTCAACCCGATGCGCAGGGGTTGAATTGGCGACACGCGCGCCGCGGAACAGGGAAATGCGCGTCGCGGGAAACGATCAGACGGTTTTCACCTTTATCCGGTTAGCCGCGGCTCACAACTCAAATCACACGACTCGGAGCTCTGGTGATCAAAAATTTTTCGTATTTTTTCTTGCTTATTGTGTTGCTACTACCAAGGTACACTCTTTTAACTATCTATTAGCTGTTTAAACTAGTTATTAGGTAGCTAATTTTAGGGTTTAGTCCAAAAAGTTCAAAAACTTAGAATCACTAAATGCTAGCCCGAAGGGTGTTTGTTTTGCCAAATGGACACCCTAGATGAGTTAATCGGAACCTAGACTACCTTGTAGTATCATTGAATTGAGATTTAGCAGGTTAAAATGGGGAATTGATCCCGGGTTTGCAAACAGGCGTACGCCGCGCCGCGCCCTTGCTCTTGGGCCGCGCCGCGGTTCGGTAGGGAAGAAAAGGGACTGATTTTGCAAAAAAAATTTGTGTTGTGGCTACATTTTTCTTTTGCAGATGATGTTCAGACGAGACCATGCTTTCCTTCAGTTTCCCGCAGAGCTTGACTCTTCGGTGGAGTATACCTCGCGGAGGGACGCCTTGATTCATCGCCGGGTCCTTGAGGCGACGGTTATAGATCGGGACATCCTGAGGGATGCTGGGCTCTGGGAGGCGATTGAGCCATTCCTACATCGCACCTGGACCCACGAGGAGGCATCATTCACATGCCGTGGCTGGGACAGGATTATGGCCACGGACGAGGACGTGGTTTACACGGAGCTGCTACTGGAGTTTATCTCCACTATCCATTTCGCTCCCAGGGTGGGAGACCCGCGCTCCAGGATGGTACGTTTTCGCTTGGGGGGTGTGCACCGAGAGTGCAACCTCCGGGAGTTTGGGAGGCGCACAGGCATCTACATGCCAGCGGACCTCCAGCACCGTTTCTTCACCCGGTTCTTCGGGTCATGCATCCAGGGGGAGCCGGAGCGCCCCCCAACATGGAGGTTTGGACACCGCTGTCCAATGTCATGTACGAGGCAGGGACCTCGAGGGAGAGTCACTTGCGGGATCCTCTTCACCGCCTCATGCACCGTATCGTCTCCACCTCCATCATGCATCGGGAGGGGGGCGAGAAGGTGTCGGGCGATGATATGACATTCTTGTGGGTTCTCCTCGACCCGTCCCGATTCCTTCATCTTCCCTTTGCCCTCGCGATTGCCTTCTCCACCCACGCGACCGGCGCCTCCTCCAGCAGCCCTTTAGCCAGGGGGTACTTCATTACCCGCCTGGCCCGCTCCTATGGCATTCTTACTGCCCCAGTAGCTGCCTCTCTGACTGCTCTGCCTCCATCGCGCACGTCAGCACGCACTTTGGAGAGGATGTTGCTCATTGAGCAGCAGCGACCAGGGCAGTACATTCGGGTTCCGATCGAGCCTCCTCAGGCACCTCAGCCTGCATACGCCCAGCCCGGCAGGAGACGTCGGAGGCCAGAGCCACCAGCACCACAGCCACAGCCGGATAACTCATCAGCCCTCAGCCGGCTGGAGGCCAGAGTCACACAGATTGAGGGCCAGCTCACGAGAGTCTTGGACCAGCTCGAGTGGATTGGGGAGGTACTTATTCAGACTGCATCTGCGCAGGGTCAGCGCCCCCGACCATTCCCAGCACGGTCCCACGATCATGAGGCTGGACCCTCCAGGCCACCGGGTAGTGATTGATGTATCTTTTTCTTTTCTTTCTTTTTTTCTATTTTCTTTTTTGGGGTTTATGTACAAACTTATGACACTTCTATCTGTATATTTCTGTTCATATTTTATTTGTCATGTTTGTTTTTAATTTTTTGTTAAGTTATGCATGATATATCAAATTGAGAAGGAGTTGTCTCAAGACAAGTGTGAGGTCACCGTGCCCCTTCACTTGTCTTGACCACCGGCGTGTCCCACTGTAGCGCTACAACTCCAGCAGATGAATCGAGGATCTTTTTGTATGCATTATACCTGTGATATTGAGCACCAAGCAGTCCATCGTCCAAAAAGGGGTAATTCTTTCTCCCTTGTTTTGAAACTAATTTTGTACAACGGGGACGTTGTACGGTTTTAAGTGTGGGGTGTGGACGGTCGAAAGAGATATTTTTGAAATTTTTTGCAGAACTGATCAATTTTTCAATTTTTAGCAATATTTTTCAAAATTTTTAATGAATTGCAATTTTGAAATGAAGGGTTTGTGACTGTGATAGCATCAGTATTTTTCAAGAAATACTGTTTAGTAGTGATCATGCTATTAGTTAGTCAAATAGGTTGAGTTTTACGAGTTTAGAAGATTGAGCCGTTTTAGAATTGGAATTTAGGAAGGAAATGTCAATCTGTGGCCTTTGTTGTTCGAGCCGGTAGGTCTAAAATGGGTGGGCCTTATGCACCTTACCACCTAAGATCGTCTGGTCTGGGATGGTATTTCTGAAAGCTCGATACACGGACAACATCGAAAGTCATGGACGATTCCTTAATGGCCTTTAGAATCTGAACGAGTAAGTACACTCCATTGTGGACAGAAAGTTCGTAATCAAGGGTTCTCTAGAAAGCCATGAATTCCAAAGAACAACTCAATTATGTTTTCACAAACTATTCCATTCTAACTCGAGAAGCAATAAGCTTTGACACTAAACACATTCAAAAACTGTTCGAGTCTCTATTACAATTTGTTAAAAACTCTCTTGCTTGGGGACAAGCAAGGCACAAGTGTGGGGTGTTTGACAACGCCTAGTGATATCAAGTATTTTAGGCGTTGTTGAGTCCTGTTCTTGGTAAAATTACATCATATATGCATGGGTATTCTCACTTTTCGTGTCAGGACTTGTCTGGAGAAAAAGAACAGAAACAGGGACTAAAAGTGTACAAAAAGGAAAAAGTATGGAAAGAATGAAAAATCAAGGGAAGACGCACGCGCGCCGCGGGTTTTGGACTTGCGCGACGCGGATGTAAGGCGGTGGAACACATTCAAATGCCGAAGAAACGGGGAACGGATAAGTACGCGCGCCGCGGATTTCACATTTGCGCGGCGCGGTCACGGGAAATTTGCAACTATAAATAGAGGCATTTCCAGCCGAAAACCCGAGCAAAGACTTGGTGTAAACATCGACTTAGAAGCTCTTTGACTCGAGGATTCATTTCAGCAAGCTCATATTTGGTATTTTCACGTTTTAGATTTTTATTTCATTTTAGTTAAACATTTGTAAGTTTTGAGTTGAGTCTTTGGGTGTGACAACCATTGATCTCAGGCTTAGGGTTCTGTTTTAATAGCATTTTGGTTACTGATTTTGTATTTGGATATTGGATTTGGTAAATGCAATCATTCAGTCACATTGAATATTGGTTTTTCGGTGTTTTGGTTGTTAGTTTGTTATTTGGTTGTTTAATTGTGATTGAGCTTGTTTGTGACTTGGTTGGGACTGTTTTTCTTTGCTGAAAACAGTGGCTAACTTGGTTAGGTTAGGCATTAAACCTTGGCTATTAACTGTCTCATAGGACTGTTAGTTATTAGCTAGTTTATGTTATGCTCGGTTTTGCTAGTTTGAATGCCTTCAATTGCTCCTGATCCAGAGATGCACTTCTGAGTTCAGAAAGTAACTAGGTATTTTGGACATAGCTAAGCTTGGCTTGGGTGTTTAAATATTGCTTTGAGGTAGACAGATAGAAGTTAATTCCTCCGACTATAGCCGTGACACTATCAGTTGGTAATCTCTCATCTAGGCCGACCACGTAGCTCCTGTGGATCGACCCTGACTCCACTATACTAGTGAATGTTAGGTTTTCTCTTATTTTTGACCGCATGACGACCTCTGCGTGCACGTCAGAGGCCTACTAATGATTTGACTAACCATTTTAATCTTATACATATAATAATAACTCCCTAATTATAATATATATAAGATGTAATTTTTTAAACATTTAAAAAATTGTTTCTGGTTTATCTTTTAATTTATTGTCAAATTTAAACTATTAAATTTTTCAAATTAAATTAAACCATAAAATCGATTTTAATTATATTTTAATTAATCAATTAATTAAATTAATTAAATTTAATATTTTAAACATTTTAAAATATTTCTAGATTTTATCCATTAATTTTCGCAATTTAAAACAATTAAATCGAAATTAATTAAATCCTATTAATTATCTTTTAATTAAACAATTAATTAAATTAATTAATTTTGCAGATAGGTGTCATAATAATCAAATTAATTTAAACCTATCATTATCCCCTAATTTTCGAAATTTAGGATAGGAGGTTTAAGGTTTTATCTATTTAAACAATTAAATTTACCAAAAATAGAAAGCCTACTAAACCATTCCCCTTTTCACGCCAAGCAGGGGGGACGGGCCAAGGTTTTTCGAAACCCTAACCCTAATATTCAAAACGGCCACATTAGGGTTTAGAAACAATAAACCCTAATTTACAGGATACAGTTATAACAATTTAACAAGAAAACACACCAAATAGCTCTGATACCACTGAAAGGTTTTCTGCAACTATGAACTAAAATTCCTAAGTTCACTTGCAACCTATATAGATCTAGGTTTTCTTCTAATTAAACATATAACAAATCCTAGAAGGCCTGAAGAAATTAACTAAAAGAATAAAATAAGAAAAACTAACCTTTTAGGATTTCTTTGAAGCAAAGCAACACAATTGTCCTGCCTCAAATGAAGTCACACCCTAGCAGGAGCTCTTGGCCGAAAATTCTTGAGAGAAAGAGAGTAAAAAAAACGTGGTCTAGGGTTTAGGGAAGCCTCCCTATTTATAGCCTCCATGTGGTGATCATATAATCGTTACAGATAAACCTTTTTGAATTCGAATTAAGATAAACTATTATTTTAATCATTCAAACCACATTTATCTGTAATATATACATATATATATATATATATATATATATATATATATATATATATATATATATATATATATATATATATATATATATATATATATATATATATATATATATATATATATATATATATATATATATATATATATATATATATATATATATATATATATATATATATATATATCGAAAATATATATATCTATATATATATTTTCGGCCACCACATGGTCACTCACACTGCCACTTACTCAACTATTGAATAATTACAGTTTTAGTCCCTCCACCTTTAATTAATTAATTTAACTGCCAAATTAATTCCAATTAATTCCAGAAATTTTTTTAATTAATTATGATAGTTTCTAATTAATATATTATCACTTAAATATATTAATAAACTATTTATTTAATTTCTATTGATTTATTAATCATATAATAAATCAATCTTTCTCTCTACCGGACTTTCTGCCAATCCTCCAACTATGAGGGCAACCCAAATGGACTATGCTACTATTAATCAGATAAATACTAATTATTAGTCATGGCTTAGACACCTAATCCAACAAAGTTGGCCCAGAAAATAGGTACCCCAGGGTCCCTATTTATAGTCCCAAGCAGATGACTAGATAAACCTCTAGAGATAAACCGTTTGAATTTAAATCAAGATAAACTATTATCTTTATTAATTCAAACCCATTTATCTCTACTTATTAAATTCGAAAATATATATATTTCTATATATAATTTCGCTGGTCACACACTCACTCAAACTGTCACTTACTCAACTATTGAATAATTACAGTTTTAGTCACAACACCTTTAATTAATTAATTTAATCACCAAATTAATTCCAATTAATTCCAGATTAATTTTTAATTAATTAATATAGTTTCTAATTAATATATTATCATTTTAATATATTAATAAACTATTTATTTAATCTCTATTGATTTATTAATCAGATAATAAATCAATCTTTCTCTCTACCGGACTTTCTATCAAACCTCCTACTATGAGGGCAACCCAAATGGACTATGCTACTATTAATTAGATAAATACTAATTATTAGTCATGGATTAGACACCTAATCCAACAAAGATCTGGTTAGGGAGGCTGCACCGATGGTGGGTGAGGGGTCTGGAGTTGTCGGGGTGGTAATGTCGAGTCGGCGATTGGCCGCCATGTTTTGAGTGACTTTCCTTCTCTTCCTTTCCAGCCAAATTGGGGATTGGTTAATGGGTCCCGCTTGACGGTGCGATCTGTTGCACTTGATTTTGCTGCCAATGTGTTTCCTCCTGCAACAGAGGATGATATGGAAATGTACCCCGATGATGCTCTCATTTCTGCCTTGCAGTTCGTGTCTGCCCAGAGTGCTTAGATGCTTGAGGCTGGGGCTCGTCGTCTGCAAAGGTTTGTTTCTGCTGATTGTGACCTAGACACCCTTCGATCGTCGGGACGGGAGTTGAAGAGGCAGATTGATGTGTTGGAGAGGGCTGCTGGGGAGCATGATCAGAAGGTCTGGGCAGCCATTTCTAGAGAAAATGATAGTAGAAGAGAAGTTGGCTGCCTGCGAGGCAGATTTGGAGAAGATTCAGCAGTTGAACGAGGGTCTGGCGATCCAGAATGAGAATTTGGTTTGTGATGTTGGTGAGAGGGATAATATTGTGGAGGTCATGGACACGGAGCTTGTGGAAGTTAGGAAGGAGTTGGCCTAGGTGTTGCAAGAGGGGATTGTGCGAGTTATCGAGAAAGTGATGCTTTGTCCTGAATTCATTCATGGTGTCGGCCAGATAAAGCGAGCTTGTTATGCTGCTGGTGAAGAGGCCATGCGTCGATGCTTTCGTGCAAATCCTTCCGTTGATCTTTCCGATATTTCAGGTGGAAGTTCCTTGTCCGGTTACGAAGCTGAGATGGATCGTGCCATCGAGGATTTCGTTTCTCTGGACTATGCGTCCTTATTAAATCTTGGACGTGTTGGTGTTGAAGATCTGAAGGAAATGTTGAAGCCGGATGAGGAGGAGCAGTAGGTTGTTTGCTTGTTTGTTGGTGGTTGTGTGTTGGGACAAATTCGATATGGTCGTAACTTTCAGACAATGTTTTTCTTTGTTGTTGGATGCTCTTTTTTTAGAGTTTGTTTGTGGTGGTTCAGCCACCGTACTATGGTTTGCTTGGGCGATGTCTGCCCTTCTTTTATTCTCTGCAATGGTTAAGCTGACTTCTGGTTTTCGTATGTTGCCCTCATTGGTTTGTTGTATTTTGCTTTTGATTGTTTCTTTTGTTTGATTCTTTTTTGTCTGTACAACCTCCGTCTTGTTTACTATTTGGTTTGGGTCCTTAGACTTTGTTGAGGCCTTTATTTGCGAGTTATCTTCAGAGTAGGAGAGTACGTCGGAGGATTTGAGTTGTTTGAAGGCATTGGAGCCTGTTGAGGTCATGCGAGGTTTTGTTAATGGTTGTTGGGCCGCTGGGGGAGCTAGGACGTTTTGGAGGCACACAAAGTCCTGTAAAGGGCGACTGGCCACTAGGGGCGCCAGGCCAATTGAAGGCACACGAAGTCCTGTAAAGGGCAGCTGGGCCACTGGGGGCGCCAGGCCAATTGAAGGCACACGAAGTCCTGTAAAGGGTAGCTGGGCCGCCGGGGGCGCCAGGTCAATCGATGCATGCATGCGAAAATTTAAAAAGACGCTAGCATTGTGAGATTGTTTTGAAAAAGAATGACTTTCGGTGGGGTGATCAATCCCGCCGAAGTCTTAGTATTTCATTAAGAACGTAGTTTGTTACATTTCGATGTTGTTGTTAAAAAGAAAAACAGTCAGTGTTGCTACCATTTGCCTTGCTGGTTTCCTCAGAGGTGAAATTTTCTCAAGTTTTGTATGTTCCATGTCCTTGGGATTGCCCTCCCTTCCATCGTTTCTAGGATATACGAACCGTTGCGGTGCGCTTCTACTACTTTGTATGGTCCTTCCCACGTGGGTCCTAGTTTTCCTTGCGGTTCTGCATGGCTCACTTCGTTTTTCCTTAGGACCCAGTCATTCACTTTGAGAGCTCTTCCTCTCACTCGTTGATTGTAGTATTTCTCAGTTTTGTTTTTGAGGATTGTTTGTCGTATGAGGGAGGCTTCCCTTTTCTCTTCCAGCAAGTCTAGGTTTTGTCATAAGTCTGTATCGGTTTGCTCTGGGGAAAAGTTAGCGATTCGCAGCGACGTTACCATTACCTCTAGGGGTAGGACTGCTTCGGTTCTATAGACCAGGCTAAAAGGTGTTTCTTGAGTGCCAGTTCTAGGGGTGGTCCTGTAAGACCATAGGACGCTGGGCAACTCTTCTACCCAATTACCCTTTGCCTTGCCGAGTCGTTTTTTGATCCCATTCACTATTGTCTTGTTTGAGACTTCTGTTTGGCCATTGGCCTATGGGTGGGCTATAGAGGTGAATCGTTGGTAGATTTGCCTATCTGTGCACCATCCTTTGAAGGGATTCTTGGCAAACTGGAGTCCGTTGTCGTTAACCAATGTTCTTGGTGTGCCGAGTCGGGTAAGAATGGACTTCCACATTAACTTGATGATCGATCTTCCGGAGATGTTGGCTACGGGCTCGGCCTCGATCCATTTTGTGAAGTAGTCCACAGCTACGATTAGGAACTTCACTTTTCCAGGTGCTTCCGGGAAAGGCCCCACTATGTCTATCCCCCACTGGTGAAACGGTCATGGACCTGCCATGCTTGTCAGTTGGGTGGAGGGTAAGTTCTGCACTGGTGCGAATGTCTGGCACGCAACACATTTCTTTGTTAACTCTGTTGCGTCCTGGTGGATTTCTAGCCAGTACACGCCCATCCGTAATATATTTCCCGTTAGAGCCCTTGCTCCTTCGTGCGTGCCGGCGTCTCCAGAGTGTGTTTCCTGCAGTATCTCTTGTCCTTCTCGGCTAGTGATGCATTTCAGCCATGGGACAAGGTATCCTTTCTTGTATAGCCTTCCATCCATGATGGAGTACTTGGGGGTTTGATTCTGATTTTCCTGGCTTCCCCTTCGTCCTCTGGCAAGATCCCGTGTCGGATGTAATCATGATCGGGGTCATCCACGTTGTTCCTTCGGTTGTTATTTCTTTAACTTGGGTTTCATCTATGCTTCGTTCCTTAAGTACTTCAACGAGTACTTTTTTCGTCAGGTGGTTGAACGACGTCGACGCCAGTTTGCTCAATGCGTCGGCCCGACGATTTTCCGACCTTGGTATTTGTCTGATGGTGAACTTATCAAATAGTTTGGCCATGTTGTTCACAGTTTCTACATATTGCTTCATTTTGGGATCTCGCGCTTCGTATACTCCATTCACCTGGTTTGTTACCAGCATAGAGTCGCTGAGGACTTTTATGTCCTTGACTCCGTTTTCCGTTGCTAGGCGCAGGTCGACGAGTAGTGCTTCGTACTCCGCCTCATTGTTGGAGGTTTGGAAGTCGAATCTTAACGTGTATGTCATCTCTTCGTTCTGGGGGTTTTGGAGGATTAAGCCTGCGCCACAGCCTTCTTTCCCGGCTGCGCTATCTGTGTAGTGTCCAAGTCATGCTTTCTTTTTCCGGCACGGCCACCGTATTGCATTGCTTGCCTTCCGACTCCGACACTTCCAGTAAGAAATCCGCCAATGCTTGTCCCTTAATGCTCACTCATGGGCGATATTCGATGTCATGTTCTCCGAGTTTGATTGCCCATTTTGCCAGCCTTCCTGATGTCTCTAGCTTCATCATTATTTACTTAAGTGGCTGGCTTGTTCTGACTTCAATTTTGTGAGCCTGGAAGTATCGTCGTAGGCGTCTCGCGGCATATATCAATGCAAGCACTAGTTTTTCCAAGATTGGGTAGTTGACTTCCGGTCCCTGCAGTGCCCTGCTTACGAAGTACACTGGCGACTGCTTGCCTTCCCGTTCTGTCACGAGTACCACTGAGATGGATTCTTTGGAGGCCGATAGGTACATTACTAGTGTTTCTCCAGCGCCGAACTAGATAATGTTGGTAGGGTGGTTAGGACCTTCTTCAGCTGCTGCCACGCCCTGTCGGCGTCGGTAGTCCATTTAAAATCATTCTTGTTGACATCCCCTTTAGGGTGTTGAACAGTGGTGTTGCTTTCTCTACTGACTTTGCCACGAATCTTCCTAGTGTCGTTAGCTTTCCGTTAAGGCCCTGCTTGTCTTTCAGTGTGGCCGGTGTTGTTGTCTCCACCAGGTCTTGTACCTTGTTTGGGTTGCGCCGGATTCCGTTATTGGTGATATAATAACCCAGGAATTAACCTTCTTCCACAACGAAGCTACATTTAGCTGGGTTCAGCTTCATTTTAGTTTTTTCCAAAGTGATGAGTGTTTCTTGTACATCTTCTAGTAGGTCTGATCCGTTTCTGCTCTTAATCACCATATCATCCACGTACACTTCGATGTTCCGACCGATTTGAGGAGCGAATATTCGATCTACCAGCCGTTGGTACGTAGCGCCTGCGTTTTTCAGTCCGAACGGTATTTTTTGGTAGCAAAATGTTCCATGGTCCGTATAAAATGTTGTCTTTTCCTCGTCCTCCTTTTTCATCAAAATCTGGTGGTAGCGTTTGTAAGCGTCTAGGAAGCACTTCCAGCGAAAATTCGTGGAGGGATTCAATCTTTTGGTCGATTTCTGGTAATGGATAACTATCTTTGGGGCAGGCTTTGTTGAGTTCTTTGTAGTCGATGCATATACGCCAGGTGCCATCAGACTTTTTGACCATCAAGGGATTTGCGATCCATGTGGGGAATATCGCCTCTCTCAGGATTCCCGCCTTGACTAGCTTTGCTACCTCCTTGTTGATAGCTTCATTGCGTTCCCCTGCCTGTCCCTGCTTTTTCTGTTTTACTGGGATGTTCCCTGATTGGATGTTGAGGCCATGCTTGATGACTCCTCTTTCTACTCCCACCATATATGTGGGTCTCCAGGCAAAGACTTGTTTGTACTGTTGGAGGAGGGTTATCAGTTTGTTTCGTATTTCCCTTGGCAATGCTGTCCCTATTTTTATTGGTTGTTTTGGGTAGTCTGGGTTTATAACTACGTTGGGGTCTCCTGCCTCCAGCCTTGGGCGTTTTGGGTCCCGTGTGAGTTCTGACGGCTGGAGTACTTGGCAGCATTCCAAGGGTTTGGATACGCTGGCGATTACTGTGGCAGGGCCATCCGGTGTCTGAAATTTTAGGATGTCGTGTACTGTCGATGCTACAGCTCCGAATTTTAGCAGGCCAGGCCTTCCGAGTAAGATGTTGTGTTCGGAAGACGTTCTTACAACCACGAATTCAATCAGGACCGTCTTCTTGACCTTGTTGTCAAAGTTTTGTAACGTGAAAGGGACTGAGAGTGTTCCCAGTGGCCATATGCTGTGGCCTGTAAATCCAACTAATCTCCCTTTTGCGGGTTTGAGGCCGTCTCTGATTACCTGCGGTAGCTGCGTAAAACAGTTCTCATAGAGAATATCCGTCGTGCTGCCTCCGTCTACGTAGATTCTGTGTATCTTTGTTTGGCCTATATATCTTGTAATCACTAGGGGGTCATCTCCCTGCCATTGGGCCGGTTTGGGGTCGTCATTCGAGAATTCTACGTGTAGCGCGTTCGGGCTGGGTTGACTTGCTGGGTCTCTGGGCAATGTCTTCTGTCTCGCTGAAGCGACCGTATGGTGAGGATTTCCTTCTCTGGGACTCTTTCCTGACGTTTATTTCGTGGGGGCCTGGGGGGTTGTGGTTCTTTCTCGTTCCTTTCGCAGAGGTTCCTTGCAATCTCCATTAGGTTTCCTTTCAGTTGTTTATCTGCTAATTCTCTGTGTGGCATGGTGCAGTCAGCTGTGGTTGGAAACGGCATGGGTACATATGGTGGGGGGAAGTGTATTCCTTGGGACACCGGTGTGTTAAGCGTTGGGAGTTTCCAGGGTAGGAATGGCATTGTTGTTGATGGTGTGGATATGGTTACGGTGGTGGGTATAGCGGGTGTTTTAGGGTTGTCCAGTGGATGCATGGGCCTGATCGGACTGGGTGAAGCACCGCTACTTTTCCCACCATTCATGGTGATGTGCTTGCGTATGGGGTTGTTGTGTTGGTCACACAACAGATGACGCCAAATGTTGTGACTTCAGACTCAGGGATGATGGGGGTGAATACTCTGGTGGTCTCGAGATCCTGAGTTCACAGCAAAGAGGAAAAAGACCGTTAGTCGCACTCCGGGAGGAGATCCTCGAGAGGGCGCTCCGACAGTCAAGTCAGTTGTGTATCGGAGGTAAAGTTGTAGAGAATATGAGTAACGGTAGCGAGATGAACGTAGCCGTTACCTGAAGGCCCCTTGGCCTTTTATACCTGAGGTTGAACTCGCTTTTGGGGACACCAATATCAGGCCTCCAGCGAGTTCGGAGGATGATTGGGCGATCGCCTGGTACGCAATCGTGGTGCAGAAGGGGTACGGGAGGAGCACATGTAATGCGCCGTGTGCACCTTTTGTCGCCTGCATATGTCAGACCTTCCACAGGTTGTCGCCTGTGTGGCTCTGCAGGAAGGTGTCATTGGGGCGATTGTCTGCAAGAGTGGATGCCAGCGCCGTAGGGCGGCCCTGGTGGTGTGCGAGTAAGTCCAGCGCCACGGGGCAGCGCTCATGGCTTTGGACCGATGGAGCTTTGCCGAGTCGTATCCTATGATACATTATCAGCCATCTTAGATTTTCGTAGCATCTTCATGATTATAGAAAATACCTAACTAAATATTCCATGCACTGTTATATAATCAACACCTAAGGCACCAGACTCGATTATTGAAACACTAAATTTTCTTACCACTAGACGGCACTTTAAATTAAAATGTCAAACTACATACCCTTCCACATCCTAGAAGAGATCTTGAAATGACTACCAGCAAGATCATTAGTTCAATTTAGAAGCGTATCAAAAACATGGAAGTCTCTAATAGACAGGTCTAAATTCGTGGCTGCTCAATGCGCCCAGCTAACTCAATTGCGGCTTCTATTTCTAAGCAATGACGATTCAACAAACATAGCTTGTTTTGTTGACGATAGTAATTTCCCCGGGGAGCGCTTTGTGCCAACTGTTTATATGGTGGTTAAACTAGAGATTGAACTCCCAAAAATTGTAGGATGCTCCGGGGGTCTGTTTTGTTAGGAAGGTGTCTTTTATAGGGATCAAGAAGATCCTCATAGAGACTTTTTGTGAAAGTGTTGGTTCTTTAGAACACCTCTATTAGAAAAACAGTTTCCGTTGAAGCGCCCAAGAGAGGATATGCAAAACCAGTTTTTGGTTTCGGGGTTTCGCCAATAACTTGTGACCCGATAATCTTGGAGATTACACAATATATTTTCCTAGATAAGAGAATTGAAGCCAACGACCATTAGAAGCTTGAGCTTTATTCAATGAGCTCCGGGAGATGGAGAACTATATCGACCAATCTACCCAGCAATTTGATACTGGTAACATCGTTCGAGACAGTGATCGATACGTTTATATATTTTCCCGCTTTCTGCACTATGACCCTAGATAGTGGATTAATAACTATTATGTAGTGGTTGTATTTTATTTAAAAAAATGCTAGAATATTCCATGAGGAAATTTCGCCGGTAAATCTTAGATTTCTTGTAGTGGTTGTATTTTTTTTTAAAATGCTAGAATATTCCGTGAGGAAATTTCCGAGAAATATAGACCCTCGTCATGACAATGACTATATACCACGTATCGAGGTGAGGCAATTTCCTCTTTACCAATTATAGCCATATTAGATTTTCGTAGCATCTTCAGTATTATAGAAAATACCTAACTAAATATTTCATGCACTATTATATAATCCTTGCCTAAGGCACCAGACTCGATCATTGAAACACTAAAATTTTCTTACCACTAGCCGGCACCTTAAATTAAAATGTTAGACTATATACCCTTCCACATCCTAGAAGAGATATTGAAACGACTACCAGCAATATCATTTTTTCAATTTAAAAGTGTATAAAAAACTTGGAAGTCTCTAATAGACAGCTCTAAATTCGTGGCTGCTCAATATGCCCAGCTAACTCAGCTGCAACTTCTGTTTCTAAGCAACGACGATCCAACAAATATAGTTTGTTTTGTTGACGATAGCAATTTCCCCGGGGAGCGCCTTGTGCCAAAAATTGTAGGATGCACCGGGGTCTGTTTTGGTGGGAAGGTGTCTTTTACAAAGATCCTCATGGAGACTTTTTTTATGAAAATGTTGGTTCTTTGGAACCCCTCTATTAGAAAAACAGTTTACGTTGAAGCGCCTAATAGAGGATATGCAAAACCAGTTTTTTGGTTTTGGGGTTTCGCCAGTAACTTGTGACCCGATAATCTTGGAGATTACACAATATCGTTTCCTGTGTAAGAAAATTGAAGCCAACGTCCATTGGCAGGTTGAGATTTATACAATGAGCTCCGGAAGATGGAGAACTATAACTACCAATCTACCTAGTAATTCGATACATGTAACATCGTTCCAGATAGTGATTGATAGGTTTATATATTTTCCCGCTTTTCGCATTATGACCCTGGATAGTGGATTACGAACTATTATGCCGGTTGATATGACCAATCAGAAATTTGAAATGATAGATCTCCCACAAAATGGTGGTTGTGGGCGCCGTATTCGGAAACGGGGCGTTACAATTTTCTAGTAAATTGACAAGGGATTGACTGAGAATGATGTAGTTTGGTAACGGCTTACGACATTAATGAGAGGCGGAATCATGGGTTAGGGTTTTGTTAAAATCAAGTTACCGCCAATCTTTTATCAAGTTACCGCCAATCTGAATGTGATTAACTTGTTAGAAGGAAGACAAATGGGGTGGAGAAAAAGACTACGACGATGGAAGAAAGGTAGAGAGAATGAAGCAACATAAAGAGAGACCTCAATCGTGTTGTAGGTGGTGTTTAGGGTTTTGTGGTGATTCATGGTTATAGTTTCCTGATTTTGAGATTACTTTGACCATTTATGGAGATGTTGCTAGTCCAACGAAAATCTAAGCAAATTGGAAACTTATTTACTAGAATGAAATTAGAATCAAATGGAATTCGGATTTTAAGGAATGAAGATGAATCTTGAATGATTTATATATGAGATACAATCTTTGAGCGATAAGGAAATGTAGAATATACCTACAAACACGACACGTGGTAGCTAAAGATTTTTATTTATTAGATAGTAGGTGTGTGTATATATATATATATATATATATATATATATATATATATATATATATATATATATATATATACTAGGTTATAGACTCGCGTGCTACACGGTTGATAATTAAAATGTTATATAATAACGGAAACGTTTTATATAACCATACAATTAGATATAAGGTTTTAAACGAACTGAACGAACACGAACGAGTGCTTGTTCATGTTCGTTCGTTTAAGTTAGTTGAACAAATGAACAAACGAACAAACACGAACGTGTTTTCTTGTTCATGTTCGTTCATTTAACAAATTATATTGTTCATGTTCATTCGTTTATGTTCGTGAACATGCTAAATGAACATAAACAAACAAACATAAACGAACAGAGATAAACAAACACAATTAAACATATATGAACATAAACGAAAATATAATATTGTAATGTAATCAAACACAATTGAACAAATATGAACATAAATTGAACTTAAATGAACAAACATAAATAAACATAAGCGAACGTTCACGAACATAATTTAACGAACGAGACGATTGTTCATGTTCGTGCGTTTAACTAAACGAACGAGAATTTGTGTTAATGTTAGTTCATTTATTAAATAAACAAACATAAAATAACTTTCCGACGAACAGTTTACAAACGGTTCGCTGAATGTTTGGTTCGTTTAAAGCCCTATTTAGATATATATTGAATATGACAAAAAAAAGGTAACAAAGCAATGTTATAAGTACACAAACAAAAAATAATGATTCAAAAGTAAAAAAAAATGTGAAATACTTTTCTATTATACTTAATACATAATTAATATGATAAGTAAACAAAATTATAGTACTACATAAGTTTTGAAACACTTATTTGTATATAACATTAAAAGTTCTTTTTGGTTAGCTTCCATCTTTACCTAAAATTAATAACTTTAATCATTTTTCTGCTCTTCACTTCACTCTGTATAAAGCAACGCATAATTCACCATGTGTGAAAATTGGTTCTCTAAAAAACAAACCAACCTTTGACAATGAATGCCCTTGACTTTTGTTTATGGTCATAGCAAAACAAACAACAAGTGAAAATTAACTTTTATTGGATTTGAAAGGATTTTTTTTTGTCCGAAGGGAATGAGATTCTTGAGATAAAGGTTCGATATCCGATATTATTTTCTGTCACTACTTCTATCACGCCAATACCCAATTATATGACCTGAAGTCTAGTTCCATTACATAAACCATTTTTCTGGTCAATATTTCTTAGTAGCATAATCAAAATATCGACTTTGAAAAGTAGCTTATGATTTGTCAATCATGGGAGTTTAATACCATTTAGAACATCAGGTGAGTATAAATTCTCATCAAACTGACCGTGAATAAATTATGATTGACACAGACTATTTGAACTCAAATATTCATTCTCTTCTCCTGGAAACAATGAAAGTAACTGATTATTTGTTTCCTGAATTACCTTGTTTTTTAGTGTGAGTATCACTCTATCATGAAAATAAGTAGGATTATTGAAGTTTTAAATAAATGAAGGATATACAAACTCAATTCATAAACCTATAAGATCACATGATTGAGTTACGAGAAGATCGTCAGAAATACGAATGATTGGATCACCATCATTGGAACCACCAACATTGCCTTGCCAATTTAACATAAATTAGATGATAAAATTTTCTAATAATTGAAAAATAAAAAATAAAAATCAATTATAATTTGTGATTGGGCAAACGTAATTAGACTTTACTCGACCTTTTTATACGAGATTTAAGTATACAACGATATTTAATTAATAAATAAAAATTTTATTTAAATTTTAACAATCAATAATATTCAAATTTAATAACCTACTATACATTATTACAAATTTAATTAGTATTATTTAATTTAACAAGTTTTATTGATGTGCTATTTCATCTGATTTTTTCGTTTTTAATGTTTGCATATATTTCATTTAATTTTATCAAAAGTAAGGTTATTATTGGTTAAACAAGAGTTAATTTAACTTATAATCATTATTTACATTAAACTGAAATCGCCCCATCACATCTCGTCAAACTCATACCATTAAGATTTTGTTTCTCGATAAAGATTTGTGGTGAACACAACAGACTACACGATTAATCTACCATCAATTTAGTTTAAGCTTGGACAAGCATATGATGTTAGCAAAAAATCAACGAGGGCCTCATGAATATCATTTCTCATGTTAAGACAGAAGGAACAAATAGACAAAAGGAACAAATAGATACTTGAACGTTCCCATACTATCAGTTACACACAACGTTGGAGAACACCAACGTACAACATATATCAAAACAAAAATCTCATGTATCTTTATCCGAAAGGATATAATATATTACCATATTAGAATTACTCGTGACAATTTTTATAAAATAATCTCTAAGTGTGAGTTACTCTGATACTTGATTCCTATCAAGTACATATGAGTGTTAGCCATTATGTAATACCAATCACTATGAATAATTTACTAACACTACATATCAGTCTTAAATCACTACTTACTTCCAAAAAGTATGATCAATCGTGGAGGACTTGAATATTTTAATATTCTAGGAGTTAAGTAAACATGAAAGTTGGAACACTGTAATGAACAAATGAAAATGACTACTCATAACATATATTAAGATTTCTACATAATAATCATTATACCAGATAAAGTACCACATTGCATAAGTTCCTAAAATATATAAAACCAACTAAACTAAATACACTCAAGCTAATTCATCTGCTAATTTAATAGACTTAACATGTAGATTATATATATATATATATATATATATATATATATATATATATATATATATATATATATATATATATATATATATATATATATATATATATATATATATATATATATATATATGTGTGTGTGTGTGTGTGTGTGTGTGTGTGTGTGTGTTAAAAAGGAAATAGTTTATAGACACAACAATAATATTTAAAATTTTGTACAAACACCGTACCATGACTACTCAGTTTGTATAATACTAGCAACATATTAACTATTTGATTCTGTTGGTAATATCACTAATATGCTGATTGATTTTGTTTGATATAAATTTGACAACCCTACTAACATCAGTATTTTCGCAAATGAAATCTCCGAATATTTTGTCAAAACGATACGTTTTATTGAATTTCACGGATGCTATACAAATTTTTTTGTCAATTTCGCATATAATATCTACAACATTAATAACTATTTTGGCGAACTCTTTGAATTATGTGCTTAAATCATAAAGATTGATGATTGAAATTAGTATGAATATTGTTAGGAAATAGACCTAAATCTATAGCCTATTGCCCAGGAATAATAACGAGAATATAAATGCGGAAATATAAACACAAAGTATCGACACAGAGATTTACGTGGTTCGGTCCAAGATGACCTACGTCCACGGGCAGGAGAGAGTATTCTTTATTCCAAAGCTAAATACAGGTGTTACAGAGCGTACCTAGATTGCTAGTAAATCGGCCTCTTCTGACTACTGACTTCAGACTTGACAACTGACAACCAACCAAAACCCTAATGACCAGCCTTTATATTTATAGGCATTACAAGAAACCCTAGCCGTACCCTAGCTGTTCACGGCCCACACGACGCGGACACTTAATGGGCTGCGGCGCGCGTGTTTACAATTCATACAGGTTTTAATTCCCAATTCACTATTTAACAATCTCCACCTTGAATTGCTAATTCAACATAGCTCCACCTCGCTCTAGAAACCAAAAAACTTCCTCTCGTCTCCTGCCAGCTTGCCCCGTAGGGACTTACCTCCTGCGAACATCAACCAAGTTCAAGCATAGCTCGAACTTCTCCTTGGGTAATGACTTCGTCAACATATCTGACGGATTCACCTTGGTATCGATCTTCAAGATTGAGAACTTGTCTTCTTCAACTATGTCACGAATGAAATTTAACCGGATATCAATATGCTTTGTCTTTTCATGATAAACCGGATTCCTTGCTAGACACAAAGCGCTTTCACTATCACAGTTCAAGACATGCTTCTCCACCTTCAACCCCAGACTCTCCACCAAACCATGTAGCCAGATACACTCCTTTATACCTTCAGTCATTGACATGTATTCCGCTTCAGTTGTAGACAAGGCAACTGTAGATTGTAAAGTTGACTTCCAACTGACTGTACATCCAAACAAAGTGAAAATATAACACGTGAGCGATCTCCTTTTCACCAAGTCACCACCATAGTCTGAGTCTGCATATCCTACCAAGTTACTCTGAGTATTACCACCATAGACCAAACAAACATCCTTAGTCCCCTTCAAGTATCGCAAGATCCACTTGACCGCTTCCCAGTGAGCTTTCCCAGGATTACTCATAAACCTACTAACCACACAAACTGCATGTGCTAAATCAGGTCTAGTACAGACCATAGCATACATAAGGCTTCCAACTGCACTTGAGTACGGAACTCTACTCATATAGTCTTTTTCCTCATCCGTAGTTGGTATAGTACTTCTGTTTAATTTAAAATGTGCTGCCAAAGGAGTTCTAGCTGGTTTTGACTGATCCATACCGAAAGACTGCAAGACTTTCTCAATATATTTCTGCTGAGAAACATATAACAACCCTGCTTTCCTGTCTCTCTGAATCTCCATCCCTAATATCTTCTTTGCTGCACCCAAATCCTTCATTTCAAACTCACTTGCCAAAAGCTTCTTCAAGTTATTAATTTTAGTCATCTCCTTGGCTGCAATGAGCATATCATCAACATATAGCAACAGATAAACAAAGGACCCATTGGACAACTGCTTCAAGTAGACACAATTATCAAACTAATTCCGTATGTAGCCATGCGAAGTCATAAACTAATCAAATCTCTTGTACCACTGTTTAGGAGACTGCTTCAAACCATAAAGAGACTTCTTCAACAGACACACATGATCCTTATTAGAACCCGGAAAACCCTCAGGCTGTGACATATATATCTTCTCCTCTAAGCTTCCATGAAGAAATGCAGTTTTGACATCGAGCTGCTCAAGCTCCAGATTAAACGCACTCACCATAGCTAAAAGAACCCGAATTGACTTATGCTTCACGACCGGTGAGAAAACCTCGTGATAGTCGATTCCTTCCTTTTGAGAGAAACCCTTCGCCACTAACCGTGCCTTGAACCTTGCGGGTTCAACCCCTGGAATTCCTTCTTTCTTCTTAAAGACCCATTTGCATCCAACCGGTTTGACTCCTTTTAGTAATGGAACAAGATCCCACGTTTCATTCTTCTCCAGAGATTGCATCTCTTCATTCATCGCCATCAACCAGCTTGATCCTTCTTTACTTGCCACCGCCTCTTTGTAGGACCGAGGCTCATCAGTACCAATGTTTTCACCAACAGCTAGTGCATATGCAACAGAACCAATATCACCATTAGTGACACATGTAGCATGTCTAGCTGGAGTCTTCGTGTTCCTTTTCTCTCTTCTCCTTGCTATAGATTCATCCTCATTGTTCTCACCATCGGCCTCATCATCACCAGACTGATCCTCATTGGGCTGTTCATGAGTTTCATCACGTCTATGCTGATCATCACCGACATGCTGTTCTTCATTTATCACCATTCTGTCTGGAATTTGTGTGACAAACTCCACCTTCTGGTTGGCACCCTGATCTTTCCCTACATGACTTGTATCACCTTCTCTTTGGTTCACCATAGCAGATTCATTAAAGGTCACATCTCTGCTATTAATAAATTTTGGAGTTCTCCATTCTTCTGTACACCACAGACAATAACCTTTCACTCCATGTGCATACCCTAGAAATATGCACTTCATTGCCCTCGCCTCAAGTTTACCATCATTAACATGCGCATAAGCCGGACAACCAAATATACATAAACCAGAATAATCAGAGGGTTTCCAGACCATACCTCTTGAGGAGTCTTAAAGTCGATTGCAGTTGATGGTGATCTGTTCACCAGATAGCAAGCAGTATTAACCGCTTCCGCCCATAATTTCTTCGATAAATTAGCATATAACCGCATGCTTCTAGTACGCGCTAACAGTGTTTGGTTCATCCGTTCCGCCACTCCGTTCTGCTGTGGTGTGTGCCGTATAGTGTGGTGCCTCACTATACCTTCCGCCTTGCAGAAGTTGTCAAACGGGGCATTGCAGAACTCCAAGCCATTGTCAGTTCTGAGTGTCTTGACAGATTTTCCGGTCCGTTTTTCAATCATCGTCTTCCATTCCTTGAACTTCCCAAACACTTCGTCTTTAGTCTTTAGAAAATATATCCAAACCTTCCTTGAGTAGTCATCAATGAAAGTCATAAAGTATCGATGACCTTTATGAGACTCGACCGGAGAGGGACCCCACAAATCTGAATGAATTTACTCCAGGATTTCCTTGCTTGTGTGTTTACCTGAACTAAACTTCACCCTGCGTTGCTTGCCTTTGACACAAGCTTCACAAAACTTGAGTTTTCCCGTTAGCTCACCACCAAACAACCCTTGTTTACTCATAATTGACATACCCTTCTCACTCATATGTCCCAACCTTCTATGCCACAACTCTGTCTTATCATTACTACTATCTAAGGATTGAGTAACCGCCACTGTTCCCCTAACCGAATTTCCTTCTAAGACAGGAACCCCACTCTTCTGCACCTTTCCTTTCATAACTACTAGAGAGCCCTTGGTGACCTTCACCCAGTAATCCTCACCAGAGTATTTCAACCCATTCTTTGCTAAAGTAGTAAGAGAAATTAAGTTCTTACGAAGATCCGGAACATACCAGCAATCAAGCTTTCTGACCATACCATCGTGCATCATAATCTGTACCGTACCGCTTCCTTTGACCTGAGCAACCCAATCATCACCCAACTTCACCGTTCCTTTCAAGTCTCTAAAAGATTTGAACCAGTCACGATGGAAAGTCATATGATAAGATGCCCCAGTATCCAAGACCCAAGCATCAACAGAACTAGATGTACAAACAGTCAATACATCGCATATGTCTTATTCTTCAGAACCATCCTGAACAATAGCCGCACTGCCATTGTTGCTATTTTCTCCATTCCCCCCTTTCAGCAATGGACAATTTCTCTTGAAGTGACCCTTCTCCTTGCAGTTATAACACTTGACTTTTGCAGAAACTTTCGATTTCGAACGTGACTTACTCCGATTTCCACCATCTTTCTTATCCGATGTCATTCCTCTGCCAACGAACAGACCTGAACCGGATGTCTCCTCATTCCCAGAAACTCTATGTTTAAGTTCCTTTGACAGCAGAGAATCCTTCACATCATTCACAGTAATTGTTGTTCTTCCATACAACATAGTATTAACAAAATTCTCATGTGAATTCGGCAGTGAACATAACAAAATAAGGGCTTGATCCTCATCATCAATCTTTACTCCTACTCCTTGAAGATCTAGAATAATACGATTGAAAGAATCAAGATGGTCTTTTACTTGGGTACCTTCTGCCATTCGGAAAGTGTACAACCGTTGCTTCTGATACAGCCTATTTGTCAAAGAACTGTTCTGATACGTATCACAGAGCTTCTTCCAAATACCGGCAGCAGTGGGTTGATCAACAACTTCCCTCAACACCTCATCCGTCAAGCTTAAAAGAATAGCACTACGTGCTTTCCCCTCGATCTCCTTCTTCACAACATCTGTCGTGTCCTTTGCATATTCTCCTTCCACTGCAACTGCGCATCCTTGTTGAACCAGAAAAGCCTTCATCTTAACCTTCCACAAAGTGAAATCATTCGAGCCATTGAACTTCTCCAAATCGAACTTGTGAGATGACATCTTCAATCAACCGATCCTTGTAGTCTTTGATAAACAAGTAAATCCGAAACTGCTTACTGCTCGTCGTCGCAGCGGCGCGGACTTCAACAAGGCGCGATGCGGGTTTGAACAGACGTGGTCCAACAGACGCGATCCTTCAACAAGCGCGACACGGTCTTTCAACAGGCGCGACGCGGCGAAGCCGTAAACCCTAGATCTACTATCGATTTCAATCAACCAGGACTACAACCAGATCTAAAACACGCAGACCTAAAACCGCAAATAATTATAGATCTATAACACTACAGATCTGAAACCGCAGCTCTGATACCACTTGTTAGGAAATAGATCTAAATCTATAACCTATTGCCCAGGAATAATAACGAGAATATAAATGCGGAAATATAAACACAAAGTATCGACACAGAGATTTACGTGGTTCGGTCCAAGATGACCTACGTCCACGGGCAGAAGAGAGTATTCTTTATTCCAGAGCTAAATACAGGTGTTACAGAACGTACCTAGATTGCTAGTAAATCGGCCTCTTCTGACTACTGACTTCAGACTTGACAACTGACAACCAACCAAAACCCTAATGACCAGCCTTTATATTTATAGGCATTACAAGAAACCCTAGCTGTTCACGGCCCACGCGACGCGGACACTTAATGGGCCGTGGCGCGCGTGTTTACAATTCATACGTGTTTTAATTCCCAATTCACTATTTAACAAATATTCTTTAATCATTTGTTTAAATCATAAAGATAAATGAAATTAGTGTGATTTTTTTTTCTTTATTTTTCAAGAACAATTTAACGGGCACTAAATGTATTTTTATACACGGGCTTTTGCCGAGTACACAACTATTTACGTACAAAATGACACTAAAAATCATCCAATAAGAAGAAAGCATTAGGCTTCTACGATCCGCTCCTCCACACATGAGACGCATCTCGACCGTCAAATCAATCAAAGAAAAAACACAGGATACGGAATCATTACCGTCAGATCCACGAGGAAAGAATGACTCTATAAATACCTTTGTGTTCATAATACCCAACTTGAGTTTCAGATTTATTCAATTCCCCAAATTTCACAGATTCGCCGCCGATAAGAAAACCGTTCAAGGTATGATCTCCTAGCTTCTCTAAATTCTGCATATGTTTTCGTCCTTACTCGATTAGTTAGTAGAATATAATTTTTGTAAGATTTGTAGGTTCTCGATTTCGTTGTTAGGGTTTGTATCGATTTTAGTTAGATGATTTGATGGTAGAGGAGACTGCTCTTTTCTTCCTTTTCATCTCGTTCCAAAGAGAATTGACGTGACTTGTATTGTGCGTCTTCTGTCGGTTTCAATTTCATTGATTATCAATTTAGGGTTCGTTAACTATATATGCCATAAATTCGAGTCACTTTGCTCGCCTTGATACTCAACGAGTTTTGCTGGTAGATTTCACTTTTGGCAACGATTGTAATTTTTCCTCCGGAATTCCGTCTGTTTCCCCTAAACCTCTTGAATCAAGTTCCGAATACTACATGAAAGTCGTAATAGTCTCTAATTTGAAGTTACCGTTGCTTGTAGATGGCTCGTACCAAGCAAACCGCTCGTAAATCCACAGGAGGAAAGGCCCCGAGGAAGCAGCTTGCCACCAAGGTATATTCCCCTCCCTTTACACCAAATTCCCATTCTTCATCATATGAATTCTTGATTATGATGATATCTTCCTGACAGGCTGCTCGCAAGTCTGCTCCAACCACAGGAGGCGTGAAGAAGCCCCACAGATACAGACCAGGAACTGTTGCCCTTCGGTACACAACATACTTTCTTAACCAAAATCAAAAACTCTCCAGATTTGGATTATTGTTTATGATTCCATTTTGATTACATCTTACAGTGAAATCCGTAAGTACCAGAAGAGCACTGAACTTCTGATCAGGAAACTTCCTTTCCAGAGACTTGTTCGTGAAATTGCTCAAGACTTCAAGGTAAGTAAAAAATACCCAAATCACCCTTTATCAGTTTATTGCTCTTATATGATATTGTTTGATGACATTTTGTTTTGTTGTAGACGGATTTGAGATTCCAGAGTCATGCAGTGTTGGCATTGCAAGAAGCAGCTGAAGCTTACTTGGTGGGATTGTTTGAAGATACCAATTTGTGTGCAATTCATGCCAAGAGGGTTACAATCATGCCCAAAGACATTCAATTGGCTAGGAGAATTAGGGGTGAGAGGGCTTGATTTGATATGCTAAAAGTATGGTAGTAAGTAATGTGTGTTTTGTTGGATTGGAAACTGTGGTTTCTTTGTTATGTTTAGGATTGTGAACTTGATTTGTTGTTGGATAATGGTAGTGTTTGAAATGTGATTGGGATATTATTGTCTTGATATGTTGTTGCAAGATTTAACAAGGGTTCGTGTTTTTATATAACTTGATTTGGTGTTTGTTGATTCTTTTTAGAAGAATATTATGTTAAAATGAGATTAAATATGGTCTCTTATTCTTCTTTTAATCAAATTGCGTGATTTTTGTGTTTGTGACATACGTTTTTTTCCCTTGTGGACATACGTTTTTTTCCCTTGTGACACGCGGGTCTTCCGCTGGATGTGGGCCATGTCATTCGGGTTCGGATCTGTTAGGGTCGGCTTTCTTAAGGATGTTTCTCGATTTCTCCCTCATTCGTCTTTCCCACCGTCAACCCCTCATCTACCAATTACTCTGCAACTATGTCGATTTAGCGTCATGGCAGCAGCTAATCTCTCTTCTCCTTCATCGTCTTCTCCGCATAGACTCCACCCTTGTCTCAATAACCCTCAGCGCCTTACCAGACGTAATTTTTGGTTGCAATTTAGAGCTGGGGTCCTACGGAAGCTGGTCGATCTGAAGTAGAAAAGAGAATGTCTGCTTCAGGAATGGATTATGGTCGGGAAGGTGGCGGTGCAGGCACATTCTAGCACCAACAAGGTTTGTGTGGCCTTACGGAGGAAGAAGCGTATACTTAAGCGTTTCTTTTACAGGGTGAGATTTCAATGCTTCCTTTTGTTTCTAAAGTTGCACGATAAGTGTTTGTGATATTGCCTGAATGAAAACACCAATTTTTTTTATTGATGAAGGTGGACTCACCAATGGCCAATGACCCCAGTTGAGGGATGCCCTACTGGGTTTCAGACGATATGCAGCTAACCACATGGTTACCATCAGGTCAGTCGTTAGTTCTTGCTTTTAATTTTTTTTATTCATCAATAAGCTCTTGAAAAGATAAGTGAGATCACCTGCTCACAAGTAGATAGAAGGTATTGAAATTAGGATGAATGTTATTTATGTGATTATGAATGGATATTTTAAGTCTTGGTCAATCTAGGAGGTCAAGATTTTCTTGATGTTGATACATAGTGTATTTAATTTCATTTTGTGCATGATGACTTCACTACCTACAAGGAAATAAAAACGATTATCTATAAGGACGATAGATATCAAATAGTTAAATTAAGTTGTAAATGATTATAAATATACAATAGTTAAACATGTAACCCTTTTATTTTCTTCAATAAATTTATATGTGATGTTTAATTACTTTTTCTTTTTTAAAATTGCAGTTACAAGCGGGCTCTTGATGTTTAACCAGAAGTTGTATCAACTAAATGTTTAACTAGAAAGCAATAAATAGCCGTTATTTACAGTTGATTTTGGTTTTTACTTGCACAAATTAAGTTGATAGTGTGACTTTTTCAATCTGTTTTTGTATTTTCCTGTGGATTTAATTCAACGATACGCTGTCGGATTGTAATTGCATTTTTTAAGAAAATGCGGATACACGGTAAACACATACCTCTCTTTCCTTCTCAGGCTTGTGGCAGAAGCTGAATTGATTTTATTATGTGAAGCTATAAAGGAAATTGAAGCTCTTAAACCATTCTTGGGATTTTCTTTAGATTTTGCGTGGTATTCAACTATTCATTAGTTCTCTTTTTTTGCTTAGCATTTCTTGAACTGATATTCATCTTCTTCTCTGAAGTCAGAGTTCATGATAAGTTGATAACTTAATGCTTCAACATATACCTTCATTTTATTAGCAGGTAATTTACCGAGGCCGTCCTTTACCATTTTAATTTCAATATTGTCTTTTGGAAGTTGGAACACTGACTCTTTTAGTTTTCCAATGATTGTGGTTTGTATGAAAATTTACTGCAGGACACAAGGGATTGGAGGTTTGAGAAGGTCAATCTTCATCTTTATGGGATGATAAAGAGCGGTTATTATTAAGAGGTGCTACATGACCTGACTTTCGTATTCTTGCTTTCAAAAGGTTAGTTTTTTCAATTAAGTATATTAATTTCTTCCTCTTTGAAACAGCTCATAACGGGTGTTTATAACTCTTTAGGTTGCAGCGTGCATCATCGCGAAGGCATCATAATCATCATTTGTTTTCTCACATATCTTTTTCTTGAGAATGTGAATCTTCATCATTTGAGAAGGTGAATCTTCATCATTTGTTTCAGCCGTAGAAAATTTTTTATGCTATTTTTCTAATTGTTATGGTTAAATATATTGTATGAAGATGTTTTTTTCAGTTAGCTTGGTATGCTCCTAAAATATCCTATTTGTTCTAATTTTTAGTTTTGAAGGGGACACCATGATTGAAAAGCCAACGAATCTTTACAGGTGCAAAAGGGTATGTATATATACTTAAAGAAAATCAAGCAATAATGGAATTGATGCTTTTGGTATGGATTAATGTTATTGGATATATTCTACAGGAAAAAAAATCAATAGAAGAATCACAATAGTTAATAGAATGAGGAAGTCCTCAAGACATTCAAGGAAATAACGACATCAAAATTGATGCTTTTCGGTAAGTGGATTAATGTTTTTATTTGATAAAGAGATGTAAGCAGATTGATCCTATATTAAAAAATACATCGTCTTTATTCGTAAAAAAGGGAAGTATGTTGCTATTTGTTGGATTATATAGAGATAGAAGAACAAGAAATAGCAACGTACATTTGTTGATGTGATTTTTTAGCATCTCACTTTTATTTTTATAATAAGAAAAACATTGGAAGTATAATGCCACAGTCATGTAAAATTTTCAATCTATAATGCCTTAAAATGAAAAAACCTATAAATATAATGTTTTAATTAAATATAATATAAATTTTTTGTTCGGTTCGGTTTTCTTGGTTTTTGACATTCCCAAAACCGAAACCGAACCGAAGTTTTTGGTTTTCGAAAATTGGAAACCCAAACCATCGATTTCTTTTTCGGTTTCGGTTTTTCGGTTGCCGGTTCGGTTTTTGCTCATCCCTAATTTTTCTAAAGAGCTTTACTTAAACTTTCTTATGTGTCATGCATCTGTAGTTGGGTGTCATGCATTTTTAGTTGTTCTGTCTTAGGAGTTTAAATTTGGGGGATATGCATTTTAACATTGTTCAATTCTTTGACTACTAGATCTGATAAAGCTATAACACTGTATGAAGCTTTTGATTGGATAGATATGCCTAATGCGGAAAACTTTCATGCTAATGTTCTAATTTCTCTGATACGTATTTACTTCTGTGTGTCTTTTTCCTATGAGATATATGAATTCATTTGGATAGTTATTAAAATATTCAGATAATAAAATTGCAAAAATCTGAATTTATTTCCTTAAGTGGTTGTTGTCAACTTTATGCAATTAATTTTTAAATCCTGCTAGAACCTGATTTTACTTTCTTAACTTAGCAAATAATTGTGCGGTTTCACTTTGAATATCATTCTTCCAGTGGTTCTTCAGTTGAAAGAGTTAACTGATCAATTCATATGTGAATATCTTAATTATTTACTGCTTCTGGTTTACAAACCATTCTTTCTCGATGCAATATTAGATGGTTCAATTTGATTCTCAATTTTTGTTTGATAGCTTTTTGAAAATTAAATAAATGTTAGTCCTTCATTTTTTTACTAAAAAATCTTTCTATTACAACACTGTACTTTCAAATAACTTATTTAATTAAGTACAATGCTATTTCTATTGCAGCATTGTACTTTCAAATAACTTGCTGATTTAAGCAATGTACTTTAGATTAAAGGGCTTTTATGTGTATTTCGAAAAACACGTTTTTTTCCTCTGAGCATCATATTGATTTTTGCAAATTTAGTCCCAAAAGCTATATTTCAATTTTATTCCTTATTCAATGCATTTATAACTTTTTGGACCGCAAATCAAATTAAAATATATTTATAGGACCAATTTTGAAAAAATCAATTTTTCAAAGCCACCTAAAAATATGTTTTTATAACAGGGGTATTTTCGTCATTTTATTTTCAACCTTGACAACACTCACAAGTTTATTTTAGACACATAGAATCAAAATTATTCTCACCAAAAATGTCATTTTGCAGGGGGCTTCTGTTTTTTAGGATTTGGGATTTTGCAATCATCAATATGATTCACTTTTACCTACTGCTTATTTATTTACATTTGTTTTCAGGGGTTTGGGCATTACGTCAACATTTCTAAAGAAGTAAACTTCTCTTCCACCCCTTTGTCTCTTTTTTGGCCGTTTAATATGATTTCACTAAAAAGGAGACTCTAAGCATAAGTAACAACACAATTTTCATTGTGTATTATAGCATGCGATCTTCATTTTTTTATGTTACAACATTGTATTTCTTTTTTTTTTCTCATTTGACCCTCTTCAGAAAGTAGGAATAACAAAAAGATCGAATATAGTATGTTACTATAACCTGTAATCAAACTTTTAAAGAAACATGTCTAAATAGAAAAGGTCATTGAGGGTTAAATGAAACAAATAACAGCCTACTTTCATTGTTTGTGTATTATACCAATAAATACCAATTTACATTCATAAAATTTGTGTATTATAGCATTACTAATATAATTCCTTTTTATCACAGTGTGTACTTCCACTTTAAGGCACTGTTATTTGGAAAATGTATTCGATTTTAGTATTGAATTTTCGACTTCTTTTTCATAAGCATGAAAATTGCTTTGTATTTAGATGAAATTTCCTATAATTTGGTATATTATATATAATCACATTGACCATTAGATGATGCTTGATCAGTGGGTTCAGTTGTGAATAAATTTTACGATTTTTTAAAATTTTTTATGATGTAAAAATATTAAGTAATGTGAGGATGAATGATTTTTTAGCAGGATGAACGTGAACTGAAGAGACCAAAGAGGAAGCAGTCCAATTGGGAATCAGCAAGGAGATCAAGATTGTGTAAGCAGGTATTAAAATCACATGATTTAATTTGATATTTTATTTTTTTAAAGTGATAATTGGACCTTTTTTGGTGATTTGAAATACAGATAGTTGTCTTAATTTCTTATGAATGAAACTAATTATAAAAAGACCATAAAAATATAAACCAATACTCACATAGTTGATAGTACAACCCCTACCACCACCTTCAGAGTTTAAGAGTTTGATTGTGAGTTTGACCTTCTCATTTTAGCAATTGTATGCTTCTTTTTTAGCATCTGACTTTTGTTTCTTTCTGTTACACCATTGCACTTTCATGTTTCTTTTTGTGTTTTGAAAAGTGTATCTAACCCAATTGTGCCATTGCTACTGTTCTTTCTTGCATTTATCGGATCCGGTGCTCCAACAATCCCGAACCCGTGCGGAGCACGGGCTCCCGCTAATTCAAATTTAAACGTGTGACACGCTAGCAGAGGCATGGCCTCCCTGCTTTTTGGGTTCTAATTATTAATCTATTAATTAAAAAGCGTAATTCTTTTGAACGTTACACCTTTTTTTGGTTCCGGGTTGTCACACGTTACGTTTTTTTGGTTTGTGTAAGGCGGGTTTTTTGGATCCGTTTTGTATTTTCGGATCGTACTGATACGTGTTAGTTCCAATTGCTAACCGGTTCCCTTCCTCTTTTTCTCTTCGTCCCCACCGCCTCATCCTCCGTTTTCTTTCAGTCGTTGTGTCACTCTCATCCTCCCCAAATCGCCTGTGGGGCGATTGAGGTTGGTTCATTCCCGTTTTTGTTTAGAGCTTCCCGATTAGGTCCCCTCTCGCCTACCACGCCACGTATCATCCCATGTTTCTTTCCACAGAGGACCGTAGACACCGTCAACCATGTCAATCGGTTTCTCCGTCGATTCCTTCGAGCACAATCAACTTCGTTCTGCCACACCACCAACACAGCATCGGAATCGGCCCGCCACCGCCGCCGTTTACTCTATTCGGAATCGGACCGCCACGATCTAGGGTTTTTGGTGAAAGATTCGATCGATCGATTGGTATGTGATGGCGATTACGGTGAATACAAGAACAGTGAACACAAATACTGAGAAGCAGACATTGCTTATGAGCTTTATCAGGTTTTGCCCGATCGGATCTGTTGGAGAATTGGCTTCTTTCATCCCAGCTCTACACTAAACAAAATTAAGGTAAAATTTGAACCTTGGAGCATATCATATGATGATTTAGAAACACTCAATTGCAAGAATACAATGTAATCATATCAGATAGAATGAAAATATGAAATCCAAGTTGATAATTTGTATTTCGATGTGCTCACCTCTGTTGATATGGATATGTAGGTACTCCAGATGGCGAGGTTAATGCATGATCAAGACTTGAATTACCACAGATCTCAATAAGTTGTTTAGATTAACAATTTGAGTTTGGAAATAGTTCTTATGGAGCTGAGTTTTTGGATAAATCGAGAGTTGTACACCTCAAGTTGCTACGGTGCTTTTGCTTTGCTTTTTTTTTTTCCAATCTAAATTGTACTTGGTTCAATAGAGAAAATCGATTGTAGCAGCTTCTGGCCAGCTGAGGAATTCACCGGCGAACAGGTAGGCTCCTTTACTCTTTGTTTCATTGTTAATTTTGAGAAAAAACAATACTTTTCGTTTCATTTGATTCACAAGCCATACAAAAAGACGAATTATAGATCTCATAAAGAGAAGGGTCATTCTGCATGCATATATTCCTACAATGGTGATCCTGTCCATGGCTACCTAGATGACATGCTTAATGAACAACAAATGGAGGGTACAGAAGTAAATTCTCTCGAGTTTCTTGCTTCCCAGTTTGTAAGCTTTGTTGCTGAAAGTCTTGCAGATGTTTATTTTGCAAATGGAGGCGACTTGAATTTAACAATTGAGATGCTCACTCAACTTGAGGTATTATCTCTTAACATCTTATATTCAGGTTTATTGCATCAAGCTTCATATTGCTTCATAATTCATAAAACGACATGTTCTTTTAAACCTAAGAGGCTAAAGAATTCCAAATTTTACTTACTGTAACACGTTTCCGATGTCCATTTGTCTTTCTATTTGATTATAATAACTTTGAATATTATAATTGGTTTATTTAAGATTTAATGATGGTTCGCACCTGTGGCAACCGCAGCAAAAACTGAGCAAATCACAACTGAGCTTCAAACACCCAACTCCAAACCCGCAGTTGACCCTGTTGAGAGGATCAACACTGGATTTTCCAAATTCAAGACCAAAAAATATATGTAAGTTTTATACAATTATTCAGTCTGATAAATAATTTTACAAATATTTGTGCTTTACTATATGGTCGTGTGGACTTGTATGCAGAACTAATCCAGATTGTACGATGAACTTTCAAAAGGCCAAAGCCCAAAGGTACAACTCATTTCAAGGCTAATACCTGTTGTTTGGTTTGTATTTTCGTAAGCACCTTATTTGAATTTTTATCTCTGTTAACATATTGATTTTGCTTTAACCATTTTGGACACTAGGAAGGCAGTCAAGCAAAGAATTAGTGGTGTTCTTGGTGGATACAGTACAACAGAAACATAAAGGAGATGTAATATATTTTTGGGCACACTTAGACATGGATCACGAAGTTGTAGGAAAAGACCATATTCCAACATTCTGCTCTATGTCTGACATCTTAAACGCAGGAAAAGATGGCATCTTAAACACAAGAAATTGCAGGAAAAGACCATATTCTAACATTCTGGTCTATGTAATAATTTGCGAGTGTTGATTCTGAACATTTGTGAAATGAGTTAAACTTTGAATCAATTGCTGATTGGGAACCTTTTTGAAATTAGAAGTGGTGCTTTCTTCACGTGAAGGAACATCTCGATTATTTATTTTCAGGTATACAAATGCAATAGAGAGCAATCCAGAAGACTATCATGCACTTTATAATTGGGCATTTTGAGAGCTTAACATACACATCCAGGTACGTTAGTTTTTTCCTTTAGGACAAAAGGCAAGAAATGGCAAGTTAATTCATCTTTTGCTATAGCACCCTACTTACATTTCTTTCTATTGTAACATTGTAATTTCTATGTTTCCCTTTTCAAGGCATTTTTCTTTGAAATATCTGTTTAATAACAACATTGTACTTTCGTTGAGTTTCTTATTAAGGACGCTATACATTGAAAAATCTACCCAATTATAGCGATCAAGATCGCCTTGTAGATATACTTTTCAAAGTACGATGTTATAATGCAAAGAAATAAAAAGTACAATGCTATAATAAACAAATAAATAAAGGTAGATTGGATGAAGTGCTAAATGCATGAAATAGATTTGCTTTGATCTATTTTTAACCGCTTACTTTTTGCTCTTTTTATTAGCTTTAATCTATTTTTAACCGCTTACTTTTGACAGATTTCATAGGTCTTCCACATGTAGGTCCTTTCGACAGATGTGATCATTTTTACGGTTTTGGTCCTTTGTCCAAATATTTGACTGATTTTTATTTTTTACAGATTTAGTCCTTTAGACAAATATTGACAGATTTGATAGCTTCTCCACATATTTGGTGCTCTTTATTTTTATGAACTGTAACAATGGAGTGACCGGACCAGTTCGTCAAGAAGTGTGGGCTTTGAAATCCCTTCAAGTGTGATTCTTTTTATAAGTCATATGTTTTGGTTAAATCAATTCAGTTGATGTTAATGAATTTCAATTTTGTTTTACTTTAGGAGACTTGAAGGAGCAGCTCTTGAATGGCCAATTCCTAATATTTATGCTGCTATGACACAGACGATCGGCCCCAAATTTCTCCTTAAAAAGTCGCTCACATTTATACGAGAAACAAACGGACCCGTGCGGAGCACGGGGTCCCACTCGTTGTATGATTAAAACGTCTAATTATAACGTTGCCGATTTTGAAGGTGAATAAAAAAAGTTATCTATATATATTTTTTAAATAGCCAACTTGTTTGGAATGAGCGACCTTAAAAAATGAGTCAAGTCCATTTTTGTAGTTGTTTTCTATATAAATGGGATCCATCTTTTACTGGAATGCGTATTGAAATTTTTTGAAAATTTCAAGGTTATTTAGAAGAAAAATGTGGATTCGGCAAATTAGATTAGTCTTATGTGTTTTTCTAATATTATTCTAAGTTGGAATAAGTATATTTGTTGTATAATGATTTTTCAAAGATTAAATCATGATTTTCTTAGGCCTTCCGGAGTGCTAGCCCGAGCCCCTACCCGACGACCACGAGCATCGCGGTGAACACCGCCCCGCCCATGCGACGTCGGGTTTCCTTCACCTCGCGCGACTTCACGGCGTCGTGCGGCGTTTGGCTAAATTTTTTTTTGACCGTTGAAAAACGGCTAATTTTAATTTTATTTTTTTTTAACTTTTCAAAAACCCACTATAAATATATTCACATCTCACTCATTTTTCACATACACATCAATACACACACATTTTTCACATACACATCAATACACACATTTTCAAATGGCCGGTATGGAAAATGGAAACGCTGTGGGAAATGGTAACCGTCCTCGACAATGGACTCAGCAAGAAGAGGCAGCGTTAGCGAGGGCCTGGGTCATCCAAACTGAAGACCCCAATATGAGGCACGCTCATGCATTCTGGCAACGTGTTGCGGATTCGTTTCACACAATCTTGGGCGTAAATGAATTTAGGAGTAAAGATCATATGTGCTTCAAATGGAGGAATTTGTCGTTCAAAGTGTATAACTTTGAACAAGTTATGCAAGCGAACCGCCACGAGGGGGTCACCGACGAGCAGATCCTTTCCCAATCATTGGAAGAGTATCGGGTGATGTACGACAACGATTTCACGCATCTGGATGCGTGGAATGTCTTGAAAAATGAACCTCGATTTCAAGGATATCGCGTCTAGGATTTTACTTATCGTATTTTGTGTTTTAATTATCGTATTTTGTGTTTTAATTATCGTGTCTAGGATTAATTATCGTATTGTGTGTTTTAATTTATCGTATTTTGTGTTAAAATGAAGTATTTTATTTTGAAGAAGTATTTATATTTTAGTGTATGCAATTATTTGTTGTCTTTTTATTCTATTTTTAATATATTTTTTAAATTAAAAAGTGAGAGGAAGTGAGAGGTAGTGAGATGTGACCATTTCCGGGGGTAAGGCGAGGAGAGAGAAACGCTGACCGGATGCTGAGATGGCAGGCAAAAAGTGAGAGTATGAGAGAGGGCATACCTGATGGCCTTACAAGGTGCACCGGATGAACTTTCAGAATTACAAAGATTATATCATGAATTTTTTACAAACTTTGCGAATGTTAACAGAATAAATTATTAAGTTTCTTTTGTTAAGTTGCAAAGTTTACAGAATAAACAATCATTTCCTTACAACTTTCACATATTCCAAAAAATAATTCATCAATTTTTTACAACCTACAAATTCCAAAGAATAATAACCCATCACCTATTCTAAAACTTTTACAAATTTCAAAAAATAGTTCATAACTTTTTTACAAAACCGCAAATTTCAAAGAATAATCATCACTTTACAACTTTGGTTGTAAAGTTCCATTCCATTTCATTTATCCAATTCACCTCTTAAAACCTTTTTTGAACAACATAATGAGAATAGTTTCATTATGGTCAAAATTTGACCATATTAACCAATTTGACATAACATAAGAGTGACATAAAAAACTAATAATCCTTATTAACCATTTAAAAAGTCTCCTCTTGTTTCCTCATGTCGAAAAAACATTAAGATTATAAAAAAATATTTTATTAACCAAAATTGATTAGGAAGCGATTCTTTTAAAGAGGACCGGGAAAAGTGCCATTCTCCCTTTGCTCGTTCCATCGATCAACCTGCATGAGTTACATAAATACTTCACATTAAAAATAAATATATAAAACGTAAATTATTAACCACATAATTACATAACTTTCCCATTGAGTCTTGAACTTTTTACAAATATCCCCTCATTTACTTTTTCATTCTCAAAATATTTTAGAGTAAATTACGAAAATGGTACCTGAGTTTAGCTGATTTGCAATTTTGTACCAATAAGTTCTGTTGCAATTTTCCTCTTTATTTGAGGTTTTCGTAAAATGACAATATTATCTTTCCTTGATTTTTTATAAATATATTTTATTGGACTAATGTTTCAATCAATTATCATAGTAAACCGGGACAAAAAAAATGGGTATAATACGATAAAGAGTAAAATAGTCAATTTGTTTGAAACAGGTATCCAAATCGCTATTAAAATATATAAATAAGAGCCAAAAACATTACAAAAACTTCAAAAAGACAAAAATCGCTAAAAGAATTTTTTTTAACCAAAGTTGCAAAAATCAGCTAAACTCAGGACCATTTTTGTAATTTACTCAACAATGATGATATTATATGAGCTGGAAGATTCTTTATCCAGAAGGGTATTTTAGACATTTTGTAGTAAAGAAAACATACATACCCATTCGCCAGGGCAAAGTGATCGATAGAATTTTGCAAATTTTTCACATTCGGGAGCACCATCTCCCATAGCTGCAACACACCTAAAATAAAAATAATGATTCAAGATTATTAACCACAAATCTTGGAAGAAACATTTTTATTTCGTGTGTTTTATTTATATTGTGTGATAATAAATAAAAAGTAATTATGGGTTCCATTTACTTTATTTTAAAAAGAAATGAAGATGGTACCAACAAAATGAAGGAAAATATAATAGTTTTAAACTCTGCTATATACATTATCTATTTACAAAAAAGAATATTGAAAATAATAAAAGCTAATTATAACCCAAATAACTTTATAATAAAAAAATATAATTTTTAATTTGTTTTAGAAGTAAGATTGTATATTTAGTTACAATTGCCAAATTTCTAAACAAAGATTTGTGTAAAATTGATAAATAAAGAAATGAATGTTATTTTATAAAATATATTTTATTAAATAAATATATATTGCTAAGTAAATTACATATAAACGTACTTAAATTTCATTTTGTTTAAAATACATATTATATAAAAAAATGACTCACCTGTGGAACTCAACATATCGAGTAAAACAATGCCTGCTTTGATTTGTAGTCGGGAATCGGTAATCTCCTGGTGCTGTTTCAAGCTGTTACCATGACAATTATATATTCAAGTTAAATGCAAATAATAATAATAATAATAATAAAATAAAACAATATACTTTCAAGAAATGAAAGTAGAATGCTATAAATATAATAACAAATAAATGAAAGTACGTTGCTGTTTCTTGTATCTATCTCATTATATCGAATCAAAATCACATGAAAATGAATGAGAAAGCTGGTAATTAAGTAAATTATTAAAATCTAAGTCGATTAATTAATTGTACCTTAATTTCCACATTTTTACGTGGAGGGGTCTCAGTAGCATTTGCAGCCTCTTTTACATCCTTAAGGAGATAATGCTGCATCAATATATTTTTGTCAAGAAACTTACAATGAGCATAAAATCACATAGAATGGTGATAAAAGGGAAAGAAAGATGACAGTTTTTTTTTATGTTCTTGAGTTTGTTGAACTACTAATCATTCAGAAAAAACATGGACACGAAGTGAACAAATTATAGCAGAAAAATTCTGTCCCTTACACATAAACACAATGCTGCATGAAATATGAATTGTTTTTAGGAGACGGGAGAGTCTAAAATCTCAAAGATTAAAGATACATTTTGGCTGAAAACTTGAAGATAGCAGATCGTTTACACTAATGGACCTCTAATTTTGCAATATTCTCATTGCAAAATGGATCCTAAAAAGAGAGAGTTAGGATGCAAACATGATCAGAAAATATAAAATTCGATCGTTTATCATTATATGAAGCTAAATGAAATCCAAATCAAACAAATGGCATACGATTCCGCGCTCTTAAATGGGAATTTATGCAAAATATCTGAAGACGTAAAACTAAATCGCAAAACTTAACACGATTTGATCTGATTTTGTATGAAATTATGTCCTCTCCTGACTTCGCATCAGAACAATAGATTTACGGATCATACACCGAGAGACGGAGAATGTATATACCTCCGAGAGAGATTTTGCGTTACCGGATTTCGCCATTGAGTGATCAGTCGAAGTTTCCAGCTGCTAGAGATGGAGAAAAATAGAGAAATTTGTTAGGTTTTCAAATGCATGTGAATCGGATGCTTAGAATAGATGGTGCATCAAAACAAGGATAAAAATGAATACATACGTTTAATGTAGTTTTATATGTCTAACAAACAAGATGGGGTGGTGGCGCAGTTGGCTAGCGCGTAGGTCTCATAGCTATTGTTGAGTTATCCTGAGGTCGAGAGTTCGAGCCTCTCTCACCCCATATGTTTTTTACTCTTCGATATCAAAGAAAAATCCTTTGGAAGATTATCTTTATTGAAAATTTTGTATAGTCATACATAAAAATGGTTTTCAAAACTTTTACTAATGGCTGATATTTATTTAAAAATAATAACTATATAAAAAAGAGAGTACAAGCTACATTGTGGAGGGTACAAGCCTTGAAAGGCAAGAGTTGGAGACAGTCGGCACAACATCTCCTTTCCCTAGCGCCTACGAGGTACGTCTTCTCCCCCTTGTGACACCATGTTTCCGTCGGGCCCCACCTTACCCCTCTCACCTATTACCAACCACATTTGAAACATTTCTCTCTAGAAGTCATCTATGAAAATAACATAATACTTTTGTTGAAGGCATTGATATATATGGATCTACATATGTGTGAATGAACATGTTTATTTCGGGCCCCACCTTCAGTGGAGAATCAGGATTCTAAATCAAGTGTCCAACTTAATTGATGTGACAAATGAGTAAAAAATGTTAGTTATTGACTTTGGTTGTCAATAATATCATCTAAGACAAGTACAATATTATCTTTAAAAACAAATATCAAAAGCAATTCAAAACAAAATATTAGTCAATATCTTATAATTTTTCATAATAAATTTTCATATTTTAATTACAATATATAGATGTAACATTGCTAATAAAAATAATTGTTTTGTAATAAGAAACAAATGTGATAGACATGAAAAGCAAGTATCTATTTAATAGTATTTACATGTAAATAAATGCTTTTATGCTTTTATAATATTTAACATCTTTAATATAAGTAATCAGTAGAATTTGTAAAAAGAATTATCTTTTATCATGTTTAACATCAAGAAATCTAACTGGTCTGTAAATTCATACAAAACATTAACTTCATATAATCATGAAATTTTGAACCAAGTTTCAATGATTCTTATGACATTTAAAAGCCAAAACATAAACTACATAATCTTTAAAATCGTATCCCAAAACATAATATGTAATTTGCAATAAACCCATAGTTGTGAATTTATTTATAAGAACATTAGTTTATAACTAGGGCAACCCCTAGTGTTATTTACCCTTATTTCTTTTCCTGTAGCTTGACTATGATTATTTACCCTTATTTCTTTTCCTGTGAAAATTTATACTTTACCAAAGATGCACACTGTTGCCAAGTTTACTAAAATTCCTATTTACTTCCGTTTTTCACCATCATACTTCATAGCTCCGATTATCTCAATGAACTATCCGCTATATATTTTACTTGTAAATACAACAACAAAGGAGTAAAGATTACTTACAAGTTGATTAAAGAACAAAGGAAATGCAAACCGGAGGGTTGAAGGGCATAGTTACATAGGCGGTTGAGCAGAGTTACATAGTTACATAGGCGGCAGAGGATGCATATGGGAAGAATTGAGCAGAGGCGGAAATGGGTAGACCGCGACATCGGCATGCGTTCTGTTTGAAAGTTCCACAGCCCAAAACATGTAATTTTACTTTGGATATTGGTAAAAAAAAACCCCTCATCATTAATTGATGATGTTCCATCAATTTGGGTTTCTTTTAATATATATATATATATATATATATATATATATATATATATATATATATATATATATATATATATATATATATATATATATATATATATATATATATATATATATATATATATATATATAATGTTTTTTAACCATCTCCTGATGGCCGAGTTGGTAGCTTTCCCACCTTTCCATAGGAGAGGTTAAGGGTTCGACTCTCACCGGTTTCAATTAGGGATGGCCACCGGCCACCGGTACACCCAAAGGGTGGGTTGCCTGGCACATGAGTTTACCGGGTGTTCATGTTGCCCCGAGGTTGGGTCAGTCGGGTCGTCCAAAGGACGGGTCGGGTGGCTTCCTCGGTTATCAATATATATATATATATATATATATATATATATATATATATATATATATATATATATATATATATATATATATATATATATATATATATATATATATTATGTTTTTTAATTATTTTGTTTTTTTTTGTAATTTTATAACTATAATTAATTGTTTTTATTTAATATAAATACTTATTTTGGTATTTATAATTTAAATATTATTCTAAATTTTTGATGTTTAGTTTGAATATGTTTTCTAATGTGTTTTTTAACGTTTTATTCGTTTGTATCATTTAACGTTGTAATTTAGTATTTTTTTCTAATTTTTGACGTTTTGTTTGAATACATTGTTATATGTTTTGTTCGTTTATATTGGTGGAGAGTTATTAAATAATATTGATTAGACTTATGAGTTTGCATTTTCTAATTTTTGACGTTTTTTTTGAAAACATATTTATATGGTTTGTACTTTGTTCGTTTATATGTTTTGTTCGCTTCTAATATTTTTACGTTTTGTTTGAATATATTTTCTAATTTTTTATGTTTTAATTTTCTAATTTTCTAATTTTTTACGTTTTATATGAGTGATAGAAATGATGGAAATTGTGGTTTCCACCGATATAAAACATCAAAAATTAGAAAATAAAAAATCAATACATAAAAAATTATAAAAATTAGAAAATATATTCAAACAAAAAGTCAAAAATTAGAAACGAATAAAACATATAAACAATATAAACAAACAAACAATATAAAAATGTTTTCAAACAAAACGTTAAATATTAGAAAATAAAAACTCATAAGTCTAATCAACATTATTTAATAATTTTCCACCGATATAAACGAACAAAACATATAACAATATATTCAAACAAATTGTCAAAATTAGAAAAAAAAACTAAATTACAACGTTAAATGATATCAACAAACAAAACATTAAAAAAAACTATTAGAAAACGTATTCGAACTAAACGTCAAAAAGTTAGAATAAAATTTAAATTATAAATACAAAAATAAGTATTTATATTGAATAAAAACAATTAATAATAGTTATCAAATTACAAAAAAAACAAAATAATTAAAAATATATCATTATATATATATATATATATATATATATATATATATATATATATATATATATATATATATATATATATATATATATAACCCAAATTGATGGGATATCATAGTTTAATGATGAGGGGGTTTTTTTAAGATGACCCTTTTACTTTTTAGGTTTTCTATATTTTTCATTTTCTTCTATTCTTTTACCTCAATTCAAGTTTCTCTTCTTATCTTTTATAAACATAAAAGATCACAACCGTAAAATATATTTTGATAATATATATTATCAATAAAAGGATTTCATTATTTTTGTTAACCACGGTCTTTAATTTAGTTTATTTTATTCACAATACTTTGGGATCAAAATAACATATCAAATCTAATAAAGCTATTGGATTTTTTGTTGCTTGCAGTTCCTGCATTCTTTCTGGTGTCTAACCCAAAATTACAACGGTGTCCATCCTAAAATTATATATAATATGTGGAAGAAGTTTATAGACAAGGGGTGTCCATGGACACCTGTGAGACTAAGGTAGAGTCGCCCTTGCCCACCTTACCCCTCTCACCTATTACCAACCACATTTGAAACATTTCTCTATGTGAAGTCATCTATGAAAATAACATAATACTTTTGTTGAAAGCATTGATATGGGTCTACATATGTGTGAATGAACATGTTCTAGCTTCTCGATGTGTGGTTCTTGTCCTATTTTTGCAAGTGTAACCTTCTTTTGTTTGCCAAGAACACACGGCTCACAAAAGTACACTGTTATGCTTTTTAGATCAATAATTCTACCTTTAGAAGCCAACATCTTCATCTCATTCAACTACCAAGTTAACTTCATCTATCAAAGCATCAACCATATACAATGTTCCATGCTTATGTCCTCAAACAACCACAAGGTTCACCTTTTTTACTTTCCAAGGGTAGTTACTAAAATCAACATGGTGTCTATCGTCATCCAGCCGCACTACTGATATCAACATTCTCTTCATATCCGGAGTATACTTGACATTTTTCAATGTCCACTTCGAACCCAAAATAGTATTGAGGATAACATCCCCAACTCTGGTTATACTTGGCTTTTGTTATATGTAGGTCTCATTTTCCCACTATAATGCTTAAAATTCTGCATTACTTCTCAGCAATGACTTACATGAAATGATGCATCCAAATCCATAATCCAAGATTCAATCAGACTCTCTACATAGAAAATAAGGGCATCATCAAAAGCTCAGATTTAGGGATAGCTTATCCACTATTGTATGGCCGAAGCATGATGTATACCGAAGGCGAAGCTCAAGTGATGAGTTTTGCTTCTCCATAGCTGCGCTTTGGTACTTGACTTTGCTGCCAATTCTCACTATGCTTCTATCTTTACTTCAAGGCTGTACATTCGCTCATGACTTCGTACATGCCTTCTTTCTTGTTGCTTCGCCCTCTTAGCAACTTTGTTTTTGAGGCTTTACTCTTGGCCAAAGCCAAGATTATGCTTTGTACCAAAGCTTTGCACTTTGCGCTTGAGATCAAACTCCACCACTCAACATACCATCGATTTACATACATCTGTGATAGACACTAATATTGATACTCATATTGTGTTTGTTAGCGTGTTCGTCATTCAAGTTGTTAGAAGGTTCTATATTTTTATTGCAACTCTTTCGATTTTGATATGATAACTATGTAGCCCTACCATATTCAAATTGAAAACTTTTTATGTTTTTTAAATTGATTTCCTTTGATATTTGAGTTTTTATAGTTCCTTGCTATTGTTTGATTTAATAGTTGTTTACATTAGTGTTTGCATGTAGGGTCGACTGAAAGATGAAGATACAATAAAAAATGGAGAAGACGAGAGCAATCTCATCCACGACAATCTATATGACTATATGTCACAAATGAGACATCTTGTCTAAATCCACAACTTATAATATAAGATAGGATGAAAGTTGTAATTTACTTTAAATTAAAATTTCCATCTAAAATTAAGTTAGAGGAAATTACAGAAATGGTCTTGCAATATACAAAATGTTTCATCAATAATAAACTATATACTGGAACAAGCGTAAATCTTTAATTGAGAATGAGTATATTGGAACTAAATTGGTTTTTTAATGTTAGATGTGCTGTTTGGATGTTTTTAAAAATGACAACATACGAAACACTAATGTTAAATATAATAAAGCCAAATGTTAGAAAAATGAGAAAACTACGACAAAAGTGAGCATTCGCATGCGCACACACATACACACACAAACAAATGTAAACAAACATTAGGAACGAATAATACCGTTGTTCAACTTCATTTATTTGACTGAACAAGAAAAAAAAAAATCTGTTTATGGTTGATCATTTACTAATCTACTATACCTAATAAATAAAAATAATTTTTGCCACATGTTCTTTTTATAATGAGTATTCTCCAGCTGCCACGTGGCTTTCTCCTATAATCAAGAAAAAAAATTATTTGACGGTTTCTCTAACTCCTTAATCATCGCATCAGTTTCAATTTTGAATTCCCTTAAAATCGCATTTAGAAGGTACAATGATATCTACCTCGAGATTTAGGTTTGATCTGCGTGAGCAGTTGAGATATTTGTTGAAATTTTCTACGGAGCTGATGGTGTTAGTGGTGACGGTGGGGATTTTTAATCGAACATATTTTTGGAGGAGCTGATGGTGGCGGTGGCAGGAAGAAAGGGAATCCAGGTGGAGGAAGAAATGGAATCCAGGTGGAGTGTTGAAAAATTCTAATCAGAAAAGAGAAGTGTGAGGAAAGCGAAGATGCCATTTCATGGTTTGGAGGAGCTCTATAAAGGTTTCAAACATAAATTGCAGATTTCGAGAGTTGTTTTTGATGATTCCAGGTATGGATTGGAGCTTTTCAATCGAACATATTTTTTCACCTTTTGCATCAATTTTTAGTTTCGTGTTCCACTAATGAACGATTTTCAATTTTCTGTAATGACGCCTTGATTTCTTCACCTTGAAATTGTGTTATTTCTTGGTACATCTACATTGCTGAATTTTATATTTAGAAAAGGAATTGGGGCTCTGAATCGAAAACCACTGGTATCTGAGTTGGAATTGCAGCAAACCAGCTCGAAGAGATATTGTCGTACACATCAAACCAGACAATAAAAGTGTGTCAACATCAAGTCTGTACCTACAGCAAGACAAAGGATATCTATTTACATAATTGTTTTTGTTTAACTATAAGCTTTTATTGCTTACAAACCAGAACCCGTAGGGTAATTTCTTTATGGCTACAAGGTAAAGTGTACAAGATAAAACTTAGAAATTTAAATTCATTCACATAACACTTATGAAATACAATTTTTATTATATGTACCTCATTAGGATACATATAGCCTGTTCTTTTGTTGCAAATTTCGTCTTCTTTTTATCTAATTACATTGGAAACCTAATCTTACAACAAAGTATTTATTTCACAGGTCCGCACAAATTGCTTTCTCACAAATTGCTGGATTTTGCAATTAACGACTTCAAGAGATGATAAAATGAGAAATAACTTTTAAATGCCTTAGAAATATGAGGTTTCTTAAAAATCAAAAGCAAGGGTAGATAGGTATAAAGCGAGGCTAGAAGAAATTTCAAGTGTTGAGTTTAAGTGGCTTAAAAAGAATTTATATTCATAGGCTTTTATCACATTATTGCCATCACGATTCTATAGTTGCCGGTCACCTAATCCTTTTTCCCTCTTAAAACATAAGACTCTCTCCTCTCTCGCTCTAAATATCATCGACCCCATCTTTGTCGGCCACCACCTAAATACCACCATCTCATACAATGAACCGATGTCTAAAAAAAGAAAGGATTCTTGAAACTTCAGAACTCGAAGCAAATCAGGTTCGTCTTTGAATCTTGATTACAGGTAAACTTTATCTGTAAATCCCTTTTCCTACAATGGTCAAATACGGAAGGCATGTATTTTGGTTTTTCTCCAATCAACAACAACATTTCATTTCATTAGCTACTCATAACAAACTTTCTTACCGTGGATCAATTGTCAATGTTATTTAGTTACCTCCTTCTGATACACATAATTTCCAATTACCTATCTACAAATATATCTTTTGGTTACTTTAATATTTATTATGCATAATAATTGAATTAACGGATAGCATAGTTGATTTTAAAATAACCCTTCATCCAAATAACGAGGGTTACCGTTAGTCTTTTATACATGTCTGACCTACTTACATACTTCAAACTTTTTCATCCAAACTCTTTTCCGGTAAATCTGTTTCAGAGTTAACTGATCGATGGTGAAACGAATTATGGAAATCAAAGTTACTGATATTGCATACGCTCTTGATTAGAAGATAAGTGCCCACATATACTTTCAGATTAAATATGGAAACATATAAACTCATTCCTGGTAAACCTCTTTGTAGAACTTAATTCTTTTACAAGTTAGGGATATGCTTAAATATTTTGCCGGCAATAACAATATACTCTTTTCTTATAACAACAATGCACTTTAATTTTTCACCCATGACAACAATGTACTTATTATTTTCTATCCATAATAACAAGTTACTTAATCAGGTGGTTGTAACCATTTGAGCAAATATGGAGGTGGGAAGAGGAAGAAAGGAGTTTAGAGATTCAACATATATGTTTGGAGAAAGGAGATGTATAAATAACAGTTTTTTAAGGAATAATTAAATGATTCATCATCACAAAAGAAGGAAAAATCGTTTAGCAGAGCTTATTGTTATTAGAAAGCATGTGACCGGTCAATTTTGTTTATCTAATGACTTTAAAGTTTGTAATATAATTTCGATTATAATTTTACTAATTAGAAACTATGTTTCTCTTAATTTCAATGTATGCAAGTTAAACTTTTTTCTTATAAATTTAATCTCTAATGTTTCAGTTTCTTGTAAAAAGTTTGAATTCAAACACTAAGCCATTTGTTGAATGCACATATTATAAACTTTTGTTTTGAAACCATGTCATTTTGCCTATCGAAGTAGTGCTCATTACATATATATTTGTCATGATGTTAATAGTAATCTTATAGCAATTGTTGATTGATATTAGATCTAATTATTTTCCTAAAATTAAAGTTTAAAATTCCAGTTTTTAAAATTTAGTCAGCGAACAATTCGTAGAAATTCATGAAATTTGCAAAGTTGTTTTTTATACTTTTTCAGATTTAGTTTAATTAAAAAACATTAGTTTGTGGGGGTTGAACCCGTGACCTCTAGCATAAGACAAACACGTCTTAAACATCTACACGTTTGATAAACTGACCTTGCTTTTTTTATATTCTACATCGCCATATTTTTTTCACAAGCTGACATCACTTTCTCAAAAATATTGTAATGACCTTGAAAGTTAATAGAATTTATGAGGTGCTGTCTTAGAAAAAGTATATTCGAGAATTTGTGAGTCCTATTCGTTAGGTATGTGATAATTTTATGATATTTTCTAAAAAGGTGGTTGTTAGAAGACGTAATTTCATATTTATCTCAAAATAATAACAAATTTTTATATGAGTTTTTTTAATTGTCAACCGTGTAGTGCTCCCCATTTGCCTCCTTGTGCCGCGTAATCTCTTTCACACATACAGTGTGATTTGTTTAATGATAAAATTATTTGATTTTATCCAGATTTGTGGAGATTATGGCTCCTGTATTCTCTCGTGAAGCTTGGCGGTGTGTATGACATATGATTCAGGTAAATATATACTTAAGTAAATTACAAATTCAGTCCTTTTGCTTCACTCAATATCACAAGTCCAATCCCAAAATTGGAACTGTCCCATGCTTTGCTTAATATCCTAAGTTTACAGTGATTCATACTGATACTCATATTTTGTTCGTCAGGTTGTGTAGTATAAGTACCATACCGTGTAGTATAAGTACCATACCACCAAACCAAAAATAATGCCATCTTTGCTCCACATCATTATCACATTCACACACCCTTTCACATTCACACACCCTTAACCGATACTCACCACTCCACATCATCACATCCTTCTTATCTTTTTAATTATTTAATTAAAAAAATATTTTTAATAATAATAAACCAAAAAAAAGATAAATCTTTGATGTTTTTGTATTTGGTCCAAATGTATCATAACTTCAATAATAAACCAAAACAAAGGTAAATGTTTGATGTTGTATATTGGAACGAAATTTGTTGTTTTCTGATGTGTTTAGTTCTAAAAAATAACAACATACGAAATAGTATAATAAACCCAAATATTAAAAAAAAAAAAAAACACCACAAAACCGAGCATTGGCAATTCATTTAACTAACTTAAATAATAGCCCAAAACAAAAACTCCATCACATGACAAAACTGACCATAGACAAAATCATTCAAAAGTAAATAAAATACTAAAATCAAATAAATCAATCACTTTCTACCATTAAAAAAACAAGAATAAAAACAAAAAACAACCTTAACTTAATCAAAATTTAAAGCCTCACTGCTTCTTTTCCTCACTTTGCTTTGGTGCACCTGATTCCTTAATTTCATCACCTCCCTCATCCTACACCAAAATCGCACATCATTCTTAAATACTATTTCTTATTTACTTAATAGACTTAACTTAAAACATAAGTATTTCATTTGTTTTAAATATTTTTTAAACATCATTTATCCAGACAATACCTGCATATCAGATGTCCACAATGTAAGGTTGTCGCGAAGGAGTTGCATGATTAAAGTGCTGTCTTTATATGAGTCCTCCCCCAATGTGTCCAGCTCAGCAATTGCTTCATCAAATGCCTTTAAATTGAGACACGTGTTAATAATCCATGTTATATGCTTTCAAGAAAGTAGAATGCTATGATAAAGAAACCAATAGAAGTATGTTACCTGTTTTGCAAGACTACAGGCGCGATCTGGTGAGTTCAAAATCTCGTAGTAAAAGACAGAGAAGTTAAGAGCAAGTCCAAGGCGGATTGGGTGTGTTGGTGCAAGTTCAGAGTTAGCTATATCCTGGAAAAGAAGGTTATATATGTTTAAGATCATGTAAACTCGTAAAAATAAATGAAAAAGCTTAAACAAATGGCTCTTTCCAAATGTAATATTGGTTTGTAATGAGGAAACAGGACTATGTAGTTCATACATTCTACAAAGTGAGTGAAGTTGTTAGAAAGCAGGTTTACAGTGATTCTTATAGATGTATTCAATGGATGATTATTTATATTTGGCCAAATTAAACTATTATCAGCCAAATACATCTATAGATATTGTATTTAGCAGATATGGAAGAAATAACCTAAGTTGAATTCTAATAGCTAAAGTTGTGTACAAATCGTGATTTAATTGAAAATCTGCGTCTTTCAACTATAGGCAATGAGGATACATCACTACAAATGCAGGCGAAAAGTAGCATTCTAACCTGAGCAGCCTTATAGGCATTGAGAGTGCTTTCGGCGGCCTCTTTACGTTCAGCGCCTGCCTTAAACTCAGCGAGGTACCGATGATAATCTCCCTTCATCTTCAGATAAAACACCTTTGAATCACCGGAGGCGGCCGAGGGAACGAGTTTCGTTTCAAGCAGCTTCAAAATCCCATCGCAAATGTCAGAAAGCTCCTTCTCGATCTTCGATCTGTAGTCCTTGATCACAGACACGTGGTCGGCGTTGCCGCGTGACTCCTCCTTCTGTTCGATCGATGAGATGATACGCCACGAAGCGCGGCGAGCGCCGATGACGTTCTTGTAGGCGACGGAGAGGAGGTTGCGTTCCTCGACGGAAAGTTCTTCGGATTCCGTGACAGCGGCGGAAACTTTCTCCATGAATTCAACCATTTCTTCGTACCGCTCCGCCTGTTCGGAAAGCTTCGCCATGTAAACGTTTTCCTCACGCGCCGACGATGCCATTTTGCCGATTGAGCGAGATCGAGTGGGTCAAGAGGGATCTTAGGTTTTCGAAAAGAGTTTTAGAGAGATAATGACGAGAGATGAAGGGGGCAAATTTTTGAAGAAGAGACTTTATAGGGAGTAAAGACTAAAGAGGGGGTCGAGAGAAATTTTCCCTGTGTTTTCGATAAATAAAGGGAAATTTTATTTATATATTTATTTAATTTGCGTGATTTTTGCTGTTCCGTGTTACGTTTTTTTCTTGTGTAACGCGGGTCATGTGGATCCATATTGGATCCGGTTTTATCCACCGACCCACGTATCGATTGAAGTGTTTCATCTCTCAAAATCGTCACCCAAACTCGCAAAACCCATCTCGATGGTGTCGGTCGATCCAGGGGTGGGTAAGGAGGAGGAGACGATGACACAGAGGAGAAGAAAAACCGTCATCCCCCTCTTACCTTCACCTATGTGGTTTGGGCATACGGATTCGACTATAGGGGGTTTGATTTGTACCGTCGTCTCCCCATTCTCCCCAAATCAACGGGTTGTGCGAAACGAAATCGCAGTCGCCTCCCACCGATTGACCTCTCTCGCACACTCTATCTCCGCCACCGCAGGCAGTTGCTTCAACACCAGCCTCAGTCTTCAGTTAATGGCTACGGTTTAGAGAAAGACCAAGAGAACACGAAGATATGTGTGAAATAGCGCTAATCATCTCCGGTGTTCGTATCGATCTGTCATCTCTTCTTCCAGACACATCCATATGTTCATCTCCTTCTCAAGAAACCGAAAGTGTAAGCAATTTGTAAAATGAAGTGTTTTTTTATGATTCAAGTTTATGGAAGTTGCATTAAAGTCGGATTTTTTTGATTGTTGGTACCTTTTGCATAATTGTAAACACTTTGCATAATTGTAAACAAGACCACATGATTGTGGAAAATATCATTTGATCGAAATTTAACACCATTTTATGAAATATACCATTACTGATCCCCAAATACATTCTTATTTCAGATTTTATTTTCTGTAGATGATATCAAAGCAGCTCTGAGAAGAAGAGGCCCTGACAGTTTAGGTAGCAAGTCCATATTCCTTCATACAGATGATGAAAGAACTCTTCAATCTTCATTAGAAGATGAAATAGAGCCAATTAAAGAATTCAACCCTGTTTTAAATTATACTTTATATGGAAAACTTATATTTGTTGGTGCTACGTTACAATTACGAGGAGTATATCCCATCACTCAACCTTTAGTGGACGAATCTGGCAATATCCTTGTCTATAATGGTATACTTTCATATTATCTTGATTATTTTAATTCTAATGATTATTGCTTAATGAAAATTTGTTATTATAGGTGAAGTGTTTGGAGGAATTGAGGTCAATAGTGATAGCAATGAGACTGAAATTCTCATGCAGTCTTTCAACAAATGTTGTAATTGTCTTTCTCATAAACATGAAGACACATGTGGGAATGGGAAATACTCTGTTCCAGAAATCCTTTTAAAAATCAAAGGGCCATGGGCTTTAATCTACTGGCAGGTAACTTTTGATGCTCACCACACCACCGTTGATTGGTTTCTGCTGGTCGAAAACAAAGACTCGATTTGATTTACTCAATGGATCAATTTGCATGTATTTATTTACCTATTAAAGCAAATTGGTATTATCTGTAGACAAGTGAACTAGGGTTTTTCTTTTTCTATATAGGATCTAGCAATCAATTTTACTTTTCCATAATTCATTAATTTTAAAAGGTTTATAGTTGACAGTTCTACATAAACCCTAAGTGTTTGATAAAATGCCTGAGTGAAAGCTTGAAACAAGAATAGAGTTTAAGGCATGGTTCACTTCATTGAGGAACACGAAATTGCAGGTACATTTGGTAGATATCGAAAGAACTACATAGGCTCCTAGGTTGTGACATTTAGAGCATACACACATACAGATACACACAGATACATATATAAAATATTATATTTGATACCAATTCCGATTTTAAATTTCCAAACACATCTTTCTTTCTGTCTCTCACCGAGCAATCAGTTCTTAATGGCAATTCATCTTTGTCATTCAAGAGTTTTGAAGTATTTGGAGTAAACCGAACTTTAGAATACATCAAAGTTAGGTCCTTTTGTTGTTTCATCACTATAAATTAAAGAACAGGTGTTCAGCTTTCGACTTTAGAGTTCTAACCATGCGGTTTTTCACCTATAGCTGTTTGATTTTCAGAGTTGGTGTTCAAATTGTACGATTATAAGGTATGAGCTCACTTCAATTTATTTCTTTAAATTTCGTAACTGTGCTGCAAAAATGATGTATGCGTTCAGTTATTACACCCTTCACATTAAATCATTGATGGTTCTTCAGTTTCATTGATGAAACAATGTTCATATAATTGAAGTGAAGAAAATATTTGTAGGTTGACTTGAGAGACAACAGACACGACTGAGGGTAAAGTGGGGATTTTCAATCACATTGCTCACTGTGTTTCCAGCCGGTATGTAGAATCGTCTGAGCGAGCAGAGCTCCAGAAGATTGTGCTCAACATGTGAAAGTTAATTCCATCCAAGGTAAATTTTTAAATATTTTCGAATGCAACCCAAATTGAGACATTTTTAAAAATGGGTAGAAATTAAATATATGTTGAAATTGACGGCCTTGGCAAACCTTAAAGAATACTCCATCAATTGTCACACCCTCAAACCGTATTGGCGGAATAGTTCAAGGGTGGATGACTTCATGAACAATATCATAACAAAGTTGAATAGTAGTGAAATCCAAGCACACAACCATCGTTTAAATCAATTACAAATGTTACAAAGTTTACTTATTACATGTCTTAAGTACAATTGAAATGATAACAAAACAGATAAAAATGACGTCGTAACGTCATTACTTGTAGCGCTTGCATTTACCTTGTCAGTTTCCTGAGAATACAAGTAGTTGAAAAAGTGTCAATAATTAAGTTGGTGAGTTCATAAGATTTTGTAATAGAAAAGCCCTTTGTTTGTAAACGGTAGTAATTGAGAACCAAGAAAATCCTATATTTTCTTATAAAAATGACCAAGTCTTTAACTCCCAAAGACTAAAATGTAATATGTATAATTGTAGTGTAATAAATTGGTTTTACTCTTTATTAATTCCAATATAATATTTCATGACTATCAAATAAAGAACGGCCAGGTAGAAGATCAAATGGGGAGGCAGGACCCTTTCAGCGTATACGCCTTTCGAAAATCCAACAACCTAGCTCAATTGATCGGCCTAGACACCGCTCTCGTAAGTAGATCAATCGGTATTATATTTTTTTTTTTGGAATTATAATTGAATTGTTATAATAATGACGTAAATAATTTATAAAAGAAATCATTAAGTTGATATTTTTCCCCGTGAGATACCCTATAACCATACTGTGACTAGTTGGCCTGTTGCGACGTTATTCAAGCGTCGAAATGGTAGACATTTGGACACCTCAGACCTGCCGGTCTAGCTGTAGCGAGCAGCTCAGGTGCGGGGTTGTCAAGCCCCGTATAGATCTATACTCAAATATCGCGCTCTCTTACCGAGACTCTGGTTATAAATGTACAGGACTTATGGTAGGTACTTATAAAAGTACTGTGAAGATTCATCTCACAAAATGTATGTATTTCAATCAACTTGTTTACGTACGATTTGTATATAAAAACTCTTGTAATTGTCCATTATCATTTTTCCCATGATAATATAGTGTTGTTAAATAATTATATAATTTTATATAATTATTTTTGTCATGTTTAAGCGTCAATATAACCTTACGTTCGTAAACTATTCCAATAATAGTCTATTTTTAGTAATTCCGTCGTAACAATCATATTTTGCGAATATTAACGAAGTAACTTGTTCAAATGTTTATAAATATCATCCTTTAAGATATTTCTCACAAAAATGGTGTAATAACTTGGTTATAACCATTTTTGTTGGAAAATAATATTTTTGTTTATAAAAACGTAGTTTTTACTAGTCTTCATTTTTATAACGTTCTTACCCAAGATCTAGTATTTTTTGTACGCTTTATTTGTGGTTTTGTAATTTTTACATAACTTAATATGTCAAAGTGTTCATAATACATGGATCTATTCATATTTTATGTCAAGTTCATCTTTATAATATTTTGTCCAAGATCTAGTATTTTTGTATGGTTTATTTGTAGTTTTGTAATTTTTACATAACTTAATATGTCAAAGTGTTCATAATACATGGATCTATTCATATTTTATGTCAAGAGCATTTTTACACAAATATTAACTTTATAAACTTGTGTAAATCAACATGTATAACAATAAAACACATATAAACTTGAATAAAACAACATTTATAGTAAAAGAACTTGTATTCTCCCCCAAAAGGTTTGAAAAGATGAAAATGAGGGGTATGAACTCATCTTGAGTGGTAGATCTTAAGGTTTCTTGGTAGAAGGTTGAAAAGTTTGGTTCTAGGACTTGGATGACTCTTGGACAAAGCTAATATCCAATAGATTTTGATGGATGTTAGTGTGTAAAAAGGTGTAGAACTTGTGTTATGTATATTAGAATCAAAAAAGGAATGAAACTTACTACTTAATCTTGTGAAGAGAGCTTGAAATTGAAACTTGAAAGTGAAGATGGTGGTGATGGTCTTGGAGCCGTGAGCAAGAGGGAGAGAAGAGAAAGAAGAAGTTTGGTTGGATACAAATGAATTTGGCTAGTCTCTCTTGGAAGATTTATACTTAGATATTTCCTATTATAAAATTACTAGCTTCATAAGTGCCTTAGGTTTTAAATATTTACCACTAAGGTCTTAATGGAGCACTTGTTTCAGCCAAATGAGTGTAGGGTGGGGGGTGGGGTAGGGTAGGGTTAGTTTTTATAAAAATAGCAATGTACTTATAAAAATGGGTGATTTTTATAAAATCGTAAGTCGTTTTAGTAAATTTTTATGCGTTTTTAATGAAACGAAGTTCTAAATAATTATTTTGTATAAAAACATTGTCAAACATTTATTTTGATTGAAACATAACTCGTTGGATGTCGGAATACGCGTTTAAGCGCGGTATTCTTCCGATTTCGCGATTTTTGACGTTTTACCGTAAATTGTATTTAGCTTTGGAATTAAATACTAGATACTATTACGTTACTTATCATATAAGTTTTTATTTCATATGTGATGTTTAAGGAACCACATTTTGAAATTTGAGTCCAAACCCTGTGTACATTTATCCGTTCACAGCGGTTTAATCGTTATAACTTTCACATTCGAACTCCGTTTTCGACGTTCTATATATCCACAGTTTTGTATTTACGAGTAGATCACTTTATGAATATTATTATTCTCAAAATAATAATTGTATGATTATCGAATTTTTACGCTACAGTAGTTTGCTGTCCGTATTTTCGACTTTTAATCGTTATTTGTTTGATTTAGCATACGTAATACTATCATATTAATAATTCATTGCAAAAGTTATGGAAAATAACTTTTCAACATATAGATTAACGTACGCTTCGTTTGACTATAGTTGACTTTTGTTGACCAAAATTTACAATTGTCACATCACCTACCCGTTAGAAAGAATTTCGTCCCGAAATTTAGCTCTTGAGTGGATCTTCAAGGGTTTGGGAAGAGATGTGGGTATTTCTGCTTCATTTGGTCTTCACGCTCCCAAGTAAACTCAGGTCCTCGCTTGGCACTCCAACGGACCTTAACTATTGGTATGCGGCTCTGTTTGGTTCTTTTGATTTCTCTATCCATGATCTCCACTGGTTCCTCTACGAAGTGTAGGTCTTCATTGACTTCGATTTCGTCAAGGGGGATGATCAGGGTTTCATCGGACAAGCACTTCTTGAGATTCGACACATGGAATGTGCTGTGTACTTTGCTCAACTCCTGAGGTAGTTGAAGTTTGTAGGCTACTGGGCCGATCCTAGCAAGGATCTCGAAGGGCCCAATGTATCTGGGGTTCAGCTTTCCACGCTTTCCAAAGCGTATCATTCCTTTCCATGGCGAGACCTTCAACAACACTTGGTCACCGACCTGAAATTCCAAAGGCTTTCGTCGCTTGTCTGCGTAGCTCTTTTGTCGGTCACGAGATGCTTTCAATCGTTCGCGGATTTGAACGATTTTCTCAGTTGTCTCTCGTATGATTTCCGGACCGGTGAGAGCGCTGTTAGGTGTTTGGCCTCTGGCTAGTTGAGTATCACCCACTTCGGCCCAGCACAGAGGGGATCTACACTTGCGTCCATATAGAGCTTCAAATGGAGCAGCTTTGATGCTAGTGTGGTAGCTGTTGTTGTATGAGAATTCAATGAGTGGTAAGTGGGTGTCCCACGCCTTACCGAAGTCTATCACACAGTCCAGCGTTTGGATGGTTCTTTCACTTTGGCCATCTGTCTGCGGATGGTAAGCTGTGCTTATGTCAAGCCTGGTTCCCATAGCCTTTTGTAATGATTGCCAAAAGTTTGAAGTGAACCGGCTATCTCTATCCGAGATGATTGATCTCGGCACACCGTATAATTTTACAATCTCCTTGAGGTAGAGCCTTGCTAGCTTATCCGTCCTATCACTCTCCTTGATTGGCAGGAAGTGAGCGGATTTGGTTAACCTATCGACAATTACCCATATAGTATCTAACCCACCGGTTGTCTTTGGTAATTTGGTTATGAAGTCCATTGTTATCCGCTCCCACTTCCACTCGGATATTGGTGGTTGAACTAGCAAACCCGAGGGCTTTTGGTATTCTACTTTAACTTTGGCGCAAGTCAGGCACTTGCCTACGTAAGTAGCGATTTCTGCTTTCATGTTTGGCCACCAATACAGTTTCTTGAGGTCCTGGTACATCTTGTCGGACCCGGGATGAACAGAGTATCTAGTCTTGTGAGCTTCATTCATGATAATGTCTCTGTATCCGCCGAATTTCGGTGTCCAGATTCGGTTCATGAGGTAACGAGCTCCGTCATCCTTAACTTCAAGGTTTTTATCCATCCCTCGCAAGGCTTCATTTGCGACGTTTTCAGGTTTTAAGGCTTCTAGCTGCGCCTCTTTAATCTGAGTGGGTAACTGGGAATGGATCGTCATTGTTAATGATTTCACTCGGCGGCCCGTGTATTCCTTTCGACTGAGGGCATCAGCTACCACGTTGGCCTTCCCTGGGTGATAACGAATTTCACATTCATAGTCACTTAGTAGCTCCACCCATAGTCGTTGCCTCATATTGAGTTCTTTTTGGTTGAGGATATGCTGGAGACTCTTATGGTCGGTGTATACCGTACATTCTGTGCCGTACAGGTAGTGTCTCCAGATTTTCAATGCGAACACTACTGCTCCCAACTCGAGGTCATGTGTAGTGTAGTTGACCTCGTGAGTTTTAAGCTGCCTTGAAGCGTAAGCAATGACCTTTCCTCTCTGCATGAGTACACAGCCCAGACCCTGGTTCGATGCGTCGCAATAGACCACAAAGTCTTCTGTTCCCTCTGGAAGGGACAGAATAGGAGCGCTGCATAAAGCTTTCTTTAGGGTCTGGAAGGCGGTGTCTTGTTTATCTCCCCACTTGAATGTTACACCCTTCTGTGTCAGGGTAGTAAGTGGCTTTGCAATTTTGGAGAAATTCTGTATGAATCTTCGGTAATAGCCAGCAAGGCCCAAAAACTGGCAGATTTCTGTCGGAGTTCTTGATGCTTTCCAGTTTTCGATGGCTTTGATTTTGGAAGGATCCACATGTATTCCTTCCTTGCTGACTACGTGGCCTAGAAAGTCCACCTTTTGAATCCAAAATTCGCATTTCGAAAATTTCGCATACAGCTTCTCTGCTCTTAATGTCTCCAAAACCTGTCGTAAGTGTTGACTATGTTCCTCCTTACTTCGTGAATGAATAAGTATGTCGTCGATGAACACTATCACGAATTTATCTAGGTAAGGTCGGCATACTCGGTTCATTAGATCCATAAACACTGCGGGCGCATTAGTCAATCCGAAGGGCATCACAACGAATTCATAATGGCCATAGCGAGTTCTGAATGCCGTTTTAGGAACATCTTCCTCTTGAACCATGAGTTGGTGATATCCCGACCTCAGATCGATTTTTGAGAAATAGCTCGCTCCTTGGAGTTGATCGAACAGGTCGTCAATTCGGGGTAGCGGGTATCGGTTCTTGATGGTGAGTTTGTTTAATTCCCGGTAGTCAATACACATACGGAATGACCCATCCTTCTTCTTCACGAACAAGACTGGCGCTCCCCAAGGTGAGAAGCTCGGTCTGATGAACCCTTTACTTAGCAGTTCGTTTAGTTGACTGGATAATTCTTGCATTTCTGCCGGGGCTAATCGGTATGGTGCTTTTGCTACTGGGGTGGCTCCTGGGATCAAATCGATTCTGAACTCGACCTGTCGTGCGGGTGGTATTCCTGGAAGGTCTTCTGGGAATACGTCGGGAAAGTTGCAGACTTCGGGGATTTCTTTGATGTTCTTTACTTCTTTCTTTTCGTCAACAACGTGGGCTAAGAAGGCATGGTATCTTTTCTGTAGGTATTTTCGGGCTTTGATGCAAGATACGATTCGGAGGCTGGTACTGGGTTTATCACCGTAGACAACAAGGGTCTTGTCATCTGGCAGATGTAGTCGGATTCCTCGTTCGTAACACATGATGTCGGCATGATGGGGAATTAGCCAATCCATACCAACAATCACGTCAAAACTTCCTATTTTAACAGGCATTAAATCGATTTGAAAAGAGTGATCATCCAGGGTAAGTGTACAGCCTATGTATATGTTGTTTGTGCTTTCTGTTTTGCCATTAGCCATTTCTACTGTAAATGTTTCATTGAGTGGTTGAGATTTTTGTTTTAGTAGGTATTTAAACTTGTGGCTTACGAAACTCCTCTCCGCACCGCTATCGAATAGTATACAAGCATATGAATTATTGACGAGGAACGTACCGGTAACCACGGTAGGATCCTCTACCGCTTCAGCGCGTCCCATGGCTAGGACTCTTCCATTTCTCCCCACGTTCTTTGTCTTTGGGCAATCACGCTTAAAATGCCATGTCTCACCGCAACCATAGCAAGCTTGACTCACCCCAGCATTAGAGGCTTGGGTGGTTTGTGGAACTGGCGCCTTGCAGAAACGGGCGGTATGCCCCTTTTTGTTACAGTTCGAGCAGTGCATCTCCCTACATGCTCCGGTGTGGTGGAAATTACACTTGTTGCACTTGGGTAGTGTCCCATTATACTGCTTGGTTGTTGTAGGGGTAGTCGGGACAGTGGCTGCACGGACTGCCACAATCTGTTGTCTCTTGGCATTTTCTTGGTTAGGCTGACCCCTCCCCCTGTTCCAGGGTTTCCTTTTGTGGTCCTTCTCCTTTGGTTGTTCAGTTCTTGGGGTCATGGTTCCCTGGCGAACCCCATGGTCAACTAGTCGTTGGGCTAGTCGTTTGGCGCTGTCGAAGGTAGCGGGGCTTGCTGATTCTACATTCCCTTGGATCTGAGGAGATAGCCCCCAGATATAGCGCTCCACTTTCACAGATTCTGGCGTGACCATAGTAGGGCAGAGGGTTGCCAGTTCATTGAATCGGTTCGTGTAGGAGGTCAGGTCTGAACCTTTCATAGTGAGGTTCCACAGCTCTTGTTCTAGTTTCTGGATCTCCCCCCTGGGACAGTACTCTTTCATCAACATGGTCTTCAGTTCCTCCCAACTCATTGAGTTGGCCACAGGAAGTGTCAGAGCCTTAACATGGCCCTTCCACCAGGACATGGCCGTATCAACAAAGGTACCAGCGGCGAATTTGACTTTAGATTCCTCGGAGCATGCGGAGATTTCAAAGATTGATTCTGTTTTCTCAATCCATCTCGTGAGAGCAAGGACACCACCAGTACCGTGGAAAACCACTGGTTTACAATTAACAAAGTCTTTGTATGTGCATACTCGCGAGTGGTTTGATGTTTCTACATTTGTGGAGTCGTTGGTGGCATTTCTGCTCCCACTTCCATTCGTCCCATTGTTGTTAATCTGGGCAATAGCGGCTGTCACGGCGGCTGTCACGGCGGCTTGGAAAGTCGCTGAGTTCATCATGTGTGGATCGGGTGTTCCGGCTGGTGTGCTCCTAGTGTTTCTCCTTTTGGGTGGCATATTTTTGCCATAATGATCCAAGATTGAACGATGGTAAGCTCTTGGTAAAGGTGATCAAAGTACGGCGTTTCTATTATACGTTTATGTCGACTATGTAGTGATAGGGGTATAAGAGGTGCATAAAGAGTCTAGATGTATGGTTTTATAGTATCACAAAATACTCGTATAGTATTTTGTTTTATGTTTTGTTCTAGTGTTTTTCTTTGTATATGGTTCTTGATAAGTCTTTAGAAGTTGTTATAAGTAAGGTGGTTTCTAAGGGGTATGAGAGGTATGTAAGAGAAAATTCTAAGTGTACGACTTCGTAGTATTCATAAAATACTCACGTAGTATTTTAACTCTATGTTTAATTCTATAGCGTCTTAAAATACTCCCATAGTATTTAAATTTTTTTTTTGTTTAGTTGTTTGATCATTGGTAAGTGTTCGGACTTGTTGTTCACCACGACTATCCCTAAGTACCCGTTAATTATATCTTGGACCAATAAAGTTGATCAGGTTCTATTTATCCCAGACATAATTACTAAAGCACTTAGGTCTATCCATAGTATTTCAACTCATCCTAATACTTTTGTATGTGTTCGTTATAATATCGTTCTAGTATGTATGTATGTATGTATGTATTTATACTTTTATAAAAAAAATTATCGTTATAATTTTAAAAGTATACTTGTACAAAAATGTTTTCGAGAGTTTTAGTCCCATTGAATTTATAGTTGTGTATCTTAAATGGATTGATATACTTAGTTCACTATAAACAATATCATAACAAAGTTGAATAGTAGTGAAATCCAAGCACACAACCATCGTTTAAATCAATTACAAATGTTACAAAGTTTACTTATTACATGTCTTAAGTACAATTGAAATGATAACAAAACAGATAAAAATGACGTCGTAACGTCATTACTTGTAGCGCTTGCATTTACCTTGTCAGTTTCCTGAGAATACAAGTAGTTGAAAAAGTGTCAACAATTAAGTTGGTGAGTTCATAAGATTTTGTAATAGAAAAGCCCTTTGTTTGTAAACGGTAGTAATTGAGAACCAAGAAAATCCTATATTTTCTTATAAAAATGACCAAGTCTTTAACTCCCAAAGACTAAAATGTAATATGTATAATTGTAGTGTAATAAATTGGTTTTACTCTTTATTAATTCCAATATAATATTTCATGACTATCAAATAAAGAACGGCCAGGTAGAAGATCAAATGGGGAGGCAGGACCCTTTCAGCGTATACGACTTTCGGAAATCCAACAACCTAGCTCAATTGATCGGCCTAGACACCGCTCTCGTAAGTAGATCAATCGGTATTATATATTTTTTTTTGGAATTATAATTGAATTGTTATAATAATGACGTAAATAATTTATAAAAGAAATCATTAAGTTGATATTTTTCCCCGTGAGATACCCTATAACCATACTGTGACTAGTTGGCCTGTTGCGACGTTCTTCAAGCGTCGAAATGGTAGACATTTGGACACCTCAGACCTGCCGGTCTAGCTGTAGCGAGCAGCTCAGGTGCGGGGTTGTCAAGCCCCGTATAGATCTATACTCAAATATCGCGCTCTCTTACCGAGACTCTGGTTATAAATGTACAGGACTTATGGTAGGTACTTATAAAAGTACTGTGAAGATTCATCTCACAAAATGTATGTATTTCAATCAACTTGTTTACGTACGATTTGTATATAAAAACTCTTGTAATTGTCCATTATCATTTTTCCCATGATAATATAGTGTTGTTAAATAATTATATAATTTTATATAATTATTTTTGTCATGTTTAAGCGTCAATATAACCTTACGTTCGTAAACTATTCCAATAATAGTCTATTTTTAGTAATTCCGTCGTAACAATCATATTTTGCGAATATTAACGAAGTAACTTGTTCAAATGTTTATAAATATCATCTTTTAAGATATTTCTCACAAAAATGGTGTAATAACTTGGTTATAACTATTTTTTTTTGGAAAATAATATTTTTGTTTATAAAAACATAGTTTTTACTAGTCTTCATTTTTATAACGTTCTTACCCAAGATCTAGTATTTTTTGTACGCTTTATTTGTGGTTTTGTAATTTTTACATAACTTAATATGTCAAAGTGTTCATAATACATGGATCTATTCATATTTTATGTCAAGTTCATCTTTATAATATTTTGTCCAAGATCTAGTATTTTTGTATGGTTTATTTGTAGTTTTGTAATTTTTACATAACTTAATATGTCAAAGTGTTCATAATACATGGATCTATTCATATTTTATGTCAAGAGCATTTTTACACAAATATTAACTTTATAAACTTGTGTAAATCAACATGTATAACAATAAAACACATATAAACTTGAATAAAACAACATTTATAGTAAAAGAACTTGTATTCTCCCCCAAAAGGTTTGAAAAGATGAAAATGAGGGGTATGAGTACCTTGAGTGGTAGATCTTAAGGTTTCTTGGTAGAAGGTTGAAAAGTTTGGTTCTAGGACTTGGATGACTCTTGGACAAAGCTAATATCCAATAGATTTTGATGGATGTTAGTGTGTAAAAAGGTGTAGAACTTGTGTTATGTATATTAGAATCAAAAGAGAAATGAAACTTACTACTTAATCTTGTGAAGAGAGCTTGGAATTGAAACTTGAAAGTGAAGATGGTGGTGATGGTCTTGGAGCCGTGAACAAGAGGGAGAGAAGAGAAAGAAGAAGTTTGGTTGGATACAAATGAATTTGGCTAGTCTCTCTTGGAAGATTTATACTTAGATATTTCCTATTATAAAATTACTAGCTTCATAAGTGCCTTAGGTTTTAAATATTTACCACTAAGGTCTTAATGGAGCACTTGTTTCAGCCAAATGAGTGTAGGGTGGGGGGGTGGGGGTAGGGTAGGGTTAGTTTTTATAAAAATAGCAATGTACTTATAAAAATGGGTGATTTTTATAAAATCGTAAGTCGTTTTAGTAAATTTTTATGCGTTTTTAACGAAACGAAGTTCTAAATAATTATTTTGTATAAAAACATTGTCAAACATTTATTTTGATTGAAACATAACTCGTTGGATGTCGGAATACGCGTTTAAGCGCGGTATTCTTCCGATTTCGCGATTTTTGACGTTTTACCGTAAATTGTATTTAGCTTTGGAATTAAATACTAGATACTATTACGTTACTTATCATATAAGTTTTTATTTCATATGTGATGTTTAAGGAACCACATTTTGAAATTTGAGTCCAAACCCTGTGTACATTTATCCGTTCACAGCGGTTTAATCGTTATAACTTTCACATTCGAACTCCGTTTTCGACGTTCTATATATCCACAGTTTTGTATTTACGAGTAGATCACTTTATGAATATTATTATTCTCAAAATAATAATTGTATGATTATCGAATTTTTACGCTACAGTAGTTTGCTGTCCGTATTTTCGACTTTTAATCGTTATTTGTTTGATTAAGCATACGTAATACTATCATATTAATAATTCATTGCAAAAGTTATGGAAAATAACTTTTCAACATATAGATTAACGTACGCTTCGTTTGACTATAGTTGACTTTTGTTGACCAAAATTTACAATTGTCACATCAATGGATGTTGGTCAAGTTGATTTCCACAACAACAAAGCTGTCACTTTTACACTACTTTTGGATATATATATATATATATATATATATATATATATATATATATATATATATATATATATATATATATATATATATATATATATATATATATATATATATATATATATATATATATATATATATATATATATATATATATATATATATATATATATATATATATATGTTATAGAAAAAAAGTCAAAAACAGAACAAAGATAGTTAAAATAGCAATGTACTTTGCGGTATTGTGTTCAGGTGCGAACTGTGAGGGTTGGAAAGAAAATTTGATCTGAAAGGTACTTTATATAGCAACGTACTTTTGTTCTTTGTTTCTAATTTAGTTTTTGTACTTTAAGGATTCTTATTGAAAACATCCAACTTTCGAAAACTGTTATAAAAACTGTTAAAACTGAAGTTACGAAAATAATTAATTTTGGAGTAAATTATAGTTTTGGTCCCTGTGGTTTACAGCAAATTGCAGTTTTAGTTCAAGTTTTGAAATCTTGCACTAATGATCCCTATGGATTCCAAATCTTTCAGTGCTCTGAAAAATAAACAACCCGACCTGATGAACTACCAACAACGGAAGAAGGGCTATCTATCCGAAAGGTCTTAATAAAAGAATCCCTGTAATATTCGCTCTGCTCTGCTCGACACCGGGATCATGCTCGGCGCAAGACTTCCTTTTTTTTATGCACTAGCCAACTCTATCGGCCGAGAGGGATTCTCGGTAAAGGATCACGAACGGAGTGTAGCTTTCCTTGCTCATTGGATCCAGTTGCAGTTATCTTTAGCATTTATCCGGACCCGTGCTCCAGCGATTCCGAACCCGTGCGGAGCACGGGCTCCCACTAGTAAACATGGTCACCTTCTATCACTCGGGTGGCATGCTAACTCTACTGGAGCGCCTAAGAGGTAAGGATATATCAGTCGGACCAACACGAACTTCTTCCTCTTGTTGGTTGCTAGTTTCTCCTAAGGTTACATTACCTGGTGTCTCTTGAATTTCTTCAAGATCAATGGTACTCCCATGTCCTCGCTTGGTCTGTAGAACAAGTATCCAAAAGACTGTTTGGGGTATCCAATGAAAATACACCTCTCGCTTCTCTCTGCGAGTTTGTCGTGAGTTTCTCGTCTAAAGAAAGCCTCACAACCCCAGACTTTGATATGTGCTAACGAGGGAACTTTCCCCGTCCACATCTCATGAGGTGTTTTAGCAACCTTCTTAGTTGGGACAAGATTGAGGATGTGGGCGGCAGTCTCTAAGGTATACCCCCCAGAAGTGGATGGGAAGTGAAGCTCGACTCATCATGGAACGAGCCATGTCTAACAGGGTTCGGTTACGCCTCTTGGCAACACCGTTTAACTGTGGTGTCCGAGGAGGTGATAACTGTGAAACTATTCCACATTCCTTTAGATAGTCTAGGAACTCGATACTAAGATACTCACCGCCTCTGTCAGATTTGAGCATCTTTATCTTCCTGCCCAATTGATTCTCAACTTTGTTTTTGAATTCTTTGAACTTTTCAAAAGTGTCTGACTTGTGTTTGATTAAGTAGATATACCCGTATCTACTAAAATCATCAGTAAAGGTCACGTAGAACCGTGTGCCATCCTTTGTGGTTGATCTGAAGGGACCATACACATCTGTGTGTATGATGTCCAACAGACCTTCACCTCTTTTAAAGGACCCTTTGAAAGGTGACTTAGTCATCTTGCCCAAAAGACAAGATTCACATACATCATCCGATTTGAGGTCGAATGATTCCAACACTCCATCCTTTTGGAGTTGGGCGATGCGTTTCTTGTTAATGTGCCCAAGACAACAGTGCCACAAGCACACCTTTTCTACACCACTAGAAGAATCAATATAATTTACACTATGTCCTAAATTGTCAACACATTGTACCGTTTCATACACACCATCACAAGGTAAAGCAGTAAAAATAGAAGTACCATTTTGAAAAACAGAAATTGAACCATTAATATTATCAAAAGAAAACTGGAAACCTTGTCTAAACAATGCATGAAAGGAAATAATGTTTCTTGCCATTTCTGGCAAATCGCAACAATATATAAGTTCTAAACAAACACCACTACTAAGCACTAAACTATAGATTCCGATCTTGGTAACAGGTGACGATCTCCTATTCCCCATAATCAGGTTCAATCTACCGTGCTCCACCTCTCTGCTTTCTTTTCGGCCCTGCAAATCAGAACAAATGTGAAAACCACATCCTGTATCAAGGACCCAAGAACTGGAAGATGGTGAGTTTTTAGAGATAGTGTATATACCTGTTGTAGACGGCTTCACTTTGCCATCTTTCAAGTCTTGCAAGTATCTCTGGCAGCTTCTCTTCCAATGAACCTTTTCCTTGCAGTAGAAGCAGTCGGCTTCCTTGGGGTTGGCATTGTGAGGAATGCCAGAGGACTTGGGTCTTAGGCCACTGCTGGATGATCCAACATGGACATTTTCCCTCCAATTCTGATTGGGAGGGCCCTTTCTCTTCTTCCCCTTTCCACCACCAATTACCAAGACGGGCTGGCTAACTGAGGGTACACTCTTACCCTTCATCCCGTCTTCAGCAGTACGGAGCATGCGATGCAACTCGGCCAGAGTGGCCTGAGAGTTGTTCAAATGATACGCCAGCGTGAACTGGTCATATGAACTCGGTAAAGAATTTAGCACTATGTCTACAACTAAATCCTCATGGACTGGCATCTCAAGCTTCCTAAGCCTTTCCACGTATCCTTGCATCCTCTACATGTGGTTGCAGATGGACTCTCCATCCCTTGGCTTCCCGTTGGTGAAGGCTTTAACCACCTCGCGCCTCTCGATGCGCTCCTGCTTGCGAAACTTTTCCGCGAGCTCTTTGTGCATCTCATAGGGCCAGTAGTCTTCATATATTCTTTGCAATTCTGGGTTCATGGTAGCAATCATGATGCAAGCAACCTTGGTTGCATCATCAGAGTGTTTTGTGTACGAGGCGAGTTCCTCGGGAGTAGCAGTATCAAGGTGAATGTCAATAAGCTCGGTTTCCAGAACATACTCTTTATGTTCAAACCTTAGAGCTATCTTAATGTTACGGATCCAATCATTGTAGTTAGTGCCGTCCAATATAACTTTGGAACATAATGATAGGATAGATGTGACATTCCTGGAGTTAGAGTGGGGGCGGATTGATCAGCAGAAGACATCTATAGAAGAAGATAGTTTTAATTAGATATATATAGTAATACTTATAATAACCCAATAATAAATATAAGGCTAGGATCCTACAATAACAATTCACAATATTGAAGAGGGATGCCGTAATCAACATTGTAAATTTTATATGGTAGGCGAATGACGATTCAGCCAATTCCACCGCGGAAAAATAATCATATTATAATGGAATTCCTAGTTTCTTTTGAGATTTATTGAACTGTTCAATAGCATGTTTAATCTCGGATGTGCCCCACTGTTTGTGACTAGGATGCCGAGGATCACAAACCGGGTGTGAATAACCATGCAAATTAGCTTGGTACTCTCGGGGTCAGTTATCATCTCTAATTGATGTGCCGGTAAACCACACATGCTCCATCAACAATGATAACACCCGAGAAACCCATTGCAACTCTTTATGAACCCTTATTGGTGTTCCGGTAAACCACACACGCTCCACCAATGTTTCATAAAGTGCAATGTGCAATTTCATGGATTAGCACCAATTCACATTTTTCCTAAAGTAACTAGATTGGGGCTTTATTAAGTTGTTCTAGTACTTTGAATAATATCATTATACTTTTAATGAGACTAAGCGGTCCTATCAAACCCGTTCGGCTAACAACCCTCCACTGGTCAGGAGAGCGGTGGGTGAGAGTGGACACCCATTAGACCGCCATTTTATAGGCAGTCTCCTTATACCCTCTTTATAGACCAGTTTCGTGAAAGAGGCCTACTATTGATTTGACTAACCATTTTATCTTATACATATAATATTAACTTTTAATTATAATATATATAAGATGAATTTTAAAACTTTTAAAATGTTCATGATTTATCTTTTAATTTATTGTCGATTTAAACTATTAAATTTGAAATTAAATTAAACCTTTAATTTGTTTTTAATTAAACAATTAATTAAATTAATATTTTAGACTTTTGACAACGCCTAGTGATATCAAATATCTTAGGCGTTGTTGAGCCCTGTTCTTGATAAAATTATATCAACTATGTCTGGGTATTCTCACTTTTCGTGCCAGGACTTGTTTGGAGAAAAAGAATAGAAACAGGGATTAAAAGCGTGCAAAAGGAAGAAGTTGGGAAGGAATGAAAAATCAAGAGAACTCGTACGCGCGCCGCGGGAATAAACTATGCGCGACGCGGGCTTAAGGCAGTGGAACACATTCAAATGCCGAAGAAAACGGGAAAAGATAAGTACGTGCGCCGCGGATTTCATTTCTGCGCGGCGCGGTTGCGGGAAATTTGCAAGTATAAATAGATGCATTTCCAGCCGAAAACCCTAGCAAAGAACCGGGTGTAAAGTCGACCTTGAAGCTCTTTGACTCCAGGATTTCATTTCAGCAAGCTCACAATTGGTATTTTATTTTTTTGGATTTAATTTCCTTTTAGTAGTAAGTAGTTTTGTAGCTAAAGTCTTTGGGAGTGACAACCACTGACTTTGAGCACTTAGGTTTCTGTTTTAGAAACATTTGGTTACTGTTTTTGTGATTGGAATTCAGTTTTGGTGAATGAAAAGCATTTGGTTACATTTAATCTTAGCTTTTCGGTGTTTGGATGTTTGTGTTTGGTTTGTTTGATTGATTGTGTTTTGGATATTGTTTTGGACCTTGTTAGGACTGTTTTTCTTAGCTGAAATCAGTAGCTAATTAGGTTATTTGATAAGCATTAAACCTTGGCTAGTAACTGTTCAATAGGACTTTAACTAGTGGTTAGTTTATGCTTTGCTTGGTTTGGTTAGTTTGGATGCCTTTGATTGCTCCTGAATCAGAGATGTACTTCTGATTTCAAAAAATGACTAGGTCATTTGGACATAGCTTAGCTTGGCTTGAGTGCTTGATCATTGTCTCATTTGCTAGTAATTAGAAAAATAGAAACCAGATCCTCCGACTATAGCTGTGACACTATTAGTTGGTAATCTCTCATCTAGTCTAACCACGAAGCTCCTGTGGATCGACCCTGACTACCGCTATACTAGTGTGTGTTAGGTTTTCTCTTATTTTTGACCGCACGACGACCTAGGCGTGTCAAATTTTGGCGCCGTTACCGGGGAGCTGTGAGCTTAGGTTAGGTGAGTAGTAGGAACTTTTTTCTTGCTTTTTGAAATTTCATGTTGGTTTGATTTTTGTGGGCGTGTTGCACTAGTGCATGCGTACCCGCAGGGGAAAGCAATTATCCCCATTGCAGTTTGATTCTGAGATTGAGCGTACTGCGCGCAAACTCCGTGCCCGTAGGCGTTTAAGCATCATGAATTATAGTCAAGTCAGCAGTAGTTCGGTCAGTGTTGCCCAGGACCCATCAGGTGAGGCAACGGGGATGTTTTCCATTCCCCCACTTTCAGAATTTCAGTTTGGGAGCAGGAGTGCTTCTGGTGGTGCAGTTTCAGCCCCTGCACCCATACCATCATGCACTCCACCATCTATCCCACCATTTACACCCGCTTCACAACCCCAATCCACCAATCCATTTACGTCTGCTATGACTTGGGGAGAGCCGACCCGAGATGGCACCCCAGCTCCTAGACAGCATACACCAACATCCCAACCACAACCAGCCCTCTTTAAACCTCAACCCACATACCAAACAACACAACCTATACACTTTCAACCACCGCCTCAGGCACGATACCATTACCCAGAGACGGAGGAAGTGTATGACGAGGAAGATGAAGGATGGATGCCACCAGCACCACAACCACAATGGAACCGAGGTCAGGGACCTTTTAGAAGAACACCACAATATCCACCACCAGGTCAGCGGGAGTACAATGATCATCTTTACGGTAACTCCGCTCAACCTTTACATTTTGCACAACCGAGACGGCAATCGGTTGCATCCTATTTCCAACCAAGGGAATATGATGATTCGTCGCCGATCTATATTCCTGATAACATAGATTCGCAAGTAGAGATTAGACCTCAGTTATTAGGAATATTACCAGAATTTAGAGGATATAAGCAGGACGATCCCTATAATCATTTATATGAATTTTTAGCGATCGCTAATGCTAATAATCCCAGAAACACAAATAGAAATATTTTTAGGCTTAGACTGTTTCCGTTCACCCTTAAGGATAAAGCCAAGTATTGGTTCACATCGTTGCCATCAAACAGCATCACTACGTGGGATCAGCTCAAGGCAAAGTTCCTTCAAGAATTTTATCCAGCGAGCAAAACAACTGAAATCAGAAGAGTTATCCAGGATTTCCAGCAGAAGCCTGGAGAAGCTTTTCATGAAGCCTTTGACAGATTAAAGGAGTTGTTGCGATCTTGTCCACATCATGAGATTCCCAGGTGGCAGTTGGTCAAGCTGTTCTTCGAAGGAGTTAGTGAAACACACCAGGCCATGATAAATGCCTCATCCAGTGGGACATTTATGTGGCAAGACCCAGAAGAAGCCTGGCAGTTTCTGGAGCAGTTAAGCAATGGGTCCAAAGCAAACTTTTCCACCAGGAAAACTATAAGTACGGCGGCAGCGGTAGGAGTCGATGCTGATTGGAAAAAGGAAGTAAAAAAGGAAATCAGTGAACTAAACAAGAAGTTTGACAGACTTATGTCAACATTACAGAATGGACCGCCAAGTTCATCACAAGAAGGTCAAGGAGGACCTAAGACTCACGAGGCAAATCAAGTTTATGGCCAGGGTCAAGGCCAGCATAATAATGGACGACCCTATAGGCCATACAACCAAGGACCACAACAAAACTTTAGGTAAAACAACTATCAAAGTCAACCGACTAGTCAGCCTAGGAACAATGGAAACAACAACAACAACAGGGGGTCCACTAATGCCAACAACAACGCTCCAGGGACCCAAGAAGAGATGATAGCAAAGATGTATGATATGGTCACTGCGACACAACAACAATCTCAAGCGAATGCAAAGGCCATCGCAAATATGGAGAGACAAATAGGTCAAATGGCTGCAGACCAGCAAAAGAGAGATAGTGGCAAGTTGCCGAGTGCTACTGAAGTCAATCCTATGCATAATCAGCGTCCAGGGAAGGAACAAGTCAACACTGTTGAATCAGGATGGCGAAAGGTCACTCTGGAGGACTTATTCGAAGTCGGGAGTGAAGTGAGATCAAGGGAAGAAGGAAAGGCTCTAGAAAGCGAGGAAAGTAAAGCAGGAGGAGTTCCGGTTGAGAATGGCCTCAACCAGAAACAGATAAAGATATCCAAAAGGAAGAGCAAGTAACAATAGCAGGGATCAAACAAAAAAGGAAGAATAGGAAAGAAAAGAAGAAGCAGGAAGCACCTAGATCAACGGGACCCTTAATGAATCAGCCCCTGTGGGACGAACTTAAGGATGCCCCTGAAGACACCAGGATCCTGCAAGAAATGTGTGAACAAAATGGGAAGAGCAAAGCACCTACACCAAAAACAGTGAGATTGACTGTGAGAGCTAGCGAGGCATTATTGGGAACACTGCCCAGAAAGGAAAAGGATCCCGGATCACCATTGATCACTACAACTGTAGGGGACGTGGTTATTCGAAACACCCTATTAGATTTGGGAGCAAGTGTTAACATCTTGCCAGGATACCTGTACGACAAGTACAAAAACGAGGAAATTGAGCCAGTAGAAGTCATATTGCAGCTGGATGATCAATCAACTAAGGTGTCTAGGGGAAAGCTAACAAATGTCATAGTCAAAGTAGGGGACTTTTTCTATCCCGTAGATTTCCTGGTCATGGAATATGAGAGTCCGGATGATGCTGACACGCGCAGAGGTCGTCGTGCGGTCAAAAATAAGAGAAAACCTAACGCACACACTAGTATAGCGGTAGTCAGGGTCGATCCACAGGAGCTTCGTGGTTAGACTATATGAGAGATTACCAACTAATAGTGTCACAGCTATAGTCGGAGGATCTGGTTTCTATTTTCCTATCACTAGCAAATGAGACAATGCTCAACACTCAAGCCAAGCTAAGCTATGTCCAAATGACCTAGTTACTTTCTGAAATCAGAAGTACATCTCTGAATCAGAAGCAATCAAAGACATCCAAACTAGCCAAACCAAGCAAAGCATAAACTACCACTAGTTAAAGTCCTATGGAACAGTTACTAGCCAAGGTTTAATGCTTACCAAATAACCTAATTAGCTATTGATTTCAGCTAAGAAAAACAGTCCTAACAAGGTCCAAAACAATATCCAAAAACACAATCAATCAAACAAACCAAATACAAACATCCAAAACACCGAAAAGCGAAGATTAAATATAACCAAATGCTTTTCATTCACCAAACTGAATTCCAATCATAAAACAATAACCAAAATGTTTCTAAAACAGAAACCTAAGTGCTCAAAGTCAGTGGTTGTCACTCCCAAAGACTTTAGCTACAAAACTACTTACTATTAAAATGAAATTGAAGTAAAAAACATAAAATACCAATTATGAGCTTGCTGAAATGAAATCCTGGAGTCAAAGAGCTTCAAGGTCGATGTTTACACCCGGTCTTTGCTAGGGTTTTCGGCTGGAAATGCATCTATTTATACTTGCAAATTTCCCGCAACCGCGCCGCGCAGAAATGAAATCGGCGGCGCGCGTACTTATCTTTCCCCGTTTCTTCGGAATTTAAATGTGTTCCACCGCCTTAAGCCCGCGTCGCGCATAGTTGATTCCCGCGGCACGCGTACGAGTTCTCTTGATTTTTCATTCCTTCCCAACTTCTTCCTTTTGCACGCTTTTAATCCCTGTTTCTATTCTTTTTCTCCAAACAAGTCCTGGCACGAAAATTGAGAATACCCAGACATATTTGATATAATTTTATCAAGAACAGGGCTCAACAACGCCTAAAATACTTGATATCACTAGGCGTTGTCAAACACCCCACACTTGTGCCTTGCTTGTCCCCAAGCAAGAGAGTTTTTAACAAATTATAATAGAGAATCAAACAATTTCTGACTGTGTTCAGTTTCAAAGTTTATTGCTCTTTGAGTTAGAGTAGAATAGTTCGCAAAAACATAATTGACTTGTTCTTTGGAATTCATGGCTTTCTAGAGAACCCTTGATTACAAACTTTCTGTCCACAATGAAGTGTACTTACTTATTCAGATTCTAAAGGCCATTAAGGAATTGTCAATGACTTTCGATGTTGTCCGTGTAGCGAGCTTTCAGAAATACCATCCCAGACCAGACGATCTTAGGTGATAAGGTGCATAAGGCCCACCCATTTTAGACCTACCGGCTCGAACAACAAAGGCCACAAATTGATTTTTCCTTCCTAAATTCCAATCTTAAAACAGCTCAATCTTCTAGACTCGTAAAACTCAACTTATTTGACTAACTAATAGCATGATCACACTAAGCAGTATTTCTTGAAAAATACTAATGCTATCACAATCACAAACCATTCATTTCAAAATTGCAATTTATTAAAAATTTTGAAAAAGTTTGCTAAAAATTTGAAAAATTGATCATTCTTGCAAAAAATTTCAAAAATTCTCTTTCGACCGTCCACACCCCACACTTAAAATCGTACAACGTCCCCGTTGTACAAAATTATTTCAAAACAAGGGAGAAAGAGTTACCCCTTTTGGACGATAGACTGCTTGGTGCTCAATATCACAGGTATAATGCGTACACATGGATCCTTGATTTCGTATTCTGGAGTTGTAGCGCTACAGTGAACACGTCGGTGGTCGAGACAAGTGGAGGGGGTACGGTGACCCCACACTTGTCTGAGACAACTCCTTCCCAAATTGGTATATCATGCATCACTTAACAAACACATTAAAAGCAAACATACAAAAATATAAACACAAAATATACAGAAAGAAGTGTCATAAGTTTATACATATATTTCAAAAAAATAATAAAAATAAGAAAGAAAGAAAAAGGTACATCAATCACTGCCAGGCGGCCTGGAGGGTCCGGCCTCATGATCGTGGGACCGGGCTGGGAATGGTCGGGGACGGTGGCCCTGCTGAGTGGCCAACTCCAAAAGTACCTCCCCGATCCATGCCAACTGGTCCTCAATCCTGGCAACTCGGGCTGCCAGGTCCTCCTGATGTGGCTCTGTCGGGGCTCTGGGCTCTGGCACTGGCTCTGGCCTCCTACGTCTCCTGCCAGGCTGAGCATACACAGGCTGGGGTGCCTGAAGAGGCTCGGTAGGTGCCCGGATGTACTGCCCCGGACGCTACAGCTCAATGAGCCGCATCCTCTCCAAGGTGCGTGCTGTAGTGCACGATGGAGGCAGAGCAGTCAAAGAAGCTGCCACGGGGGCAGTAAGGATGCCATAGGAACGGGCCAGGCGGGTAATAAAATACCCCCTGGCTAGTGGACTGCTGGTGGAGGCGCCGGTAGAGTGGGTGGAGAGAGCGGTCGCACGGGCGAAAGGGAGGTGGAGGAATCGGGACGGGTCGAGGAGAACCCACAAAAATGTCATGTCGTCCCCAGACACCTTCTCGCCTCCCTCCTGCTGCATGATGGAGGTGGAGACGATACGGTGCATGAGGCGGTGAAGAGGATCGCGTAGGTGGCTCTCCCTCGAGGTCCCTGCCTCGTACCTGACGTTGGACAATGGTGTCCAAACCTCCATGTTGGGAGCCCTGTCCGGCTCCCCCTGAATGCAGGACCCGAAGAACCGGGTGAAATAGTGGTGCTGGAGGTCATCGGCAGTGTAGATGCCTGTGCGCCTCCCAAACTCCCGGAGGTTGCACTCCCTGTGCTCACCTCCCAAACGAAAACGTACGAGCCTGGAACGCGGGTCTCCCGCCCTGGGGGCGAAATGGACTGTAGACAGGAACTCCAGGAGAAGCTCCGTGTAGACCACATCCTCGTCAGTGGCCATGATCCGGTCCCAACCTCTGCACGTGAATGACGCCTCCTCGTGGGTCCAGGTGCGATGTAAGAACGGCTCAATCGCACCCCAGAGCCCTGCGTCTCTAAGAATATCTCGATCAATGATCGTCGCCTCTAACACCCGGCGACTCCTCAAAGCATCCCTCCGCGAGGTATACTCAACAGAACTGGCCAGCTCCGCGGGGAACTGGAGGAAAGCGTGCTCCATTCTGAACATCATCTGCAAAAAGAAAATATATCCACAAAACAAAAAATTTTGCAAAATCAGTCCTTGTCTTCCCAGCCGCGCCGCGGCGCGGCCCAAGAGGAAGGGCGCGGCGCGGCGTGCGGCTGTTTCAAAACCCCGAATCAAATCCTCATTTTAACCTGCTAAATCTCAATTTAATCATACCACAAGGTAGCCTAGGTACCGACTAGCTCATCTAGGGTCTCCATTCGGCAAAACAAACACCCTATAAGCTAGCATTAGTGATTCTAAGTTTGAACTATTTGGGGCAAATCACTAAAATTAACTACCTAATCGCTAGTTTTAACGAGTAATAGATAGTTAGAATGGCATACCTTGGTAGTGGGAACAAAATGAGCAAGAAAAATTGCAAGAAAATTTCAATCACCAGAGCTCCGAGTCATATGTGGGTCGTGCGAGCCGCGGTTCGCCTTATAAAGGAGAAAAACCGACTGATCATTTACCGCGTCGCGGGTTTTCACTTTGCGCGGCGCGCGTATCACCAAATCAACCCCTGCGCATCGGGTTGGTTTACGATCCCGCGTCGCGTACTTCCAATACCCGCGGCGCGGATTTCAAAAATTTCAAAATTTCTCAAATGACCCCACACTTATTTCAAACCACTAGTACCTGTAAAAAGATTGATGTATTTTTTTTTTGTATTTTATTTTAAGAAATATATCCTAACTTATGACACGATGGGTTGCCTCCCAACAAGCGCTAAGTTTAACGTCTTCATCCAGACGTGTTGTTCCTTCTCCAGCTACGGTAGATCGTATGCCTTCGTCCTTCGCTGATTTTCAGTCACCACCGTCCCTTTATTGTCCACATGCTCCTTCCACTTCCCTGGGTCGAATGGCTTGCTAGTTCTCCTGTTGCTGCCCGGTTGTTGCTTTCTGGTTAGCTCCCGTGAATGCTTGGAGGTAGCTTTGAACCTCCAAGCTCAGTCCTTCCTTCTATGTCTCTTCAAAATCAACGGCTTGACATGAAGCGCGCCCAGTGCCGCTTCCAGTAGTTGTTTCACACCTCGGTTGCTAGTGTCTCGCATGCTATCTTCAGGTTGCAATTTTGGTTTGCAGTACCAATAAAAATTTTCCAGTCGAATGGAATCGGAAGGCAACATATCAGGATGCTTCCATATGTCCTCATCGATGGTATTGATCACATCTAATTTTCCATTCATGAATGGATCATGAGTGGTGATAAAATCATGTTTATTATTTTCAAATATTAATTCGTCAGCATCAACTTCTTGATCATCGTCCAACAGGTGGATCGGAACCAAGAGTGAGTGACTTATTTGATCTGATGGTGGTACAAAGTCACCCATCATCAGATCCTTACTTTCAAATTTCTCAAAATTTTCAAAAATTTCAGGAATTATTGGGCTGGGGTCTGTACTGTCACTTACAGCCTCCTCCTCAACATCCTCATCAACCAAATTATCTGGTGATGGTATGGATTCACTCTTCACCAGCTCGATATTATCAACATTTTCAAAAACATCAAAAGCTATTGAGTCAGAGGTAGCATTGTCACCTACAACCTCTTCCTTAACAACATTTTCGACCCTCTCAGTGGTCTCTTGACTCTCCCACGGTGTATGCCCTTCCATCACATATTCAGGTGATGCAAGTTCACACACATTATTATTGGTATAAAAATCACTCGCCTCCGGTTCTGGCGAAGGTGGTGAACATTTCCAACTTTCCTCTAACCTATCTAAAGAAGCTTGCATTTTTTCAAGAGCTTCAGCCTGGTCCTTCTGCTCGTGGTAGTTGTTATACATGAATACCCAAAGTTGGGCCCAAGTTGCAGAATTCTCAGGCTGAGATGGCTCCTCGGTCCGCCATCCATTGTCATCGGATGATCTATTGTAGCAATCATCCTCGTAATAGGTGTCAGCCGGATTTTCATAATACTCATAATACTGATCCGGGTACAAGTAATCACCCATTATAAGGATGTACACATACCAAAAATCAGCAACTAAAATCAAACATCAAAAATCAAAAACTAAGTCCTACAAATCACCTAATCTAAGCGCACAGCTCCCCGGCAACGGCGCCAAAATTTAACACGCGCAGAGGTCGTCGTGCGGTCAAAAATAAGAGAAAACCTAACGCACACACTAGTATAGCGGTAGTCAGGGTCGATCCACAGGAGCTTCGTGGTTAGACTAGATGAGAGATTACCAACTAATAGTGTCACAGCTATAGTCGGAGGATCTGGTTTCTATTTTCCTATCACTAGCAAATGAGACAATGCTCAACACTCAAGCCAAGCTAAGCTATGTCCAAATGACCTAGTCACTTTCTGAAATCAGAAGTACATCTCTGAATCAGAAGCAATCAAAGACATCCAAACTAGCCAAACCAAGCAAAGCATAAACTACCACTAGTTAAAGTCCTATGGAACAGTTACTAGCCAAGGTTTAATTCTTACCAAATAACCTAATTAGCTACTGATTTCAGCTAAGAAAAACAGTCCTAACAAGGTCCAAAACAATATCCAAAAACACAATCAATCAAACAAACCAAACACAAACATCCAAAACACCGAAAAGCGAAGATTAAATATAACCAAATGCTTTTCATTCACCAAACTGAATTCCAATCACAAAACAATAACCAAAATGTTTCTAAAACAGAAACCTAAGTGCTCAAAGTCAGTGGTTGTCACTCCCAAAGACTTTAGCTACAAAACTACTTACTATTAAAATGAAATTGAAGTAAAAAACATAAAATACCAATTATGAGCTTGCTGAAATGAAATCCTAGAGTCAAAGAGCTTCAAGGTCGATGTTTACACCCGGTCTTTGCTAGGGTTTTCGGCTGGAAATGCATCTATTTATACTTGCAAATTTCCCGCAACCGCGCCGCGCAGAAATGAAATCCGCGGCGCGCGTACTTATCTTTCCCCGTTTATTCGGAATTTAAATGTGTTCCACCGCCTTAAGCCCGCGTCGCGCATAGTTTATTCCCGCGGCGCGCGTACGAGTTCTCTTGATTTTTCATTCTTTCCATACTTTTTCCTTTTGTACACTTTTAGTCCCTGTTTCTATCCTTTTTCTCCAAACAAGTCCTGGCACGAAAAGTGAGAATACCCAGACATATTTGATATAATTTAATCAAGAACAGGGCTCAACAACGCCTAAAATACTTGATATCACTAGGCGTTGTCAGATGCGCCTGCGCTCATCTTAGGGCGTCTATTTTTAGCTACTGCCAGGTCAGTGATCGACTGCAAGACTGGAGATATGGATATCTTCTTCGGGACCAGAAAAAGAAGATTGAATATGTTTGGGAACCCGATATCATTACCTTCAGAGGAAAATGGCAAACCAGCAGACAGGAAAACATTAATGGAGCCAGGAATCAGGAGAAAAGAAAAGATATGGACACGTACGGGAGAGGGAGGAAAAGATGAAATCTTAAAGGAAACCAAGGACCACCCGTTGTCCACCATCGACAAGGAACAATTGCTGGACATGCTAGAGATGATGGAAGCAAGGCATCAGCAATATGAAAGAGAATCCAGAAAACGAGAGGCGAATGTTTTTGAGCTCTTGAAATCTCAACAACAATGGATCAGCGGTGTGAGTGATCAGATGACCCAACTCACATCCCTTATGACAATGATGGCCAATAATTTCATGCCAGAATACCAGCAAATGCCATCAAGAGGTCAAGAAGAAGAAGAAGGGTCAGCTTAGGAGCAGACGTCTGGCTGAAGACGTTAAACTTAGCGCTTGTTGGGAGGCAACCCATCGTGTCATAAGTGAGGATATATTTCTTAAAAATAAAATACAAAAATACATCAAACTTTCTGCAGGTACTAGTGGTTTGAAATAAGTGTGGGGTCATTTGAGAAGTTTTGAAATTTTTGAAGTCCGCGCCGCGGGTATTGGAATTACGCGACGCGGGATCGTAAACCAACCCGATGCGCAGGGGTTGATTTGGACACGCGCGACGCGCATAGAGCAAACCCGAGACGCGGTAAACGATCAGTCGGTTTTTTCTCCTTTATAAGGTAAACCGCGGCTCGCATGACCCACACGCGACTCGGAGCTATGGTTATTGAAATTTTCTTGCGATTTTTCTTGCTTATTATGTTTCTACTACCAAGGTATGCCATTCTAACTATCTATTACTCGTTAAAACTAGAGATTAGGTAGTTAATTTTAGTGATTTGCCCAAAATAGTTCAAAACTTAGAATCACTAATGCTAGCTTATAGGGTGTTTGTTTTGCCAAAAGGAGACCCTAGATGAGCTAGTCGGCACCTAGGCTACCTTGTGATGTGATTAGATTGAATTTTAGCAGGATAAATTAAGATTTTGGATCGGGGTTTGGAAACAGCCGTACGCCGCGCCGCGCCCTTGATCTTGGGCCGCGCCGCGGTGCGGTGGGGAAGAAAAGGACTAATTTTGCAATTTTTTTTTTGTGTTATGTGTTTTCTTTTGCAGATGATGTTCAGATTGGACCACCCCTTCCTCCAGTTCCCCGCAGAGCTTGCCAGTTCAGTGGAGTACACTTCACGGAGAGACGCATTGACTCGTCGCCGGGTCCTTGAGGCGACCGTCATCGATCGAGATATTTTGAGGGATGCTGGGCTCTGGGGCGCGATTGAGCCATTCCTACATCGCACCTGGACCCACGAGGAGGCATCCTTCACATGCCGTGGCTGGGATAGGATCATGGCCACAGACGAGGACGTAGTCTACACGGAGTTGCTGCTGGAGTTCATATCCACCATCCAGTTCGCACCCCGGGCGGGAGACCCGCGCTCCAGGCTGGCACGATTTCGCTTGGGAGGTGAGCACAGGGAGTGCAACCTCCGGGAGTTCGGGAGGCGAGTGGGGTTATACACCCCAGCGGACCTCCAGCATCGCTATTTCACCCGATTCTTCGGGTCTTGCATTCAGGGGGAGCCGGACAGGGCTCCCAACATGGAGGTCTGGGCATCGCTGTCCAACGTCAGATATGAGGCGGGAGCTTCCAGGGAGAGTCATCTTCGGGACCCACTTCACCGCCTCATGCACCGGATCGTCTCCACCTCCATCATGCAGCGGGAGGGAGGCGAGAAGGTGTCGGGCGACGACATGACCTTTTTGTGGGTCCTCCTCGACCCATCCAGATTCCCCCACCTCCCATACGCCCTCGCAGTCGCTCTCTCCACCCACGCCATCGGCGCCTCCACCAGCAGCCCACTAGCCAGGGGGTATTTTATTACCCGCCTGGCCCGTTCCTAAGGTATTCTTACTGCCTCCGTGGCAGCCTCTTGGACCGCTCTGCCTCCATCGCGCACTACAGCACGCACGTTGGAGAGGATGCGGCTCATTGAGCTGCAGCGCCCGGGGCAGTACATCCGGGCACCTATCGAGCCTCTTCAGGCACCCCAGCCTGCGTATGCTCAGCCTAGCAGGAGACGTAGGAGGCCAGAGCCGGAGCCAGAGCCCGCAGCACCGACAGAGCCACACCAGGAGGACCTAGCAGCCAGGGTTGCCAGGATTGAGGATCAGTTGGCATGGATCGGGGAGGTACTTTTGGATTTGGCCACACAGCAGGGCCGACACCCCCGACCATTCCCAGCCAGGGCCCACGATCATGAGGCCGGACCCTCCAGGCCGCCTGGCAGTGATTGATGTATCTTTTTCTTTCTTTATTTTTTTCTTTTTTAGGATATATGTACAAACTTATGACATTTCTATTTGTATAGTTTTTGTTCATGTTTTATTTCTGTCATGTGTGTTTTTAATGTGTTTGTTGAGTGATGCATGATATACCAATTTGAGAAGGAGTTGTCTCAGACAAGTGTGGGGTCACCGGGCCCCCTCCACTTGTCTCGACCATCAGCGTGTTCACTGTAGTGCTACAACTCCAGAATACGAAATCAAGGATCCGATTGTACGTAATTATACCTGTGATATTGAGCACCAAGCAGTCTATCGTCCAAAAAGGGGTAACTCTTTCTCCCTTGTTTTGAAATAATTTTGTACAACGAGAACGTTGTACGGTTTTAAGTGTGGGGTGTGGACGGTCGAAAGAGAATTTTTTTGAAATTTTTGCAGAAATGATCAATTTTTCAATTTTTAGCAATATTTTTCAAAATTTTTAATAAATTGCAATTTTGAAATGAATGGTTTATGATGTTAGTTAGTCAAATAAGTTGTGATAGCATTAGTATTTTTCAAGAAATACTATTTATTTGTGATCATGCTATTAGTTAGTCAAATAAGTTGAGTTTTACGAGTTTAGAAGATTGAGCTGTTTTAGGATTGGAATTTAGGAAGGAAAAGTCAATCTGTGGCCTTTGTTGTTCGAGCCGGTAGGTCTAAAATGGGTGGGCCTTATGCACCTTACCACCTAAGATCGTCTGGTCTGGGATGGTATTTCTGAAAGCTCGCTACACGGACAACATCGAAAGTCATGGACAATTCCTTAATGGCCTTTAGAATCTGAATGAGTAAGTACACTTCATTGTGGACAGAAAGTTTGTAATCAAGGGTTATCTAGAAAGCCATGAATTCCAAAGAACATTTCAATTATGTTTTCGCGAACTATTCCACTCTCTTGCTTGGAGACAAGCAAGGCACAAGTGTGGGGTGTTTGACAACGCCTAGTGATATCAAATATTTTAGGCGTTGTTGAGCCCTGTTCTTGATAAAATTATATCAAATATGTCTGGGTATTCTCACTTTTCGTGCCAGGACTTGTTTGGAGAAAAAGAATAGAAACAGGGATTAAAAGCGTGCAAAAGGAAGAAGTTGGGAAGGAATGAAAAATCAAGAGAACTCGTACGCGTGCCGCGGGAATCAACTATGCGCGACGCGGGCTTAAGGCGGTGGAACACATTCAAATGCCGAAGAAAACGGGAAAAGATAAGTACGTGCGCCGCGGATTTCATTTCTGCGCGGCACGGTTGCGGGAAATTTGCAAGTATAAATAGATGCATTTCCAGCCGAAAACCCTAGCAAAGAACCGGGTGTAAAGTCGACCTTGAAGCTCTTTGACTCCAGGATTTCATTTCAGCAAGCTCACAATTGGTATTTTATTTTTTTGGATTTAATTTCCTTTTAGTAGTAAGTAGTTTTGTAGCTAAAGTCTTTGGGAGTGACAACCACTGACTTTGAGCACTTAGGTTTCTGTTTTAGAAACATTTGGTTACTGTTTTTGTGATTGGAATTCAGTTTTGGTGAATGAAAAGCATTTGGTTACATTTAATCTTAGCTTTTCGGTGTTTGGATGTTTGTGTTTGGTTTGTTTGATTGATTGTGTTTTGGATATTGTTTTGGACCTTGTTAGGACTGTTTTTCTTAGCTGAAATCAGTAGCTAATTAGGTTATTTGATAAGCATTAAACCTTGGCTAGTAACTGTTCAATAGGACTTTAACTAGTGGTTAGTTTATGCTTTGCTTGGTTTGGTTAGTTTGGATGCCTTTGATTGCTCCTGAATCAGAGATGTACTTCTGATTTCAAAAAATGACTAGGTCATTTGGACATAGCTTAGCTTGGCTTGAGTGCTTGATCATTGTCTCATTTGCTAGTAATTAGAAAAATAGAAACCAGATCCTCCGACTATAGCTGTGACACTATTAGTTGGTAATCTCTCATCTAGTCTAACCACGAAGCTCCTGTGGATCGACCCTGACTACCTCTATACTAGTGTGTGTTAGGTTTTCTCTTATTTTTGACCGCACGACGACCTAGGCGTGTCAAATTTTGACTTTTAATATTTCGAAATTTAAGGCTATTAAATTTAAAATTAAATTAAACCAATAATTATCCTTTAATTAAAAAATTAATTAAATTAATTAAATTCAGATAGGTATCACAAATTAATCAAATTAATTTAAACCTATCTTAAACCCCTAATTATCGAAAATAGCAAGCAAATGGTTTAAGTTTATCCAATTAATTAAATAATTAAAGTTACCAAAAAAAGAAAACCTTCTAAAACCCTAGGAGCCAAAATCACAAATAAGGAGGGGAGGGGTTAGGGTTTTCAAAACCCTAACCCAAAATTGATTATAGCCTCATTAGGGTTTACAAGCTTTAAATACTAATTTTTAGGAAAACAATTATAACAGTTTAATAAGAAAACAACCAAAAAGCTCTGATACCACTGAAGGGTTTGATGCAAATCAATGAACTAAATCCTAAGTTCACATGCAACCTAGGAGGATCTATTTTTTTTCTAATTAAACATATAACAAAATCCTAAAGGCCAGAAGAAATAAGCTAAAAGAACAAAATTAGAAAATTTAACCTTTTAGTGTTTCTTGGAAGCAAAGCAACAAAATTATATTGCCTCAAATGCAATCACACACAGGGAGCAGGAGAGAGTGATCGAAAATCCAGAGAGAGCTAGGGAATAATGGCGCAGGTTTCTGGCCTCTGGGGTACTCTATTTATAGTCTCCAACAGATGATCAGATAAACCTTAAAGATAATCATTTTTGAATTCAAATAAGATAAGCCTTTATCTTACAATTCAAACATATTTATCCTTATATATAAAATCGAATATATATATATATATATATATATATATATATATATATATATATATATATATATATATATATATATATATATATATATATATATATATATATATATATATATATATATATATATATATATATATATATATATATATATATATATATATATATATATATATTCACCAATTATATATTACTATAATTGCCACTTACTCAACTATTGAGTAATTATAATTGTAGTCTCTGCACCTTTAACTAATTAATTTAATCACCAAATTAATTCCAATTAATTCCAGATTAATTTCTAATTATTTAATATAATTTCTAATTAATATATTATCACTTTAATATATTAATAAACCATATATTTAATTCTATTGATTTATTAATCACATAATAAATAAATTTTTCTTTCTACCGAACTTTCTACCAAACCTCTTGCTATGAGGGCAACCCAAATGGACTATGCTACTATTAATTAGGTAAATACTAATATTTAGTCATGACTTAGACACCTAATCCAACAGTTTGACTAGCAGAATCCAGACCTGAGGTCCTTCCAGAGAGGCATCTTAGGAAGATGCTAAAGAAGTATCTCTATTGATCAGGAAGCTGCCTCTTCTTGAAAGTGCTGATGCTTTCAAGTTGACATTTGTGGTTCATAGCCCATGCCGTTGAACATGTCCACCATTTGTTCAGCCGTTGGAACAACAATCTCATTTGGATCGTAAACAGGAAGGTTCAGGGCCTCAGTAAATTTGATTTTGGTCAGTTGTACCCTTTTGATTTTGCCCTTAACATCAATAGCTTCGTAGTGAACTGATTTCACGTTGTTTTCAGGGTCAAACAGGGCATTTGAAGTGTAGTGAGCCCTGTGAACGAGAGTTGCTGCAATAGAGGGAGTATAGGTCAAGGCGTGACCAAGAACTGATTGTTTCAAGCATTCAATAAGAGCGTTGATTGGTTGGGGGTAGAGGCTGAGATCAGTGCGTAGGAACATGTTTACCGACTGACTCTTGAGTACCGGAATCGACATAGCTTCAGTAGTCTAAGATGAAGCTTCAGTTGCAGCAGCAACCATTGTTGATCGGACGAAGAAGACGAAGAGAAGTTAGGGTTCTTTGGGAGAAATCTTGCAGAGGAAGTTTGAAAGTTTTGATCGCGTAAATTGATCAAGAGTTAAGTGACGTTCCGAAGGGTATTGATAACACATCGGATAAAGAGTATTTGTGGCAGATGTTATCAATACATCGAAGTCCTTTGGTTTTCTTGAAAATTTTGTTTTACTTTTTGTTTTATTTTTGATGATGCATTATGACTTCTTACCTTAACTTTCATGAACATTGTGAAAAGAAGTTTTGACAATTTAGCATTCAGAATCATTCGGATCATGTTGGAAGTCCATTTTTCATTTCGAAGCCTGTTTGATTTAGAATCAGTCATGAATGCATAAGTCTAATCACTCCAAGCTGATCTTAATTTCGCATTTGGAAAGATAGTTTGATTCTTCTTTTTATGTTTCAAATTTTTCATTCTAAATGACGGTGACATTCACTGCATTGAAATTTAGAAAGATTTCACTTTTGAATTGAGCATCAGAAAGTTTGTTTGAAGATTTGGATTGACTTTGAAGAACCTTTAGAAAAATTTATTCCATTTCATCAGTTGAGGTGTTTGGATATTATTCTCTAATGACAAGCCTTTGAGCTTCGTACACCACCTCAACATTTCCATTTAAGATAGATTACTTGAAATGTTCATATTCTCTATATGGTACTCGACTATGTTATAGGAGTTCCTTGTATTGTCATTTAAGACAGATGAATAAGCCTTTGAGTGCTAATTTATCTTTATTTTTGCACTCCCTTGATTATATTTTTACTTGTTTGTTGTCTTTTATTTTTTGACAATTTGAGCTTCTTGTTTTTCTATTTGATTTTTCACTTTTTCAATTTTGAAACATATCTTTTCATTTGGAGTTTCATATCCGAAGAGTCAAAATTTCACCATGTGATAACATTTTATGGTGTTTTTTTATTGTTTGTTCAATCCTTCGTTTTTGAAAAGCTTCATGTAGTTCAATTTTGAAACAAGAGTGAAGACGGTTTTAAATTTGCCTATCAGTGATTGTCAGTATCACTTTTGAAGAAAACTTCGGAACATGTGAATTATCCTGAGTATTTTTTAGGCTACTTGATTAATTCAATAATGAAGCGAGTTAAGTTCAATAGCGAGGTTAGGAATAAGCACTATGTTAAGGATATCAGAATCAAACAAGACTTCGTACTGTAAAACAGCCTTAACCTCACTCCGAAGTCTGTTTTCTTACCAATGTTTCAATTCGATTCCCAAATACCTTTTAGTGCAATAAGGTATGAATAGCAGAATCTAAAATCAAAGTTTGGTCCTTTAATTGATTAATTCAAGAAAGAAAGGTCAAACTTTGTCATTTATGCATAAAAAATTGTGATTTGAGCTTTCGAGATTTTGCAAACGATTCTTGTTTTTGATTTTTCCATGAAATAACCTTTTATTGTGAGAATGTTTATCCTTGTGATGCAAAGGCAAAGAATGTTTCAAAGGATTTTGACATTTATTAAATTTTATTAACCCAAAAAGTCTGTTCCGAGGGGCTCCGAAGCGTCAATGTGCTTCGGAGTGGTGCGGAGCAGCATTAAGTTTATTCCGATGGGCTCCGAAGCGTTAAAGGTCTTCGGAGTGCCGCGGATACAACATGAAATTTTATTTTGTAATTGAAAATACTAAAGAAAGAAAGAGATAATCTGAGATTTATGATAGAGTGGATCCATCAATCATTCCAAGTCCTCGAACAATTCTTGTAAATGCTTCTTCATTCAAGGCTTTTGTAAAGATATCTGCCAGCTGTTCGGTTGTGTGAACAAAGTACACCTCAATATTCCCTTCCTCAACATGACTTTTGATGAAGTGATAGCGAAGAGCTATATGCTTCGTCTTGGAATGTTGAACAGGATTATGACATATGCGAATGACACTTTGTGAATCACAGAACAATGGTGTCTTTCTCATGTTGATGGCATAATCTTTTAATTGGCTTTGAATCCAGATGATCTGTGAAGTGCATGCTGCAGCTGCTACATACTCTGCTTCAGCTGTGGATATAGAGACACATGTTTGCTTCTTGGATTGCCAGCTGATTAGCTTCCCATCAAGAAATTGACAACCCCCGAAGTGCTTTTGCAATCAATAGAGCATCCACCCAAGTCTAAGTCTGAGTAAGCTTGTATGTAGAAACCTGAGTTTGCTGGATGCCATAGACCATAAGCAGGAGTGTTGTGAAGATAGCGAAAAATTGTTTTAACCGCAGCTAAGTGAGGTTCGCGTGGATCAGCTTGATATCTAGCACAGTTGTATACAGCAAACATGATGTCTGGTCGACTGGCTGTGAGATAAAGCAATGATCCAATCATGCTTTGGTATGTCTGGATGTCAGTCTTTGGTTTATCCAATGATGGATTTAACCTTGTGCCTGCAGGCAAATGGAACTTTTGCTTTGGTGCAATTAGTCATTCCGAAGCATTCAAGCAAACACTTCGTATACTTTTGTTGATTGATGAAAATCCCCTCCTTGGATTGTTTGATTTGTAATCCAAGAAAGAAGTTAATCTTTCCCATCATACTCATCTGAAATTTGCTTTTCATTAGTTTTTCAAAATCTTTTGTTAGATTGGGGTCAGTGGATCCGAAGATAATGTCAGCCACATAAATTTGGACTAACATTAGATGAGACCCAACTTTCTTTCTAAAAAGTGTTGGATCCACTGAACCCTGTTTGAAGTTTGACTCTTTTAGAAACTTTGTCAAGGTCTCATACCAAGCCCTAGATGCTTGTTTTAAACCATAGACAACTTTGTCTAACACATAGCAATGGTTGGGATGGTTTTTTTCTATGAAGCCATGTGGTTGTTAAACAAATACGGTTTCCTCGAGATCACCATTTAGAAATGCACATTTGACATCCATTTGATTGACATCAAAGTTTTTGTTTGCAGCATAAGCCAAAAATATTCGAACTAATTCGAGTCTGGCAACAAGAGCAAATGTCTCTTCGTAGTCAATCCCCTCCTGTTGACAATAACCTTTGACAACCAGCCTAGCTTTATTCCGAACCACATTGCCTTCAATGTCAAGTTTGTTTCTATATACCCATTTGAGACCAACAATTGAAGCATTTGCAGGTTTTGGAATTAGCCTCCAAACTTTGTTTCTTTCAAATTCCTCTAATTCCAATTGCATAACTTCAATCCAGTCCAGGCGATCAAATGCATCCTTAACGTTCTTAGGTTCAACCTTTGAGATAAAGACATTGAACATGCACAACTCCGAAGTTTTGTTTAAATCAAGTTGTTTTTGGTGTAGTTGTGCACAAGTCAAGACTTTATCTTGAACATTACCGATGACAAGTGATGGGGGATGATTTTTCGTCCATTTGTCCAAAGGAGGATAGTTTGGATCAAATTCAGGTGGTCCTTCAGAATCGACTTCCTCAATATCTGAAGGATACCCCGAAGTGGATGGAAAATCATCCGTTATTAAATGATTGTTTGAATTAGTGACATTTGTTTGAGGTGTGTTTTGATTTGAGGTTTGAAAAGAAGAGTTTAGAGTATTCTCCCCCTCGACAGCAGTTATGTTGAGGTAGTGGTGCCTTTATCCGAAGTGACTGGTGTTTTTGAGTTCGGAGTCAAAATCTCTGGCTCCCCTTGGACTGATGGATATAGGGACATGATGTGAGAGATTATCTGGTGCCCTGGCTTCGGAGTCCACAGCCCTCACAGGTGGATCGAAGAGAAGTGTGAAGTCTATGTCAAAAGTAGTGATTGGTAATGCATCAACAGCCGGCTTCGGAAAGATAGATGACATAGGGAACGGATGCAGGGATTTCTTGATATAGTAGTCATCAAACGAGAGGTTGAAAGTTTCTTTAATTTTACGAGTCCTCTTGTTCATAACCCTATAGGCCTTTGAGTCTTGTGAATACCCAAGGAAAATCCCTTCTTCAGATTTGTCATTAAACTTTGTCAAATGATCTTTTAAGTTCAAAATAAAACACCTACAACCGAAGATATGAAGAAACTTGATATTTGGTTTTCTTCAGTTGAGTACTTCGTATGGTGTGATATGAAATCTCTTGTGGATGCATGATCATCTATTTTGTGTGAAGCATGCTGTAGAGATAGCTTCAGCCTAGAAGTACATGGGCAAATTTGCAAAGTTAAGCATGGTTCTAGATGCTTCTACAAAGAACGATTTCATCTTTCTATAACACCATTTTGTTGAGGAGCATATGGTGCTGAGAAGTTATGACTGATCCCCTTTGTCTTCAGAAATCCATCAAGTGTTTGATTTTTGAACTCCGAACCGTTGTCACTGTGTACACTTCGGACTTTCTTGTTGAGCTTTACGTCCATTTTCTTTATGAAATTAATGATTTCTTCAGCTGCATCAGACTTGTTTCTTAAGAATAAGACCCAAGTGAACCTTGAATAGTCATCAACTATTACAAGAATTTGTTTCTTATTCCCAATAGATTCAACAGCAGATGGACCACAGAGATCCATGTAAAGAAGTGAAAGAGGTTCAGTGATTTTTGGGTTGATCACTGTTGGATGCCTTTGTTTTGTTTCCTTGCCATGTTCACAAGCAGAACAAAGTGAGTAATTGTCAAATTTGAGAGCAGGCATTCAACGAACCAAATCCATAGCCACTAACTTGTTTAAGTCTTTGAAGTTTAGATGTGCAAGTCTTCGGTGCCATAGCCAGCTTACATCTGAAATGGCTTTGGATAGAAGACACAATGATTGCCCACCAGTCATTGGCTTCAGATTCAAGGGAAACATTGACCCCTTTCTTTCAGATTTCAACAAGACTTCGTTTGTTGCTTCTTTCGTGATAACACTCCCTTGGTTATTGAATGTAACAACATTTCCCGTTCCAACTACCAACTGAGAGATACTCACAAGATTATGCTTCAATCCTTCTACAAATGCTACTCTGTTGATTGTAAATTGGCCATTTGTGATTTTGCCATAACCCCGAATCGGAAATGTTTGGTTGTTACCAAAGCGAACGTTTCCTGCATCATCCAATGTTCTATAATCACTAAGATACTCCCTCTTCCCAGTCATATTTCTTGAGCAGCCACTATCCATGTACCATTTTGCATCGTACCGCTCATTTTACATGACCTGCAATTAATCAAGAAGGAGTTGGTACCCAATCAATCTTGGGTCCTCAGGGTAAGCGAAGGATTCTTGAATCCACTTTTTTACGGCCTTTTCGGATATTTCATTAGCATTTAAATTGATGATATTCTCCGAAGTTTCATGTGATGAACAAGATGAGTCAGAACATGATTGCGAAGAGCTTTGTGTTAAAATTGATGAGTCCGAAGTGATTGAAATGCATGATGACTTTGGAACCCACATTTGTTTAGATGATTGTGACTTCGAGGTTTTGACGTTTTTATGATACTTTAAGGTTTTGAACAAATCGAAGATTTTGAAGATTTAGTTTTTGTAGTGAGATTTTCCTTCAAATCATTTCTTTTCCAATTTTTTTTGAATTTTCAATTGTAGATTTCCTTGATATTGAACTACATAACGTAGAAGTACAAAGGTACTCTTCGTATGCCAATTTGAAATCATTTAATGAAAGATTCTTATCCTTAAACAAATCCAAATTTTTGTCCAGCCATTGATGAAATGTATCTATCAAATTGTTTCCTTTAGAAAATGTTTTCTTTGATGGTTTTTGAAACTTGAGATTTGGAAAGTTTGGTTTCGAAGGTTCAAAGGAAGGTTTGGAAAATTGGTTTTTAACATTTGAATCCTTTGTATCCATAGCTTTTCTTCCAGAAGTTGAGGCTATTGGAATGGTTGGTTTTGAAACTCTGAAGGGTGTTTTTCTTTTAACAAGATTTTGTGTTTGCTTTGTTTTAAACTTCTCAACTGTTGGTTTTGGTATTGGTTTTGAGATTACAACAGTAGGTTTTGTTTTGGAAGTTGAGGCAATATTGTGAACTTGTGGCTTTTTGAGAATTTGAGGTCTTTTAAAGATCTGAGGTTTTTGTACCGAAGGTTTAGAAACAACAATCTCAGGTTTTCTGATGACATTTTCAAAGGATTGTGAAAGCGGTACACTCTCACAAGATTCCATTAACTGAAAATCATCCATCTTCGGAGCTATGTGTTTCTCCATAACTTGAATTTGTTTGTAATTTCTGTTAGTGTAAATGTGATTATCATTTTTAACATTTAAAAGATGAGCCATGTTTTTAGGAATCTTTTCTTTTTCATAACAAAGACGATTGTAGATGTTATGTCCATACAAATTTTGTTTTCTCACATTGATTTTTACTTCCATTCTTTCATTAATTTCATTTTCAACCATTTTTGAAGATGAGAAGAATCCTTCCTCAGTAACTGTGGAATTATCCTCCTCACAGATCCTTTTCAAATCATTGTCGATTAAAAGCATGCCACCAGGCTTCACAAAAATGGAGTTTTTGAAATAAGAGATCTTCGGATAGATACAAGCAACATGGACTAGTCTTTTTGAATTGTCTTTGAGATATTGATCGTAGGAGACACATTCATCAGAAATTTGTATTTTAGATTTCACAATTTCCTTGTTTTCAGAAGTTTCATTTTCACAATCAATTTTTGCTTTTCCTTTGTCAACCGAAGACAATTGTGATGTGTCTTCGGAGGGTAATGCGGATGCGGAGGATGATTTTAATATGGTTAAAGAAGAACAATCAACTTCCTCCATATCCGAATCACATTTAGAATCATTTTCAGATTCAGTTTCAACAATAACTATTTCTTTATTTTCAATTTGAGGAACATTCTTTTTCAAGATTGGAATTTCTTGTGGCAATAATTTCAACAGATCATCAGCAGTCAAATGTTTTTCTACAGAGATTAAACCATACTTATACAAAGGGTTGGTTACTTCGGATCCAGATAATATCGATTCGCATTCATACGATATACTATCAACTTTCTTAAGCTTAAACTCAATAAAAGGCAACAGTTGTCTATGTTGAACATTACACACGTCAGTAGAATGATAGATGCGAGTAATATGAGCAGATAAACATTTTGCAGTTTCACAGAAAATATTACGTTGTCTCAAAATTACATCATGGTTAATCAAATGTTTCTCCCTATTCTCCTCTAGCAGTGTGATTCTTAAATTGGCCTTTTCTAGTGAGAACTTCAAACTTTCTACTCTCCCCCTTAAGTTGAGAATCTCCTGCTCACTGATTTTCTCCTTATTTTTTGCATCAACAAGTAGCTTATGCATCACAGAACAATCACGAGTTATTTCATCAATGATAGGAGTAGATTTAGAAACAGGAATTTTAAAAGTTAAGAGTAGTTTTGATACCTGTTCAGGGATGGTCATGCGTGTATCCTTAGCCATCAAGCAGACCTCTTCATCTTCATCCGAAGAGTCATCAATCCAACACTTCGGATCCACAACATTTGTTGAAATCTTCTGCTCCGGACTCACATAACCAAGACCAGCAGATCCTTCATATCCCAATTCGTCTTCACATTCAATCTCCTCAGAAATGATTTTCGGAAAGCACTTACCATCATCATAAGTCATGAAAGCACTATGAGTTGGCTTTCTTACTTCTTCATCTTCGGAGTCAGATGAACAGACTTGATATGTTCCTGGATAATCCTCAGCAGCCATCAGGGCTAAGTCCTTGGTATTTTCTCTTACTTCCTCAATCTTTCTTGCATAGTAAGCTTCATCCTTCACCTGAGTTTGTTTCTCATTGCGTTTACAAAGCATGCAGTTTTTTGCAAAGTGATTCTTACCATGACAGTAATTGCAATCAAAACCTGAGTCAACCGCAACTTTCTTATCTTCAGATTTAGCCTTTTGGGACTCTGAAGTGTTAGATTCAACAGACTTCGGAGTTAAGGGTTTTGTTGTTTCCTCTTTGGGTGTGTAAATATCAGGTTTTGGCTTCGGAGTGAAAGAGTTTTTGTTGAAGTTTTTTACAAACGGTTTTGCTGGATTTGACTTGTTCACAAAGGGTTTTCTGAACCTACGATTGTTTGCAGCATACAAAGCAATCGTTTCTCTGTTTTCTCCTTCTAAGTAGGCATCTGGTTCATCATTGTCATCATCTTCTTCAACATTTGACATAAGGGCCAATGAACCAGAAGCAGCCTTCTCACTTCTTCTTCCACAGATATCAGGCTCATGAGATTTGATGAGATTATAGAGAGCAGCTAGTAAGTATGTGTTGATATTCTCATAAGATTTAATCATCAATATAATGGGTATCCATTCAGGCCTTAAGCTGTAGAGAAACTTGATATTGACCTCTTGTTGACTTCGAGTTTCACCATACTTTTCCAGTTCATACACCATTTTGCTATATCTTTCATAGGCTTGCTCCAAAGTTTCATTCTCTTGTTGTTTGAAGTTACTAAAGTCAGCAAGAACTTCTTGAACAACATTTGATTGCAAAGTATTATCACCAGCAAAACGTACAGCCAAATGATCCTAAATTTCTTTTGCAGATTTTGCTCCAGATATGTGATGTCGAACATCAGGTCCAAGTCCACTTCGAAGTTCTCTCATAGCCCTTTCATCATTTCTAACCTTCCTTAAGTCTGCTGCATTCAGAACACCAGCAGCTTCATCATCATCTATATCAATGAAATGTCCTTCAATGTGAGTGTGAGGACCATCTTTTACAGATCTCCAGATGTCCTTTGCTTCATCAAGACCTTCAAGATAATCCCTCATACGATCAGCCAAGTAGTCGTAGTAGGTTGGAACAAGAACAGGAGCTTTGGTGGAGGAACCAATCAGATTGGCATAGTTGAGCATATTAGCATAAGAAGCAGTAGAATCAGTCATTTTGAACGAATTTCAACAAGATCTTTTCAAAAAAACGAGGTATAGAGACAGTTATCAGTTGCGGAATGCTAGATCTGAGAAACAATTCAGATCTAGAACTGTAACAATAAAATGAAGCTTTAAATAGGTTTTCGAGCTGTCCTGCTCTGATACCACTTGTTGGGTGTTGAAATTGATCAAACAGTGAGATATGACAAGTATTCTACTAAGATTTATTATACTAAGCAAAACACACAAGCAATTATAAGCAAGAACAAATAAGAACACAATGGAATTGGATAACTTGTGCCGAATGCTTTGATTAATTGATTAGGGTTTTACAATGTGGGAGATGCAATTTCACAGTCACACACTCGCACTCGACATGGAAGGGTATCACTGATATTTATACATGATCAGTGATACGCCTAGTACAATTATTACAGAGAATATCCTATCAGAGTACTAGCCAATAGGATACAAGATTCATGCACCACGTATTCTTCTGTCACGCGTGCACTAACAGTTGTTACAAAAGATAAGTCTTCAGATCCTCCAGGCTATACCCTTCGGAGTCCTCAGACATCGGGTCTTCTATTTAAACATCCAGGCTTCGGGGTCTTGCACAGGTCTTTGGATTGGCATACACTTCAGCACAAATATTTTCAACATGGTAGGGTGTGAGGGGTGGGTAGGGTGTACCCACCTCCACCCTTTAAATGATTTAGGTAGGTGGGTGTGTGCGGGTGGGGTATGTTGGGGGTTGTGGCGTAGGGTGAGTGAAGAGGGTTGGGTAGGGGTATGTAGGAAGGGTAGGGTATATGGGTAGGTAGGGTGTGGGGTGGGGGTAGGGTGGGTAAGGGTAGATAGGGGGTATGGAGGTGGTGTAGATGGTAGGATGGGGGTAGGTAGGTAGGGTAAGGTGTTAGGGGTGGGTAGGGTATGGGGGTGGGGTAGGGTATGGGTGTGGGGGAGGGGGGAAGGTAGGGGTGGGGTGTAAAGGTGAGTAAGGAGGGTGGGGTGGCGGTAGGTAGGTAGGGTAGGTGAAGGTAAAGTATGGGGTAGGGTAGTTGTATGAGGGTAGGGTAGTGTGTGGAGGTGAGTGTGTGAGGGTTGGGTGGGGGTAAGTGAGTAGAGTAGGGGTATGTATGTGTGGGTCGGGGTAAGGTGGGTAGAGGAAGGCAAGGGTGGGGTGTGGAGGGTGGGGTGGGGTAAGTAGGTAGTGTAGGGTGTAGGGGTGGGTAAGGGTACGTAGGGTGTTGGGGTAGGTACGGGTAGATAAGGTGTAGGGTGGTTGTAAGGGTGTGGGGGTGGGTAGGAGTAGGTAGGATGTGGGGTGTCGAGGTGAGTGTAGAGGGTGGGGTAGGGTAGGTAGGGTAGGGATATGTAGGTGTGGGTATGGAGGGTGTAGTGGGGGTAGGTAGGGGTGGGGGTGAGTGTGGATGGTGGGTGGTGGGTGGGTGTAGGTGTTCAAATATGTGTTATAGTGTATTATTTGAAATAAAAAAAAGAAAATGAAAACTTACAGAAAATACACCTCCAAATGCGTATTCGAATTTTCTAAAACAGAAAATGAAAACTTAATTAGATTAACCAAACACGTTTTCTGTTGAAAATGAAAATGAAAACACATTTTATTTTTCTAAAAATGAAAAATGGAAAATAGAAAACAGTTTTTCACAACCAAACACACCCTAAGATTCCTTTGGAAGAAGCTGAACTTGACACTGAAATTGTGAAAATATTATGTACCGGAGCCATGGGTTATTGTTGAAAATGCTTTTGAATTTGTTTTTGAAGTCATTTGTGTTGAAAAACAATCAAAACCCTTTTGTTATATACTTAAAAATTAGCAGTCATTTAATCATTTTGGGCAACATCCAAATTAGCAGTCATTTAATCCTTACCAATGTACAAAGTGATACCGACTAAATGCAAAGATGATAACAAGGATACATTTCTACCAATGTACAAAGTGATACTGTAAAAGTTCCATTAAGTAATCAACATACATAGCAATCAAAAAACAACTGCAAATCTAAAAGATATCATCACTAAACATCTAAAATCAGCCAACAATCAAAATGAATTTTTTTTAACAATAATAACAAACATAACGACCACAACGACAATATGGAATGTCTTGTATTTGAGAGACAACGATTACGCCAAAGGTAAAACCTACAATCTTTGGTTAGGTCTTCAAAATTAGGGCACTGATAAAACTTCGTGTTGGGTTTTTATTCGTCGGCGAGATGAAACGACTTCACTTTACATCACGCCCACAACAAAAAAATTGATAGCTTCAGTTGATTGCATCCGGTTTTCTTGAGCTTCCATTGCGAGAAGATGAAGTCGTCGTTTACATTTAAAAACAGAAGTGGATATGAAAAAGACGTTAAAAAATGTGTATACAAATATTCAAATTAGTTGATTTTATTCTAGGGTTACCGGATGGGTAATTGGTTACCGGTTGATGGGTTATATTTGGGCCTAAGATAAATCAATAATGGTTTAAATGGGCTAAACAAATGTATAATGATTTTAATGAAAATAAACGTCAACTTTAATGTTTTTATGTTATTTTCCCTAAATTAAATGAAAGAAAACTATAGAATACCATAAAATTTATTGAAAAAAGTTTTTAAAATCCGTAAGTTTTTTTTTTTATTTTAATTATTTTTATATGTTATTTTAGGTACTTAAGTTATATTGAAATGAAATTCATATCATGAGCTTTGAGTTTTTAATTATTTTATGTTTTTGTTATGAGTATTTTTTTTACATTATGTGTATTTGTACAGAAAAGACATCTTTATATACAAAAAAATCCTTAATAAAAACATTATATTTATGTATTTTTTTAAAAAATATGGTATTTCTTGTATACATTTTTTTGCTTATTTATACGTTTTAAAGCCTAAGAATACGTATTTAATGTCTTACAAAATGGTGAAAAAGACATTCTTAATAATATTGTTTTATGTTGTTAGAAGTATAAATATATTTTTCTTTATTATTATGTTTTTAGAAGTATAAATACATTTTTTGAATTATAAATACATATATTTAACTCTTAGAAGTATAAATACATATTTTTATGTGTTTAGAAGTATAAATACATATTTATACTCAGTATTGTAGAATTCGTTATTCGGTACTTGCTCGGCCGACCAGAGAGCAGCGAACTCGGATTTGATAAATTATATAAAAATATTTTTAGGGAAAATGTATATTAGGGGTGTGCACCAAATGCCACAAACTGCATAAACCGCTCACACCGCTCCGCATAATGCGGTTTTGAAAAACCGTAGTGCGGTTTGCAGTTCGCGATTTTTTATAAACCGCACTATGTGGTGCGGTTTGCGGTTTATAGTCAAGACCTTGTATACGTCAAAAATTATAAGTTGATTGAATTTCAAAACAAAATTTAGTTGAAATATCAATAAAATGATATAAGTTCAAATGTTAAATTACTTCTAAATTTGATATTCATTTGTTAATATTAGATAGTCAGATTAATCAATTAATGATCATTTTCCAATGAAGTTCTGATTTGTTCGTTGATGTTACTTCATCTGATTCTATTCAACTCATTAGTCTTCATTTTTTGATAACTTTTTGTAAATTTTAATGAACCTATGATATAAAACAAATATTATAACTTCATTAAAATATATAACAAACAAATAAATATTAATAACTGTTGAGTCATTAATTAAGATTGAGTCAAATATGCTAATCGGATCTGTTGCCTGATTTGTAGCCTATATTTTAGCTATCGGTTATGGAATGGGTCTGTCATTCCATACTTAGTTTTTGTTTATATAGCTTATTCGTAACCCTGTTAGGGTTAACTTTTGTAATCTCTTTACGGCGCTCATACAGAATAGTTCTCATTGAATTGTTCTTGAGTTGCATTGTTAATCATTCAACATCAGTTCTTCATATCTTCTGTTTTTGATCTAGTTTATTTACATTATTCCGCATTTTGAATCACGATCCAACTCTTGCAATTCAACAATTGGTATCAGAGAGGGAGTTAGTGTTATTCTCAGATCTGTTTTTGATTATCTTCATCGTTCCAATCGATCTTAGATATCAAATTTTGATCTTTTACGTTCAACTCTTCCTTTTGATTTCTACCTACACTACTGATTCATTCAAAATAAACGTATCAATGGCTTTTGACGACTCACATACTCAGTCTTTTAATCTTTCAAGCAGTATTGGATCCACTACCAGGACTCCAATTCTATTCACTCAAGAGTATGAAGTCTGGGCGTTACACTTTGAAGATTATGTTCTTGGCATTGAAGAACATGGTGCAACGATCTGGCAAGCTATTACTGAAGAAACCCATGTCCACACAGACACAAGAAGGGTTATTAAAACCCTAAAAGAGTACAACAACTTGCTTGTCACTCACACAAACATTCCTCAAGACGAAAAAGATAAACTGATGTGCAACATTAAAGCATTTAGAATTATCAGGTTTGCTCTTCAAGCAGATACTCTTCGTCTAGTTAGTTCATGCCAAACAGCTAAAGAGATCTGGGATCGACTTAAAGAATTATATTCTGGAGATGCTGACCTTGAGCACTCTATTCAGACCACTCTTCTTTCCGATTTCGGATCTTTTGTACAAGGTTCGGAAGAAACTCTGACCCAGACCTTTAATCGATATAATCATCTTCTAAGTCGATTATTAAAATACAATCTGGCTCGAACTGTCATTGAGCAAAAGGTCACCTTTCTTGATGGTCTTCGTTCTGAATGGAAGGCTATTGTTTCAACAATAAAAGCCCATGAACAGTTCAAAACTTACACTTTGGCTAAGGTTGTGGGAATTCTGAAATCCCATGAAAAGGAAATCATTTCGGAAGCCAAAGCAACTACCAGTCTTGGCTCCCTTGCACTGGTCGCTGCTGGAAAGAAAACGGCAGAAATTGATTCCGAATCTGACTTTTCCGATGACGATTTGACCAGAGAAGACAAAGCTTTGATGGTATCAAATCCCAAGAAGTTCTTCAAGAAAAACTTCTCCAAATTCAAAAACCGGAATCGACAAGGAGGCTTCCATGCTGAAAAGACTGTGGAAGAAAGTCAGAAAAAGAAGAATGATGAAGAGAAGAAACTAGCAGGCGACTCAGGATATGATTGCCATTACTGTAACGGCAAGAATCACTTTGTGAAAGACTGTTTGCTCCGAAAACAAGCTGAGAAGAAGGAGCAGGTGAAAGATGAAGCTTATTATGCAAAGAAGATTGCAGAGCTGAAAAAGAACGATACTTCATCTACCAAGGCAGCTTTCGTGGTGAAAGAAGACAGCGAGTTTGGCGCCGTTGAAGTCTGGTCAACGGATTCGGAAGATGAGGAGGTAAGGAATCCAACACATGGTCGATGTCTGATGGTGAAAGCTAATCATTCCGAAAGCAGAGGTTATTCTACCGATGGATGTCATGCTTCAGCAAACTGCTTTGCTGCAAAGCCTATACATGAACAAGTTGAAGAATGTGAGGCTGTGGTCAAAAAGGTACGCTCTATCCTTAATTCCTTAAATATTTGCTCTTCTAGTTATGATGCAGAATTAGATGATCTTAGATTTACTGTTTCCAGTTTGAGTGATAGCTTAAAAAGAACACGTCTAAGTAATTCTAACCTAAATGATCAATTGAGCAGGATATCGAATAAGAATGAGGAGAGACGAATGAGAATCGAGGCGTTGGATAGTGAGTTAGTTAAAGCACGGGATGATATCATTTATGTCAAACGAGATAATTTAGTTCTTGTCAAACAGAGAAACATTTTTTGTTTAATTGCTAAACGTCTTTACAATAATATTACTCAATTACATCTTGATTGTGACATAGGCAGGGGTTTACACAAAATGATTTTGCCCTTTCTTGAGTTGAAAGAGGATGAAATCGATGCAGAATGTCATAGGTGTGAAACCATTGTTTCATCTGATGAGGTTTCGGAAGCTTATCGAATTGGACTTGATAAAATTGAAAGTTATATACAGTCCAAAGAACATAAAAGTATGGTCAAAGAATATTTTTCAGAAAATGATCACGAGGAAATTAAAACAGCAACTCTAAAGAATTTTCATTCACTATGCTCTAAACTAAATTCCGATAATATTCTTATTAATGAGAATATTTCTGACTTTGATGAAAGCGATATGAGTGAAATATCTGTTGAGGATGAAATTGATTGTTCGGAATTCGTATCAAACTCTACTGAAATTAAGAAAAATCTCATTTCTGAAAATTCAGTTACTTTTGCGAGAATTGTTGAAAGTGAAAAATCACACACTTTAACCGAACAAGCTACTGTTTTTCCAAAAATTCAAACTGTACCAAATCAAGTTTTTGTTAAACCAGGCTTAAATACAAAAGATGTAACTGAACTCAAAGTCCTAGTCGATAACGATAATTCCGATGTTTGTGATTCTTTCTTTTGGTCGGAACCAATTGACAACTCAGATGAGACTAAAGGTCTTTCCGAAATGACCTCGTGGAAGTCTCGTGGCAATTATATTTCTGGTTCATTGAACTGTAAAAATCCTGTTTCTCAAAATGGCTCATGGGGTGCAAAGAACTTGAAACCTATTTCTCCGAACTCTAAATCGAATACCTGCAAATCCGACTCCAATCACGGCTCAACATCTTGTGTTCATAAGTCTCCTGAAGAGCTGATTGCCAAAAGGAAACAAATGAATGCCAGGTATAAAAAGAATCTGAAAGAGAGAAAACAGTTCTGGAGAAACAAAAATAACTCAAACTCAACCCAGAAAGCCAACCCAATTCCTACTCGGAAAGTTGAGCCCACTCCAAAACCAAAACCAGTACCTAAACCATCTGTCTCAACAACCACAACAAAGACTCCTACACGTGTTCCCAGTTCAATGGATTCAAAAGGGAAGGGAAAACTCTATCCTGAAACCACTCAGGATCTTAAAATCCACAAGATTCATCCAACTGTTGCTTCCAAATCAAAACCCTCTCTTCAATCGGTTAAAAATCAAAATTCTTGTTCTAGCTCTCACACTCAGAAAACTCATTATTATCAAGTTACGAACACAGTTACTCCTAAGAAATCTCGTTTTTCTAAACAACAATGGCAACTCACAAAAATAAAAGTGTTCCGAATTGAAAACAAGAAAAATGTACCATCTGTGAGAAAATCTTTTTGGGTTGAAAGATCGTGCACTTTTCCTATCGCAAGAAAATTCTCACATGGGCCCACACTGGTTTGGGTTCCTAAATCTCTCTAACTTGTGCAGGTCCTACGTGACGAACAGTATGATCCGGAATGGTACATTGACAGCGGCTGTTCACGTCATATGACTGGAAGGAAGGAGGAATTAAGAGAATATCGCTCACTGACGAATGGAGGAAAAGTCAGTTATGGGAACAATGCAACAGGCAACATCAAAGGCTATGGCATGATCACAAATGGTGAAATTTCGATACGCAAAGTGGCATATGTGGAAGGACTTCAACACAACTTGATCAGTGTCTCACAACTGGTTGTCAGAACTGGTCTTAAAGTCTCATTTGATGAAGAAGGTTCCGAACTGATTGAGAAAGAATCCAAAAAGATTATATTGAAGTCAAAGAGAAAAGGAGAATTGTTTCCCTTGGATATGAGACCTATTCAAGGAAAACCTGCTATTTGCCTACTCACTAAAGCTACGAACGATGATAGTTGGCTCTGGCACAGGCGGTTGTCTCACATGAACTTTCGTGATATTAATAAACTGGTACTTGGTGATCTTGTGCGTGGATTACCGCTACTCAAGTACGACAAAGACCGACTCTGTGACGCATGCGAGCTAGGAAAACAAAGTCGGAAGAGCCACTCTACAATCATCAACACAAAGATCATCGAACCTCTGGAACTCTTACATATTGATCTTTGTGGTCCATCTGCCATCGAAAGCGTCGCTCATAACAAATACATTCTGGTTGTGGTGGATGACTTCTCTCGTTTCACATGGGTGTTCTTCCTCAAGCAAAAATCTGAAGCGGCAATCAACATGATTAACTTTATCAAGCAGATAGAACTCCTTCTCCGAAAACAAGTTCGAATGATACGAAGTGATAATGGGACAGAATTCAAAAATAAAGTTCTAGATGATTTTCTCGTCAATAAAGGAATCACTCATAACTTCTCTGCCCCTTACACTCCTCAACAAAATGGAGTTGTAGAAAAGACGGAATCGTTCTATGTGTGAAGCTGCTCGAACCATGCTCTCTTTCGCAAAACTTCCTTTATATTTCTGGGCCGACGCCATCGCAACTGCTTGTTACACTCAGAACCGATCAAACATTACGAAACGATTCAATCTCACTCCCTATGAGATCCTCAACAAGAGAAAACCGAATGTGAAGTTCTTTCATGTTTTTGGATCCAAGTGCTTCATTTTTAACTCGAAAGAAAAACGAGTTAAATGGGACGAAAAAGCTGATGAAGGCATTTTTCTGGGCTACTCACTTACCTCAAAAGCCTATCGTGTTCTGAACAAACGATCTCGAAAGATTGAAGAAACATACTACATCACCTTTGATGATAGATACAATTCCAGAGCAAAGCACGTTAGTATCAAGTCTGAAGAAATCTTTCCTGAATCCAATACGTCTACAATTCCTCTTCTGGATCTATATGAGGAATTTCTGAATCTGTTTGATGACCAAGAAATCGCAAAAACATCAGAAGCAAACGCAAGAGATAACCAAGGCGATGAATTGTTGAAGCTTATAGAAAATACAGTTAGTGAAAACGAATCTCCACAAGAACACCCCTCTGATGTTCCGATTCCGAACAATGCTCCAACTCCCATTACTGATGCACCAATCCAGGGGGAGAGTCCAACTCCTATTGCAGATGCGCCAATCCAGGGGGAGAGTTCATCAACTAGTCAAGGGGAGCGTATGACTCTTGAGTCCGAATCAACCATTCTACCAGTTGAACAAGATCATCCTGATAATAGAAACGATGCAATCTTCCAGGGGGAGAATGACCTTGAAAATAATGACCTTGACACACAGTCAGAGGTACATTCGGAAGCAGAAGAAATCATTTCAGAAATTAATCCTGAATATGATCCAAATTATCCTCCAATGATAAAATGGACAAGAGATCATCCAAAATCTCAAATCATCGGAACGACTTCTGCTGGTGTTCTTACTCGAGCTCAAGCTAAAGAAAAGCAAGCCGCATTATTTTCTAAAGTGGAATTTTGCATGTTTCATTCGTTTATCTCCAAGGTTGAACCTAAAACAGTTAAAATAGCACTTGATCATGCTGACTGGGTTCAAGCAATGCAAGATGAGTTAAACGAATTTGAACGCAACAGGGTGTGGCGATTGGTTCCGACACCGAAAAACGCATCCGTTCTCGGAATGAAATGGGTCTTTCGAAACAAGTTGGACAAAGAAGGGAATGTCATACGAAACAAAGCAAGACTGGTTGTCAAAGGGTACTGTCAGGAAGAAGGAATTGATTATGAAGAAACTTTTGCACCAGTAGCCAGACTTGAATCCGTTCGGATTTTTCTTGCTTATGCAGCACATAAAGGGTTCGAGGTCTATCAGATGGATGTCAAGTGCGCTTTTCTGAATGGAGAATTAGAAGAGACAGTCTATGTTGAACAACCACCAGGCTTTGTGAGCAGTAAACATCCTGATCATTGCTATGTACTAGACAAAGCTGTTTACGGCCTGAAACAAGCTCCAAGAGCTTGGTATGAAACTTTAACCAGGTTCCTTAAGCAATCCAAGTTCAAGCAAGGATCTGTCGACCCAACTTTCTTTCGCAAAAAGGAAGGAGGTCACCTGATGATTGTTCAAATTTATGTTGATGACATCATTTTCGGATCTACTCACCCAAGCCTAACAGCTGAATTCCGAAAACTGATGGAGACAAAATTTGAAATGAGCTCTATGGGCAAAATCAATTTCTTTCTAGGCCTCAACATCAAACAAAGCTCAGAAGGCATATTCATCAATCAGGAAGCTTATACCAAGTCTCTCTTAGAGAAATTCGGAATGAAGGGAGATTCTAAAGTCAAAGTTCCGATGGCTTTCGGAACAAAACTCACTCCTTCACTAGACAAACCTGCAGCAGATATCACTCTTTATCGTCAAATGATAGGTTCACTTCTCTATCTCACTTCAAGCAGACCTGACATTATGTTTGCGGTTTGTTACTGCGCAAGATTTCAGGCAAATCCTAGAGAGCCACACCACAATGCTGTGAAGAATATATTCCGATATCTCAAAAGATCAACCTCTCTTGGGCTATGGTATCCTTCAGGATCTGGTTTCTTTGTTCAAGCATTTTCCGATGCTGATCTTGGTGGTTGTGGATTAGATCGCAAAAGCACTTCAGGAGGATGTCAACTTCTTGATGGCAAACTCGTAAGCTGGCAATCAAGGAAACAAACTTGCGTGTCACTCTCAACAGCTGAAGCTGAATACATCGCTGCCGCTTCATGTACCTCTCAGATAATCTGGATTCAAAATCAACTGAGAGATTATGGAGTTAATATGAAACGTATTCCTCTTTACTGCGATTCTGAAAGTGCAATTCGGATCTGTCACAATCCAGTGCAACACTCAAAGACTAAACACATTGCACTCAGATATCACTTTATCAAAGATCATGTTGAAGACGGCAACATCGAGGTTCATTTCGTACGTTCAAATGATCAACTTGCTGACATCTTCACCAAAGCCCTTCCTGAACTAGCATTCAACAGAATTCTTCATGGTCTCGGAATGATGGAAGCCGAATCCGTTCCGATATCTAACTGAGATTCCGATTGATTCCGACATTCGGAATGTCTCGGAATCGGAATTTAGACAAGAATGAATCGGAATGCATGTATCCTTTCTGAAACTCTGTATCCTTTCTATTTCAGCCAAATTTTTTTTTCTTTTCTTCAAAATATTTTCATTAAAATTTTTTTTTTTACTTTCTTTTTATATATCAAAATATCAAAAATATTGTGGTGTGTGTTTCATTTTCTTTTTCTCTTCTTTGTTTTGTTCTCCTTGCTGATATCCATGCGAATGCAGAAACAGAATTAAAACAGAACTCATCAAACAAAAGAAAACAACATTTTATTCAAGCTAAAGGAACAAAGGCCATTACATCAAAAGGCAAAACATTAACAACTTCAACCTAAAGCTTGTAATAATGCCACATAGGGGGATCACCGGGATGGAAAGCTTGGTAGAGGCGCAGTTCACTCTCATCAACAAAAAGACGACTTCCATCAGCCAGTCCCACATGGAACTGGTTGTGGGGAGTGGTCCGAATGATCACCGCCGGCCACCATCCTCTTCTATGCCAGACCTCAACAAGGTCGAACTGCTTGAACTCCACCAAAATTCTTGGTGGGACAGGCTGCAGAAAAGGTATTCCGCATTACCACTGAATACTGATGGTTACACAAATTCTGTGTTTATGATTTCGGAATTGTTTTTACCATCATTCCGAATGAAACCCAAAAATCCGAACCCACTAAGGAATTGACGAAAACTTTAAAAAGGGAATCTCTATCTTTCACTTTTGCGTGGTCTTTATGAAATCTACTCAAACCTAGCAATTTCTATCCAAAAAGATCCAGTTTTTTTTTTTTGAGATTTCCTAGCCTTTCCCAAGTCAGTCAAACTCATCCTCACCGTTACTTGTTTTCATGACTACCCTGGTCAGACAAGTACTATCTTCCGATTTCGAGCATTTCTCCCGTTTTCGGAATCCGAGAGACAGTTTAACCCAACCCAATGAGCCTTCATTTTAAAAGAAACCTTTCAATGATTCTTCACAATCACTTGATCGTAATTCAACGGGAAACCACTCAACCACTTTTGAATCTCTCTTGATTCTAAAGGAAGCGATCATTGCCCGGGATCACTCAGTTTTATGTCATTCCGACATCACCGACTACCAAATAAATCTTGATTTTTTTTCTTTTTCTTTGACACACTCTTGCACGAAAATCATTATTTGATTTTTTTCTCACTCTTGTTGATTTACCACTCAACCTCTTCAAAAAAAAAAAAAAAAAAAAAAAAAAAAAAAAAAAAAAAAAAAAAAAAAAAAAAAAAAAAAAAAACGGTTACAACGTCATCTGTGCAGGAGCTACTTTATCGCTTTTCACGCGCCTGCAATGCGACTTTTGGGGGTTACTCATAATGATACGGCGTGATTCTTGGGAAACGTAATCGGCTGAAGCGGGATTTCCTTTTCCAAATCTCCTCAAAGGATATTTAAAAGGTATTTGGCTCATTCTTTACGTTTCTCCGCTCTTCATCTCTCACGCATAGAACTCTTCATCTTCAAAACCCTCTTTCTCTCCCGTACATTCAAGAACTCTCAAATGGCTGGCTCATCCTCAGCAAATGAAAATACTTCCTCTTCTCTAATGTTGAAGATCAAACAAAATCAGAACATGATTATTGATCTTCACTCATCGAAGTATAATGAAGCTCTTCAGCCGATGATTGAATGTCTCAAATTCTCGAGGATTAGCAAAGCCCTAACTGCTTCAGAGGAGGTTCCAATCGTGTATCTCTCATCTGCATACTCCTCTGCATTCTACAACAAGGCTGACGATGTTGTTACGTTTGAGGTTGGTTCAATCAAGACACGCATTTCCAAGTCTCGATTTGGGAAATTGCTAGGGTTTGCTGATCAAACCGACCTTATTGACCCTGAATCCCTTTCGCCTTCTACTCTTCCACGGTTGTTCTATCAACTAGGCTACAAAGGTGATATCACACAACTATCGAAGTTCACAAAGAAGAGCCTACCGCCTCTGTGGAATTTTCTTTTCACTATACTGTTCAAGAGCTTCTCTGAACGTACGACAGGCACAGACAGTGCAAGTAAGCTCTTCTACTCTTTATTCTATGGCCTCTATCATGATATCAACCTGGATTACGGGTCCATTCTTTGGAGCCAATTTGTAGAGAGCGTGAACTACAAAAATCGACACTCTGAAATCTCTTGTGCTCGATTTTGGACCATTGTGGTAAAAAGGGCCATTGAGCAACATCATCTCCATATCATGACCGATTCTGTCTTGGCGGTCATTCCGACTCTCTCAACCACACAGTTTGCAACCACAAAATCGGAGGATTTTGATTTCATCGGATCCATTCCGATCACAATGTTGGACCGCGTTCCGAATGGTGTGCACTGCATTGCTGCATATCGACAAATACCTCCATCCGGAATTCGTGCTGTTGATCAAACTCATCAAGTCGCCTTTGACAGACTTGAAAATCCGAAGAAAAATGTCAAACGAAAGGGCAAAACTGCTGTATCTGACACGGAGAAACAACACAAACGACCACGAAGACTCCGAAAGTTTGTTCAGTCCTATGATTCGGAAAACGAACTCTCCGATTCTCATCCAATTCCGACCCCTCCGCGAGATGTTCCGATTGCTGAAAACCTCGACGATGTTCCACCTCCCAAACCTTCTCCTCCCCACTCACCGCCTCATGACCCCACACCAAAAACAACTCCTCATTCAAGTCCACAATCTACACCTGAACATTCACCTCTCCGACCTACAAACACTCAAAAGTCTCCATCTTTATCTCCAGAACAACCTTCCATTCCTAATTCACCTCTTCACAACCTCCCTACCGACGTTGATGAAGACGAAGATATTTTGGTTAATGATGATCAGGATGATCTTTCTGATTTCCTTGAATCTCCATCTAATGTCAAACTGAAGCCACCCAGCTCTTCTGTTCCGATGACATCTGAACAGCTCTCGGAAATTTCTGCCAAACTGGATTTACTTCTCCAATCCCAGTCCCATCCTTCCGTCTCCGATTGGCAATCCCAATTGGATGCTCACAAGGACTCGGTGGATACCTTGATCACCGAAAATGTCAGTCTCATGCGTCAATTTACCTCCCACTTAGAGAAATCTGAAGCACAAATGCGAGACTCAGCCAACTCGATTGGCAGACTGGAAAGAGATGTCCTTAAATTCACTCAAGATTTCCATGACTCTCATGCTCGGAACATTGAAGGTATGAATCAGGTTATCTCCAACTTCGGCACCTCTCTGAAGACTGAAAAAGAGGCACTCTCTATCTTACGCTCGGAATTGAAGCAACAATATTCCGACTGGGCATCTTCTATGGATGCTAAGGTTGATCAACTGAGGACCGATTTGGCCTCAGAAAATTATTTGATGGATAAAGTGGCCGCCAAAGAAACTAAAATTCAGCTCCTAAAGACCGATCTCCGTCACCAGTCTGCCATTCTCACATCGGCCTTGTCACAGAACAAAGCTATTCGAAGCGGTGTATCGGAAATTGACTCCTTTCTTCATAGGATTGTTGAAGACTCTGATCCGATTCTCAACCCTCAGGTGCGCCGACATCTGACCCTCAAGCTTCATCCTGTCTTCAATCTTCTTGCCGCATTGAAGGGTGTTTCGGAAGGTGTTGCCTCTCCGAAACAAGGGGGAGACGACATACATGAAGAAAGCATATTTAATCAGGAGTCTCCAAAGAAAGACACTCCGATTGAATCAAACAAAAATGCCGAAGGAATCCCTGGTCCATCTAAAGACAAAGGCAAGAAAATTGTGGAAGAAGATGAATCGAATCAGAACGCCACCAAATCGGTCAGGGAAACGGAAGTTGATGAAATTCTCAACCTAACTCGGAAGCTTGATGCTGAGGAAGCTGCCAAAAGAGAAGCTGAGTTACTTCTTCAAACTCAAATGTCATTGTTTCCTCCATGGCATTACAAAAGAATGACAATGGAAGCAATTACTGAGCCTGTGGAGAACTGGCTTCAACCAATAGCCTCGTACAACACAAGCAATGATGTAAACTCGCAGTTTGATTTTCCGATGACTGCAAAAGCTCTCCTGTTCCGAGGATTTGCGGAACTTAAAGACACTCGCCTTTCCAGTTCGGAAGTGAATGATTTGTTATTCACTTTCTATCTGAAGAATGCTCGTCCTCAACATTTGACATGGAGTTTGAAGAAGATTGTGCAGCTGACTCCACGTCTTCCTGAGGTTATTGTTCCTTTCATGAACGCAAGGTTCTTGGCTTTGAGAGGAGATGATAAAGAAAAGATGGAATTTTCTCTTGCTGATCTTCCATTTCTGAATCCATTCGACTGGATATCTTTGTTCAATATCCTGTCAAGAGAACATAAGTATCAACCTCTCTTTGATCATGTCAAAAAGATGCTTGGATACTACATCCTTGAAGTGGCAAAGCTCGATGTTGAAGTTGCTGGTGTTCTGGATAAAGCTCCTTTAACTGTGAGACGTCCTCCTCCCAAGAATCTGAGCAAGCGTAAAATCGGAAAAATTGCCAACTCAAACTGGAGTGTGGCATATAATTCTAAGGAAGGCCTCGAGAATGTTAAAAGAATATTCTTTCTTTTGGACAAACATCTTTACAGGACTCCAGTGTTGGAACATATTCTTCACATCATCAACAAACTGCCTTCCAACACCACTGAAGATAAAACCTGCGTCAATGACATGTTGAGGTGGTACATTGCATTCCGAAAAAGGATCCTGGCAATCATTCCGAAGGTGTTTGACAGACAAACAAGCGAAGTAAAACTTGAAGAATGATGAGAAATCGCATTTTTGACTCAAAGGGGGAGATTGTTGAGTCATTAATTAAGATTGAGTCAAATATGCTAATCGGATCTGTTGCCTGATTTGTAGCCTATATTTTAGCTATCGGTTATGGAATGGGTCTGTCATTCCATACTTAGTTTTTGTTTATATAGCTTATTCGTAACCCTGTTAGGGTTAACTTTTGTAATCTCTTTACGGCGCTCATACAGAATAGTTCTCATTGAATTGTTCTTGAGTTGCATTGTTAATCATTCAACATCAGTTCTTCATATCTTCTGTTTTTGATCTAGTTTATTTACATTATTCCGCATTTTGAATCACGATCCAACTCTTGCAATTCAACAATAACAATGATACATGTTCAAATGTTAAAGTGTTAAACTATTTCAAAAATTGATATTATTTATTTAATATTAGAGTAATCATTTAACCATTAGTCTTTTTTTTGTTTTTATACCAAATTTACATTAAATTGAACAAAATTAAAATTGAACAATGTTTTCAAAAAACCAAATGTATGATATATGTTAAAAAATTACTTAACAATTACAATTATTTTTTTTCTTAAAAGAGTTCAATTACCGAGTTTGATCGAGTTGGCTTAGTTCGACCGGTTTTTACCGAGTTTTACCCGAGTAACACCGAATTTGACCGAGGTTGACCGATTTCCGAGTGGTTTGGCCCAATTGGCTTAACTCGCCTAAGTAAGAGGCCGAGTCCAAGCACACGTCCGAGTTAACCGAGTTTTACAATACTGTTTATACTTCTAAAAAATGTATTTTTTGTTGTTTTTTCTACTTCCATTTCTTGTCAAGGCATTGTGTATTTGTGTCTAAGAAATCATAGCATTGTACTTTCAATAATTTTTCTTGTTAGGACATTGTACTTTGAAAAATGTAGCATTGAAAATTGTGGTATTTGGATGACATTGTTAATATTTATGGATTTTTCAAAGTACAAAATGGAAGTAGGATGCTAATATGCTATAACAACAAGTGATTGAAAATACATTGTATTATTATTATTATTTGTTATTTGTTTTGCATTTAACCTGAATATATAATTGTTATGGTAACAGCTTGAAACAGCACCAGGAGATTACCGATTCCCAACTACAAATAAAAGCAGGCATTGCAACGTACTTTCCTTTATAGGTTATTATATTTATAGCATTATACTTTCATTTCTTGTCAAGGCATTGTGTATTTGTGTCTAAGAAATCATAGCATTGTACTTTCAACATTTTTTCTTGTTAGGACATTGTACTTTGAAAAATATAGCATTGAAAATTGTGGTATTTGGATGACATTGTTAATATTTATGGAATTTTCAAAGTACAAAATGAAAGTAGGATGCTAATATGCTATAATAATAAGTGATTGAAAATATATTGTATTATTATTATTACTATTATTATTATTATTATTATTATTATTATTATTATTATTATTATTATTATTATTATTCATTTAACATGAATATATAATTGTTATGGTAACAGCTTGAAACAACACCAGGAGATTACCGATTCCCAACTACAAATCAAAGCAGCCATTGCTTTACTTCTAAAAATGTACTTATACTTCTAAAAAACATAAAAAATTACATATTTATATTTCTAAAGATGTAAAATACGTATTTATACTTTTAAAAAACATATTTATATTTTTAAAAACATATTTATACTTCTAAAAATGTAAAAACATTTAAAAAATATATTTATACTTCTAAAAATGTAAAAATGTTTTAAGAATGTTATTATTCCACCATTTTATAAATCCTTAAATACGCATTTATACATTTTACACAATATAAATATGCCAAAAAAACATAAATAACGAAACAACATTTTTTTCAAAACATAAATATGCTGTTTCATCAAATATTTTTTGTCTTTAAATATGTTTTTCTGCACAAATACGTATAATATAAAAAAGCATACTTACATTAAAAACATAAAAGAATAGAAAATGTAAATTTTTTCTTGCGAATTTCATTTCATGTAAAACCTATAAACATGCGTTAACAAGTAAAGAGGGTAAAAGTAGAAAAAAAAACTTACAAAGTTTAGGGATTTAGAAAAAAGTGATGTCATGATAAAACCGTCGTTTTTCGACAAACTTAAGGGTTTTTATGTAGTTTTCCCATTAAACAATTAGTCCCCAAACTACTAATCTTTTGTGTTCTGTCAACATTATTTTCTAATTAATGTGTTTTTTTAAAGTTAGAATGGTAGTAAAGAAAAACTTCAATTTCCAAGGTTTAATGATTCATCAAGTGTTATATATATATTTTTTTATTTTATTTATTTATTAATTTATTTATTTTTTGAACGGCAAATCTATCCTACTCCTACTCCTAAACTACTCCTTGTTATGTTAGTGTCAGGGTTTGAACCCATGACCTCCTTGTTAGTAATCACCTTGTTAGCCAAGTAGGCTAGCCCCAACTTGTATTCATCAAGTGTTATATGAAGTACATAAGTCATATGATGGAATGGAAAGATCTAGGATGTAGAAAATCATAACAAGATTGATTGATCAAATTTTAATGATTCATCAAGTGTTATATGAAGTACATAAGTCATATGATGGAATGGAAAGATCTAGGATGTAGAAAATCATAACAAGATTGATTGATCAAATTTTCATATATATATATATATATATATATATATATATATATATATATATATATATATATATATATATATATATATATATATATATATATATATATATAGAGAGAGAGAGAGAGAGAGAGAGAGAGAAAGAGAGAGAGAGAGTAAAGTTCAATTGAGAACATTAAAAAGCCTAGGAACCTAAGAACCCATTTATGAATTTTTTTCTACACAATATTTAAAAAAAAACATATACCCAAATTCGTTATATGATGCGATTAGAAGATTTAAAAAACAATTTCAAAAAAATCATTTTTTAATTTTTTTTCATATGCATATTAAAAAAAATGATTTGTGTAAATCTCTTAGACGTTCTATATATGTCATTTTTGAAAAAACAATTTTGAAAAAAAGTTTATATATACATATATGCATATGCATATGAAAAAAATAATACTTTTTTTTAAATATCTTAGACGTTCTATATACGTCAATTTGAAAAAAATATTTGAAATTTTTTTTATATATGCATATATGCATATACATGTGAATTTTATATGCATATGCATATAAATATAAAAAATATTGATTTTTTTGCAAACCTCTTAGACACATATAAAAAAAAGTTGGTGCAATTTTTTTTGAAAAATATTGTGTAGAAAAAAAGTTCCTAGGTTCCTAGGCTTTTTTAGGTTCTCTCATGATCTCGACTCTCTCTCTCTCTCTCTCTCTCTCTATATATATATATATATATATATATATATATATATATATATATATATATATATATATATATATATATATATATATATATATATATATATATATACATACATACATACATACATACATACATACATACATACATACATACATACATACATACATACACACACACTAATGTTCTACTTAATCATGAAATATATAAGATATATACATATAGATATCACAATCGACATCATAAATATATATGCTTTAGAAGAAGCTTGAACAGTCTAGGAAGGGTTTTGATTGATAAAAAAAAAGAATATAAGTACAAGATAAAAATAGCAATAAAATGATGGCATGCTTGTATAATTATTTTATATTATTCAAAGTATGCGACAATTCTTTTCCAATCCACACTTTCCCAAATATTTTATTGGCGTAAATTTTCAATCAATGTTTTTTGCATGTTCAAAGATAGTATTTAGTTCCTTGAACTCCTAGCATCAAAACAATATTCCCCACACTTCTATGAAGGTAAAACACCACACAACAGACAAGGTCACTTGCGAGCTAATATAAATCAATGATCTACTTATTGATATCGTCCATCATGAACGCACAATGAGTTACAACTTCATTAGAGAAAAGATCTAACATAGAATCATTGAGACGATTAGAGGTCGTTTGTGACATCCCCAAATTTGACCTTTCTTAAAAACTATTTATGCTAAATTTCGGAAATTCCCAGATTATAAAAACAAATTTTCAAAACAATGGTTACTTTAAAACCTCATGGGATGTCAACTCCTAGATTAGGACACCAGTAAGCATAAAAAAATAGCCAAACATATTACATTGACTAAAGGTTTGAATCGCAAAACTCCCAAAATCTCAACAGTTTCTAAAGGCATCATATAAGCATCAAGTAAAAGCCACCACCTGAGATACACGTCCAAATACAATATCATATTGGAAAGCCTAGTGAGACACAAAAGGGTTGACTCATAATAAACTCTTTATATAAAAGCTCTTTATAAAATTAAAACACCAAATAAACACACATTGTATATAACCATTAGATAACATAATGTAAACCAAACATCATAAACATCGTAGTAGGCGTAAACAATGCAATATATGGCATGTGCCTCACAACCCATCTTGAGTCCTCCTTACCACTTATCACCTCACATAATCAAACACAATCTTGGCAGTTTTCATCCCTATTGTGTTTGTATGTCCTAGCTCTTTTCCATGTCTCATACTCTTTGCATGTACATGGTCCTATTTTATCCCTCATGTCTTCTTTGTATAAAACTCATCCTTTTCATCTCTTATGCTCTTGCATGCTCCTAGGCCTATTTCATCCCTCATACTCTTACAAGTTACTAGGCATGTGTTCATCCCGGATGCTTTACACCTTACTAGCAAAGACTTATCTAGAATAGTATATGTCCTTTTAAACTCCTCAATTAAAACTCATCCTGTTTCATCTCTTATGCTCTTGCATGTTCCTAGGCCTATTTCATCCCTCATACTCTTACAAGTTCCTGGGCATGTGTTCATCCCGTATGCTTTACACCTTACTAGCAAAGACTTATCTAGAATAGTATATGTCCTTTTAAACTCCTCAATCGTTACTGGCAAAGACTTATCTAGAATAGTATATGTCCTTTTAACTGTTGACTTAGGTGTCTAAGCCATGACTAATAATTTTTATTTGCCTAATTGATAGTAGCAAAGTCCATTTGGGTTGCCCTCATAGCTAGAGGTTTGGCAGAAATTTTAGGAGAGAGAAAGATTGATTTATTATATGATTAATAAATCAATAGAAATAAAATAAATAGTTTATTAATATATTATGGAGATAATGTATTAATTAGAAATAGTATTATTTGATTAATAAATAATCAGAAATTAATTGGATTAATTTTTGGGCATTAATTAGATTAATCAAGAGTACAGGGGCTAAACTTGTGACAATTCAATGGTTGAATTGGACATGCACGACGCGCGTGTATATAGCCGCGGCGCGCGTATCAGTAAGCCGGAAAATAGATTAGAGATAGTGTTTATCTCAGTTTGAAGTCAAATGAGGTTTATATCTAAGGGTTATCTGGTAGCCTATAAATAGGGACCCCTGGACCTCATAAGTCTTTGCCATATTCCCTGACTCTCTCTGAATTTCGAAATATTAGCTACTAGGTGTGACTATATTTGAGGCAAGACATTTGTGTTGCTTTGCTTCCAAGATTTGAACTAAAGGCTACTGGCCGTATGAGATGCACAAAGACCTTGCGGAAAAGTTCCGCAAGCGAGCGCGTGTCGAGAAATGTAAAGTAGTCCGAGCCCTCATGATCGGCAGGCTAAAAGACGGAGATTCTGTCTGCACTCACGTGCAAAGAATGCAAGGTTATGTGGAGAGGCTGCAGAAGCTAGGTATGCAGGTCGATGAGGAGCTGGCCATTGATATGGTCCTTAACTCCTTACCGAGTTCTTATGACCAGTTTATACTGGCGTATCATTTGAACAACACTCAGACCTCCTTGGCTGAGTTGCATAATATGCTGCAGACTGCAGAAGACAGGCTGAAGGGTAAAAGTGTACCTTTAGTGAACACTCTCGTCTTGGCAATTGGACAAGGTAAAGGAAAGAAAAGGAAGGGCCCTCCCAAGCAGAATTGGTGGGAAAAGGTTCAAGTCGGGTCATCAGTAATGGCCCGAAACCCAATTCTTCCGACATTCCTCATGTCTCGAACCCCAAAGATGCCGACTGCTTCTATTGCAAAGAGAAGGGTCATTAGAAAAGAAGCTGCCCGAAGTACTTGCAGGACATCAAGGATGGCAAAGAGAAGCCATCGTCAGCAGGTATATACACTATCTCTAAAAACTCATCATCTTCCTGTTCTTGGGTCCTTGATACAGGATGTGGTTTTCACATTTGTTCTGATTTGTAGGGCCTAAAGGAAAGTAGGGAGGTGGAGCACGTTAGAATAAACTTAATCATGGGCAATAGGAGATCATCACCTGTTACCAAGATCAGAGTTTATAGCTTAGTGCTTAGTAGTGATGTTAGTTTAGATTTATTAAATTGTTGCTATTCGCCAGATATGGCAAGAAACATCATTTCATTTCATGCATTGTTCAAAAAAGGTTTTCAATATTCTTTTAATATTTTGAATGGTTCAATATCTGTTTATAAGAATGGTACTTTTATTTTTGAAGCTTTACCTTGTGATGTTGTGTATGAAAAAGTGAATTGTGTTGACAATTTAGGTAATAGTTTATTCCATATTGATTCTTCTAGTAGTGTAGAAAAGGCATGCTTGTGGCATTGTTGTCTTGAGCACATCAACAAGAAACACATCGCCTAACTCCAAAAGGATGGAGTGTTGGAATCATTCGATCTCAAGTCGGATGATGTATGCGAATCTTGTCTGTTGGGCAAGATGTCAAAGTCACCTTTCACAGGAACTTATGAAAGAGGTGAAGGTTTGTTGGATATCATACACATAGATGTGTGTGGACCCTTCAGATCAACCACAAGGGATGCCACTCGTTTCTACGTGACTTTTACTGATGATTATAGTAGATATGGATATATTTACTTAATCAAGCATAAGTCAGATACCTTTGAAAAGTTCAAAGAGTTCAAGAATGAAGTAGAAAATCAATTGGGCAGGAAGATAAAGATGCTTAGATCCGACAGAGGCGGTGAGTATCTTAGTATCGAGTTCCTTGACTATCTTAAGGAATATGGAATTGTTTCACAGTTAACACCTCCTAGAACAACACAGTTGAACGGTGTTGCTGAGAGGCTTAACCGAACCCTGTTAGACATGGTTCATTCCATGATGAGTTGAGCTTCTCTTCCCATCCACTTCTGGGGGTATGCCTTAGCGACTGCCGCCCACATCCTCAATCTTGTCCCAACTAAAAAGGTTGCCAAAACACCTCATGAGATGTGGACGGGGAAAGTTCCCTCGTTAGCACATATCAAAGTATGGGGTTGTGAAGCTTTCGTGAGACGAGAGAGTCACGACAAACTCGCAGAAAGAAGTGAGAGGTGTATATTCATTGGATACCCGAAACAATCTTTTGGAGACTTGTTCTATAGACTAAGCGAGGAAGTGGTCTTTGTAGCTAGACAAGGAGTCTTTCGAGAGAGAGAGAGAGAGAGAGAGAGAGAGAGAGAGAGAGAGAGAGAGAGAGAGAGAGAGAGCTCATATTCAAAGAGGACAGTGGGAGTACCATTGACCTTGAAGAAATTCAAGAGTCATCCAATGATACAACCTTAAGAGAAACTAGCAACCAACAAGAGGAAGAAGTTCCTGTTTGTTCGACAGACATTTCATTACCTCTTAGGCGCTCCGGTACAGTTAGCATGCCACCCGAGTTTTATGGTTTCCATATAACTACGGATGGGGACATGTTTGTCAGTGGTAGGACACTAGTAAATTTGGATGAGCCAGCTAACTACAAGGAAGCAGTGGCAGGCCCTGAGTCTACCAAATGGAAAGAGGCAATGTACAGCGAGATCAAGTCCATGTATGACAACCAAGTTTGGAACTTGGTTGACAATGTACCAGGTCGAAAGACAGTTGGGTGCAAGTGGATCTTCAAGAAGAAGATCGGCATGGATGGAAAGGTACACACCTTTAAGGCTCGACAGGTTGCGAAGGGATTTACTCAAACCCCGGGAGGTTGACTATGATGAGACCTTCTCACCAGTGGCCACGATTAAGTCCATTAGGATAATGCTAGCCATAGCTGCATTTCATGACTATGAAATTTGGTAGATGGATGTCAAAACCACTGTTAGATCAAAGTGATGGATTTAGATTCAATGGTGCAGAATAGTAATAATTAACAAGAACACAATATGAAGAACTGATCTCAAATGATTCTATTAAGCAACTCAAGAACAATTCAGAGAGAACTATTCTGTATGAGTGCAGTGAATTGGAATTCCAAAAGTTAACCCCAATTTGGGTACGTGCATGCCTTATATACAAAAACTAGATATGGAATGGACAGGCCCATCCATAAATACATGCTAATCTAAAGGCTAAATAAAAGCATGCACAATTAACTCAATCAAATTTATGACCTAACAATCTCCCCCTTTGAGTCAAATTGCGAAGGAGCATCATCCGTCGACTTCAGGTTTTGAAATCTCGAGCACTCTTTCAAATATTCTCAGAATCAAAAGCAAATCCTCTTTCGGAATGCCATGTACCAGGTCAACATGTCATTGAAGCACTTCTTGTCATTTTCAGTGTTGACAGGAGTCTTGTTGACAAGATCAAGAATTTTCTTCAATGCTGATGTTTGTCTCGCAGAAAGGACATCTTCTTGACAAAATTATTGCCTTTTTTAGAGGGATATGTCACATTCCACTCTTTTCTATCTATTTTTCCGAAACGTCGTCGCTTAAGATCGGAGGTAGGTTTCTCAGGTAGGTATTCCGGAGTAGAATTCAGAAGTGCAACAACTTCTATATCCAGTCTTGCAACCTCCAGAATGTAACCCATGAGTAGGTTCTTGACATGTTTAGCAAGAATCTGATGATCAGGCGCTCTCGACAAGATGTTAAATAATGAAATCCAATAAAAAGGATTCATAAATGGAAGATCAGCCAATGTGAATTCTTCCTTCTCCTGATTATTACCCCTGCATGCCAGGAATATAGCATTCGTGAATAGAGAGGTTACTTGAGGCATTCTCGGAGTCAGCTTAACAATCTTCTTCAAACTCCAAGAGAGATACTGTTCCTTGGAAATGTTTAGATAAAAATTGAAGAGCATTTCATTCACGACTGAGCTGGGTTGAGAGTTGTTTATAAGTTCATCGAAACATCGAATTAAAAACACTCTCGCAGTCATTGGAAAGTCAAACCGAGAGTCCACTTGGTTGCTGGTATCGTATGAGCAAATTGGCTGCAACCAGTTTTTGATGGGCTCCGTTATAGCTTCCTTCTTCATTTTCTGAAAATCCCACCCAGGAAAATGTAACTTCCAAGATTCTAGTAGAAGAGCATCATCTCTTTCAGCAGCTTCCTAGCTTCAAGCTCTCGATTAATCCTTAGAATGTCATTAATTTTCTTATCTCTCGCAGCTCTTGCTAATTTAGCTATTTCCGAGAGCTCAGTCTCCTCTTCTTCATCATCCTCACCGATTTTCTTTGGTTTTCGCTGCGAAGGACCGGCAGATCCACTAATATTCATTCTACCAAACCAGTCGGTTTTTGGCGTATGAATATCATCGGCAAACTTTTCAGCCCCTGGTGTATTCACATTTGCTGCAGAAGAAAAGAATGATTTAATTGGATTTTCTTTTAAACTTTTCGAAGCATCTCCTTCATTTTCCTTGGAGACGTTTGAAGTTTCTACGTTGTCACCTGGAGTTTCTTTATTATCATCAGTCTCCTTGTTCTCGTTTCCCCCTTGTGTCGGAACGACATCGTCTTCCGAAACACCGTTTATTTTACTTAGCAAATGGAGAACCAGATGAAGCTTGTTCGTCAGATGATTACGAACAAAAGGAGTCAGAATCGGATCATTGTCTTCTATTGTGCAACAAAGAAAGGTTTCTATGTTGGTAGCACAATTCCGAAACGCTTTGTTATGAGAAACAGCAGATGTTAATACCGCCGTTGTATGCTTGAGGTCAGCTTTGAGAATTTGAAGTTTCGTTGTTTTGGAGGAAAGTTGATCCATGACCTCGTTCTCCATGGCTAGATCTTTCTGCAATTGATCTACTTTGGTCTCCAGAGAAGAAACCAGTTCAGAATTCTCCTTCTTCAAATCGGATCGAAGAGTAGCGAAAGCCTCCTTTTCAGTCTTCAGAGACTCTGCTAGACCAGAGATGACCTTTTGCATTTGAGTATTGTTATACTGGTGCGAATCTCGGAAATCCTACATGAATTTGAGATCATCAGTTTCCAGCCTACCAATTTTTGTGGCAGTGTCCTCCATATGTTTTTCCGATTTCTCCATCAGCGTTGAAAATTCTCTCATAATTTTGACATTTTTAGTGATCAATGTCTCCACATGCTTGTTGTGAGAGTCCAACTGGGATTGCCAGTCGGGGATGGAGGCAGCCTTTTTGGCTTGCAGTAGTTGGCCGGCCTAGTTTGGCTGACAGTTTAGTAAATTGCTCCTTGGTGATCGGAGCATTATCATTCGGAACATTGAACCGCCCATTTAAAGGCGATTCAATGAAGTCAGCCATGTCATCCTATTCGTTATAAAGCAGGATCTCTTCTTCTTCTTCTTCAGAATGGGGATCTTGGCGAGTTGATGAGGGATTATGGGTATGTTTGGGTGATGGAGATGGTGATTTTTGGGTATTGGTGTTTTTAATTGGAGAGTTTGAAGGAGTGGGTTTTGGACTTGAGTGAGGAGTGGTTTTCGGAGTGGGGTTACGAGTAGGAGTTGGAGGTTTGGGACCAGTGTTGCGAGTTTCTTCTTCTTCATCATTCGGACCGAGTGTTCCTTGGACATGATTAGACACTGTATGGTGCTTGGCGTTCTCATCTTCCGAATGCGTTTGTAAGACAATTTTCCGAAGTCTTCTTTGGCGTTTGACGGGTTTTTCGGGTTTGGAAGTAGATCCCTTCCCTTTTCGTTTGGAGACTTTCTTTAGATTATCTAGCCATTCAAAGGCATCATTGTATTTCTTATCAAGTGGACGAATGCCAGATGGCTCAAGCTTGCAATATTCCGCAACACATTCCACAGTGCTCGGAACTCGTTTTGTCATTGCGACAGGAATGGAACCGATGACATCAAAATCATCCAACTTCGTAGTGACAAAGGAAGCAGTTGGAAGAATGGAAATGATGTCTATGACTGAGTCGGTTTTGACACGAATGTCTTTCTTTGCAAGTGCCCACTGAACAACAACGGACCAAAAATGAGCACACGAGATTTCAGTTTCTCGTTGTTTGTACGAAATGCTTTCTACAAAGTGAGGCCAAAGAACGGAGCCATAGTCTATATTGAGATCATGATAAAGACCATAGATAATAGTGCAAAATTGCCTGCTTGCACTGTCCGATCCTGAAGTCCGTTCTGAGAAACTTTTGAATAAGATGGTCAAGAGAGCATTCCAGACGGGAGGCAGTCCTTTCTTAGTGAACTTAGACATGAGTTCAATAGCTCCTTTATAACCCATCTGGTAGAACAACCGTTGAAGTACCACCGGTTGAATCGTTTCAGGATCAACCAAGTCCTCTCGATCTGTGAACCCTAGCAGTTTGCTAAAGCAGGCTTTAGAAATACGAACCTTGACAGTTGCAAGTTCGAATGCAACCGATTCATCTTGTTTGTTGTATGAGGCGGTGGAGTAAGCAGCAGAAAGGTGAGAAATAGGAACGAATGTATAATGCCCCGATTTTTATTTTAACGTTTATTTTAGTGTTAATTAATTATTTCTTTGATTTCTATTTTAGGATAACGATTAAATGAATTTAGTATAAATTAGAAAAAATAATTATAAGAAATTATAATTATAATAATTGTTAATAATCATAATAATCTAGATAATGACTTAAAAAGAAATAAAATTCGGTGGAAGGACCTATTATGGCAATAAGAGAAACTAAATTACTAAACTAATTGTTTTAGGGGTTTAAAGTGTTATTATGGAAAGTATGAGGATCATAGTGAAAATCTTGTAATTCCTTGCAAGAAAACCGACGGGATAGAGAAGAGGTTTCGGCCGATCAATTCCATCCTTTAACTTGACAACTTAAACCCCAATTAAACAAATTAATATCAGCGATTAAAAACCTAGGTTCCTCCTTGTGATCCGTTCCATATTATCGTGACTGAGAAAGAGAAAGTCGAGAAGAGCTAAGCAATTGAGGGAGACTCGGTGGAGAGGGATACGACCATGGCGAGGCCGTGATCGGAATTTTGGGCAGCAAGAAGAAAGAGGTTGTGATCGGAGGGCTGTTATGAGCGGGAAGGAAGGAGAAGCAACCGTAGTGGCCGTGAAAACGCATCAAGATCGTAAGTTTATTTCTCGTCATTGCGGTATACTCCTTCTGTCGATTACCATCAAGAAACGACAGCCATGTTGCTGTCGGATAACCACCCTTGTCCCCCCACAGCACCACCACGTATGGTGGCTGTGATCGATTACTTCTTTTCAGTCCCATGTCTTAGGTTTGATTATAGAATCACTAATATGTTGGATTGTTTGGTTTGGCTTTCGTGAGGTTGTTTAGCATCATATTAAGACCACCGTATCACCACCACCGAGTGGTGGTTGTGGTAGTCCAAATTTCCAGCCTTGAGGTTAGTGGTTTGAGGCTTGGTGGATAGTGTTGCAAACCTAAATCCAAGAACAAGTTATGATTTTTATGAGCGACATAAATTGCCATCTGATAGCCATTTGTTCAATTTCATGTTTTAATAATGTTAAAACTGAAAGTCAAATCATTGACCAACTCGTAGTTTGATATGTTAGGATTGTATTATCAAACTTCTTATTTTGATGGAATGAAATTACCTTTGCATGAATGTTTTAAGTAATGAACGAATACTTATGTCTTGTGTATATTGTGTTATGATAATATTGTAACTATCCGAAATCCAGTATTCGATTTCGGACCATCAAAGGAATCAGAATCAGCAAGTATCTCACCCAGAAGAAAGAGTTCGGAAGATCACATTCCGAACTAACTCAGAAGATCAAGACATCCTCAACTATATTTCCAAAGACACTCTGATCAAACCAGCCAGGACTCCGAAATCCACTCAGGATTTCGGACTATCAATATCAACATATCTAAGGAAATATCATACTTAAACATTCAATAAAGAAGACTGAAGACCAAAGAATATCAAGAAGATAAGGCAAGGGATAAGCACCTCAACTTATAGGATATAATTAGACTAGATCAAGGGTGGTCCTCTAGAAGCATGTCTGTTGTACTTTAGAGCATTATTATATTATAGACAAGCCACCCTAGTCTGACATTGTATTATTATATTAGGTTTACCTTTCTTATCTGACTGAAGAGAGACGTGTTGTCTCCTCTTCAGTCCATAGGTTATTATCCGAAGGTCCTCCCTTAGTCTATAAAAGGGAGACCAAGTTCATATTCAATCCTCATGGTTTTGAGAGACTTTGTGTAACACTTTCACTTATCAATACAATCTCTCATTCCATTAACTCTTACTCTCTCATCTGCATTTCTTACTGTTCTTACATTTCTAGCACTCTTTAATTCTAGTCCTTATATTACCAAGTTATATAACTGCTAGTCTTTATTATTTATTGTTGAGCTATTAAGATCTATTCTAAGTATCAATCCTTATAATTCCGCAACCACATCAAGTCTTCGGACTTGTCCATCTCAAGTCTCAGGACTTGTCCCTCCGAAACTTACATTTCGGATCTTTACATTCCGCAATCTTCATTTCCGCACTTACTTAGAATATTTGGCGACAACAATTGGTATCAGAGCCTGAATAGCTATCTATAAGATTCTAAGCGTCTAGTTTGCTCAAAACCCTGGCTGAAGCAACAACCTTAGAATCCTCTATAGATCATTGCATGCTATTATAGGTCACACTCTTAATATTATCTCTTACATTTCAAAACAGTTCGAAATCTTCTTTTCTCTCATCATGCAGATGAACTACTACTCTCTGAATGTTGCTAACAGCGTTGGAGGCTCTAATCAAGCTCCTATACTCATTCCTACTGAGTATAATGGCTGGGCATCTCGTATGCGCAACTACCTCAAAATCAAAGGCAAAGACATTTGGCGTTCGGTTAAAGAAGGACCTCACCTTCCAACCTTCACTCCTAGACTCAACACGGCTGAAGAAGCACTGTGTGGCACTTCTCAACCAAGGCTAACACCCTTGGACATTGAGAAAATGGACAATGACCAAATTGCCTTCACTGAAATCCAATGTGGAATACCTCCAGAACTCTTCGATCTCATACAAAACTGTACAACAGCTCAACAGATCTGGGTTCTTCTACAAAACATGTTCTTAGGAACAGAAGAGGCAAAAGATCAAAAGTTGGTGTCAAGCGTGTCAGACTATACGTACTTCTCAACATTTGTTGGAGAATCACTAAGTCAAGCATTCACCCGTTTCTCCATAATCATCACCAGACTCCTAAGTTCAGGAGGAGAAAGAACAAATCAAGAAATCAATCTTCGATTTCTTGAAGGGCTAGGAAAAGAATGGGTACTTGTCAAAATGATTCTTCAGGATTCTAGCAAACTAAAAACGTTCAACATGTACCGACTATACAACAATCTCATCGGACAAGAATGGGATATCAAGGGCAATCAGTAACTTCAACTTGGTGGACCACTAGCCTTAGTTGCTGAGCACAACTATCAGACGAGGGACAACACTTCTTAGCAACTGGTTCATTATCAGCAAACAACTCAGCAACAAGCCAATCCAAACACCACCAGCCCTCAGATCATCCTAACTCAGAATTCACCTCAGTCTCAACAGACAAACTCCATACCTTCATACCATCCCTCTCAACCTCAAATTTCTTACCCTTCAAACTATCAAACTCCAACAAAACAATACCAATCCTCATTAATCTCACAACCATCCATTCAGTCCAAATCTCCTACCCTTGCACTACCAGCTCCAGTGCAAACCTCTGACTCACACTACTCAGAATACGGCGAAGCTGAAGAAGCCGCATATCAACATGAGATCGCGTTGATTAGTCAGAAATTTAACAGGATACCATCCTACTCTGGCTCCAAAAAGAACTATCGTCCCTCCAACCAAAACGGAGGATCTCAACCCAGAAACAACTATCAAAGAGGACATCAGAACTCCGGTCAAAATCGCTACTACCAGAAGTCCGAAGATCAGCAACAAGAAAAAACAAAGCCAGATCCATCTATCAGCACTAATCCAGCTCCAACTTCTGAAAAGAAAGAATCAGATGTGATCAAATGTCACAACTGCGGAGGTCTATGGCACTATGCTGCTAACTGCCGAGCACCAAGAAACTATACAAAGGCAAAAGAAGAAGAAAACAAGAGAAAACGAGGAATAGGATTTGGAGAATGCATGATGTTACAGGCAAATCGAGAAACTTCAATCCCAGGTCTCGCAAGCTCCCAACATTATGAGAACATCGCTGAATCCTCATCTTCCTACACACTAAAGAACTATGCCTTCATGGTCAATCACAAGACAGGCAAAGGTGTAAGTATCGTCGAATAGGTGCGTAACATGCTCCACACACATCAAATTTACTCTAATAATCTGGAACCTGCTCTAGAAAATATATCTAACACTTGTGCAGATGCCTTAGCTGCATACCAGCGGGTTCTGGAAGAAAGAGATGATGGGTATGACGAAGTGTTAAAGTTGAAAAGTAGACTAGAAGATAAAAAGTTATTTTGTGATAAGCTTACTGCTGATTTGAAGATCGAACAAACTTCTAGGACTTTGTTAGAAAACTCAAATCAACTTTTGACATCACAAAGGGATTTAGCCCAAAGTGATAATGTAAGATTAAACAAATTAATAGATCAGTTGTATCATGCAACTGAAGTTTTTAAATCTCCGGCTAATATTAACTCTTCAGAAAACACTTTCAATTGGGGATGGGCAAGAAAAACCACAAACAAAAATTATCCTATATATAACAGAAAAAGTCCATTCTTTCAATACCCTTCAAATGAATATAATGATAAACACGATAAAGACACAACTATGAACTCTTCTGAAACTCCAAATATTGAATCAGAAAATGCCATTTCTGAGTCAAAAATAGGAGTTAACATTCCCTTCTCATATTTCTCAGAAGCAGACACTGTCGAAATCAGCAAATTGTCTACAGCTTCAGTCCCATTCATGCCTAGACATGTGGTCACGGTCACAAACTGTCCTTTATCAAACTCTCAGCAACACTCTTTTCTAGAATGCACTCCAGATTCTAAGAACTTGGAAAATTTAAATAAAGAGAAAGTTGATGAGAAAATTGAAATGGAAAAGTTCCCAAGCAATATCATCATAAATAAAAACTTTGACAAAATCAGAATTAGAAATCCTAACGTTGTCGACTTATCAAGCATGACTTCTGAACCATCGTCTTCCGAATCTAAGTCATCCGAAGATACATCACAATGTAATCCAATCAGAATCTCGCTCAAAACTCTTAAAGTTAATCATGAGGAAATAGACTCTTTAAATGATTCTTTATCTGACTCTTCCCCAAGAGAAATTTTTCAAAAAGGAAAAGGAAAGAATTTAACCAAACAAAGAGTAAAACCAACTCTAAACAGAAAAGATCTACGATCACCTCGATCTCATGCCAGATTTGAACAGAAGAAATGCTTCTACACTAAGAAGCTATCGGAAGCTAATTCAACTCTCAACACTCCAAGTCATACTCAAAGATCTACTCCTTCCACAATCAGAAAGTATATTCATAAAGGCTTACTTCCGACTCCAAAAATCAAACCCATTCAACAATTTCACAATATCAAAAATTCAGATTACTACTCTGAATTTCCAAAACTAATAGGAAATTCAAGAATAGCTCAAAACAGTCCATCTACGTCTAAGCAGTCTGTGAACGAATTCTTGAAACCAAAAATACCATTCTCTAAAATCATCAGAAGCAACAAAAAAACTTCAAATGTTATCGGAACCAAGCCTCAGAACTACAATCGTTCTGAACTTACTCCGAAGATTTTAAAACGACAGCAAAACAATACATGTTGTCATTGTTGCAAACATCATTCTAAAACAGTCATTGCTAGTAATTCAAAAACTGTCAAACCTACAACAAATACTTACTTCTCAAAACCTTCAAGAAAATTTATTCAAAAATGGGTTGTAAAATCACCCACTTCTGAATCAAATTTATCTCTTGAAATAGAAACTCCCACCAAATCAACAAGTAAAACCAAATCTTCCACACCTATAAAAACAAATGGGACCAAACAAGTTTGGATGCCCAAACTAACTATCTAATTCTTCAGGCATTTAGCACGGAAGAGCAGGATGATGAATCGTTAATAGACAGTGCCTGCTCAATGCACATGACCGAAAGATTGGAGTTTCTAAGAGATTACAGAGAAATCAATTTTGGAGGATACGTCACATTCGGAAATGACGCAAACGGCATCATCAAAGGCTATGGTGTACTGACAAACGGAAACTTTACCATTCAAAAACTTGCCTACATTCTCGGACTTAAGCATAATCTCATAAGTGTAGGCCAACTAGTCAGTACAGGTCTCAGATAGAGATGGCAAAAAAAACCGAAACCGACGGGGAAAACCGAAAACCGAAACAAATGGGATGGGGACGGGGACAATAAACGGGGACGGGGACGGGGACGGGGAAAACCGATAATTTTTATTGGGGACGGGGACGGGGATGGTATTTTATATATAACCGTTTACCCGGCCCGATTAACCGGCCCGATTACCCAGCCCGCTTATTTTATACTTTGTAGGATTTTTGGATTTTATATTAGGGTTTAGTATATTCTTTAGTCCACTACTAGTCCACTAACAGTCCACTCTCCTAGTCCCTCACGGTCCTAAAATTTCAAATCCCTAATCGTATTCCACTCTCTAGATCGGCATCCTCATAGTCGCAATTCGCAAATCGAACAAGAAGAGGGAGACAGGGAGTCGACTGGTTCCTGGGTTCGCTACTTTAGATTATCAAATCAGGTATGTTCACTCCTCATTTATCGAATCCTGCGTTTATTAATTTATTTGTTATGTTCTGCTTTGATACAATTATCATTTATCATCAATGTTTTTGTGGGTATCGACTATCGACCGAGATTACAGTGAGGATACAAATTTATTTTCATGTCATCTAACTATTTGAGTGGTCTTCCTCTCCACGTCCATCATTAAATTTATAGGTTTGAATTTTGATCTTTTATTACAATATTGGATACTTGTTTGGGAGTCTGCCATCGCAAACACAAACACTTGAATCATTATTAGAAATTTATTACAATATTGGATATTTGTGGTTTTTGAATTCAGATCATATAATAATGGAAGGTCAACGACCCACAAACAACAATTCCAATACACGAACACAAGCATCAGAAGCTGCCAGCAATAATTCCATGAATCAGTCTTCTCCACCGATTCAAGAACCATCTAATTCACCCTTGGAAGAACAACAAACACAAACCGTTGATGGCAATGAAGTTCGTAATAGTAGAAAGCGAAAACTTACTTCGGAAGTATGGAATCACTTTGAGAAGATGATGGTTAATGGTGAGGAAAAGGCACAGTGTAATTATTGCAAGAAAAAATTAGGAGGAAAAAGTAAGCATGGCACACGACACTTGCATGATCACATGAAGAGTTGTTTAACGAAAAATTGTGGAGACATACGTCAAACAGTGCTTAAGATGGGGCAAAAAACAACGGATGGGAAAACAAATATATCTTGCTTGAGTTTTGACCCTGAGAAATCAAGAAAAGATCTTGCTGAGATGGTAATATTACACGAATATCCACTTGTAATTGTGGAACATCACGGTTTTCGAAAGTTTGTGAATGGAATCACTTTGAGAAGATGATGGGTAATGGAAGTTCACGAAATCGAGATGGTGTTGAGTCAACTCGCAACACTAATTGCGCTTAATGATGGTATAGTCGGGTGTCATGAATCATGACTTATGGACGTGGATTTGAAACTTGGAAGAAACTCAAGAAAAATGATTTAGTTTGTAAACGTTTAAAAATGCTATTATTGATCGTATTGTTATTTTGTTTGGATTTATACTTTTGATATTTTGGAGTTTGGACGACATTAGAAGTGCTTTACTTTTGATAATTTGGATGTATTTTGAACTTTAAAACTTTAGTTTCCTTTCTATGGATATGTTTGGATTCAAAACTCGCGGTTAAATATAAATGGTGACGGGGATTCCCCGTGGTGAAATTACCCATTTAATTAACCGTTTAAGTTAAACGGGGATACCGATTACCCGCGGTTTTACCCGATTACCCGATGGGGATCCCCGATTAAATCCCCGCGGTTTTTTAAGCGGGGACGGGGACGGGTTTTTTAAACGGGGACGGGGACGGGAGGGTTAATCCCCGGCCCGAAACCGGCCCGTTGCCATCTCTAGTCTCAGAGTTGAATTCGACAATGAATTCAGCTACATTATGACTGGAAACAGAGACAGATGTCTAATCCGATCGCCAAGACAAATCAATATGTTCCCTATGGACATCACTATATTTCACAGAAAACCAAGACTTTGCTTACTGTCAAAGGCACATTCCGAAATCAGTTGGTTATGGCATCGGAAACTCGCTCATCTCAACTTCCGATACATGAACCAATTGGTAACAGGAGAAATGGTCAGAGGAATGCCACTTTTGATGTTTGACAATGACAACTTATGTGCAACATGCACATTTGGCAAGCAAAAGAAGAAACCTCACAAATCAATCATAGACTCAGGCATCACCCGTCCACTAGAACTTCTTCATATGGACCTCTGTGGTCCATCGACAGTTGCTAGTATAAATCACAAGAAATATATCTTGGTTATCCTGGACGACTACTCTCGATTCACCTGTGTGTTTTTCTTAAGATTAAAATCAGACACCTTCCCAGAACTCAGAAACTTTATCACATCAATCGAACTCAAAATTCAACTTCCAGTAAGAAGAATCCGAAGTGATAATGGAACTGAGTTCAACAACAAGCAAATTGAAGCATTTATGACATCCAAAGGAATAGAGCACAACTTCTCAGCACCATATAAACCTCAGCAAAATGGCATCGTCGAAAGAAGAAACAGAACTTTAGTGGAAGCAGCCCGATCAATGCTAAACTTTGCAAATCTTCCTCTAACCTTCTGGGCAGAAGCAATAGCTACTGCATGCTTTGTTCAAAATCGATCAATTGTCAACAAAAGATTACAGATGACTCCCTATGAAGTATTAAACGGAAGAAAACCTAATGTCAAATTCTTTCATATATTTGGCTGCCAATGCTTCATTAAAAATAACAAAGATCATTTGGGAAAATTTGCACCCAAAAGCGATGAAGCAATATTCATGGGATACTCATCAAAATCAGTAGCCTATCGTGTTCTAAACAAGAGAACACGAGTAATAGAAGAAAGTTTTGACATAGAATTCGACGATCAATACCAATGGAGAAAGAAGAATCAAGATATTCTATATGTAATGGAAAATGATGTTCCAGTGGGACATCGACCCATTCATACAGTTGAAATTGATTACGACTTACTTTTTGATCCATCAGAAACAGCAAAAGAAGCCGAAATTATTCACTCTCCTGATGCAATTCACCAAATCATCTCAGCATCAGGACCAACCACTTCCTCTGAACCAACCACATCCGAAAATCAAATAGACCTTCCGATAAACACTCCAACAATCGAGGGGGAGCCTCTGCTCCCTTCTCCCAATCATCAAAATAAGAAGGAACCCTTACACACAGCAGCCTCTGAGGGGGAGTCTAGACTCCCTACACATGTTGATAGGATTCCCCAATCCGAGGGGGACCATCAACCCTCAGAAAATATCTTGTCAGCAGATATCCCATCAGAAAATGTCATAGCCCACTCCTCCGATGTCATGATCAACAATCCACCGGTAGTTATATTTGAAGCCGATGAGAACACATCAGCCGAAGAATCGCAAATCCAAAATACATCTCCAAACGACACTACTTTCATTCAAGATGTCTCACCCCTATTTCTGACCCAGCCCTTCTTCCACGCTTACACAAATGGACTCGAAGTCATCCTACGAACCAAATCATCGGAAATCCATCATCCAAAGTTCAGACAAGGTCAAAGAAATCAATTCAGGATGAATGCCACTATGCAGCATACATCAGCAAAGTCGAACCCAAGACAGTCCTTGATGCTTTAGATGAAGACGATTGGATCAAAGCCATGCAAGAAGAACTATCAGAATTTAAGAGAAATAACGTTTGGGATCTTGTTCCGAGACGCTCCAATCATAGAGTCATAGGTACTAGATGAGTCTTTCGAAACAAACTTGATGACATGGGCACTATAGTCAGAAACAAAGCCAGATTAGTGACAAAAGGTTATAGTCAGATCGAAGGACTTGACTACGATGAGACGTATGCACCAGTAGCCAGACTAGAAGCCATTCGGATCATCCTAGCCTATGCCGTACACAAAAACATCATTGTACATCAGATGGATGCTAAAAGTGCATTTCATCAAGGTGATCTCCAAGAAACAGTGTATCTTCAACAGCCTCCTGGCTTTGAAGATCTATCTCGACCCAACCATGTGTATCGTCTGAATAAGGCAGTATACGGTCTAAAACAATCACCCAGAGCTTGGTATGAGACACTATCTACCTTTCTAGTCTCATCAGGCTACATAAGAGGAGTCATTGATCCGACATTCTTTGTCCGATCCCATCAAAATCACATCATGATCGTACAAGTCTACGTAGACGATATCATCTTCGGATCAACTAATCAAGCAATGGTTGATGAATTCGCAAGAGTAATGACTGACAAATTCCACATGAGCATGAATCGAGAAATAAACTTCTTCCTAGGCCTTCAAATCAAACAAACAAAAAGAGGAATCTTCATACATCAAGAAAAATATACAAATGAACTTCTGAAGAAAATTTCTCTTGAAAATTGCTCTACTGCCAAGGTTCCAATCTCCACCAATCATAAAATCTTTGCAGACCCCGAAGGCGAGCCGGTAGATCACAAGTTATATCGAGAAATGATAGGCTCACTATTATACTTAACTGTAAGTAGGCCCGATATTATGTTTTCAACTTGCCTGTGTGCGAGATATCAAGCTGCTCCGAAAGCGTCACATCTGACAGCAGTTAAACAAATATTCAAATATTTGAAAGGGACTAAGGCAATGGGACTATGGTATCCAATCGGAGACAACTTCAAACTCCAAGCATTCACCGATTCGGACCATGCCGGATGCAAATTAGATCGGAAAAGCACATCCGGAGGCTGTCAATTCCTTGGTGGAAGATTAGTCAGTTGGTCGTCTAAGAAACAAAATTGTGTCGCTCTCTCATCAGCAGAAGCAGAATACGTCGCTGCATCCACTTGCTGCTCACAAGTTCTCTGGATGAAAACTCAGCTAATGGATTACGGCTACCGATTCCTTCAGGTTCCTATCTATTGTGACTCCAAGAATGCCATCGCCATCTCACACAATCCTATTCAGCATTCTATGACAAAGCACATTGATCTGAGATATCACTTCATCAAAGATCAAATCCTAGAAGGTAACATAGAACTCTATTTCATTCCTATTGATGACCAAGTGGCCGACGTTTTCACAAAAGCCTTAGACTCTACCAAATTCAATAATTTTCTGGATAAATTAGGAATGTTAAATCCTGATTCTGACTTCTTCAGAGAATGATCGTCAAGCTCTGACCAACATTCTCTCAGTAGATCAGTCACTTCTGACTTGTCTTAGCAATCACTGACTAAATTCTCAGCAACTTAAAAATTCCGACTTCTCTCACAACATTCTCATATATTTTGTCTCACTAATAACAATTACTTATAGACACACAAGAAAACAGATAAACTTTCATTCATAAAAAGGAAATTACATCGTCTGGATCCATTAAGCCGTAACACAAACAAAAATATCACAAAATGTACGACTTAAGATCTATTACAATCAAAGCAAAACATCAAAAACACAACTTCCCCACTTCCTTCTTCTCCCCCTATCCTCAATGCTTGTTGTATTGCCATTTGGGAGGATTGCCATAAGTGAAAGTCTGTGAGATTCGCACAGACATGTCACAAACACGCACATTCTTCCCACCTAACAATACCACATTGTATACATCGTCGCCAATCACGTCGTCAACGACACCGCACCACCATCCCTATCGATCCCATGCATCGACATAATCACCAACCTTGTATTCCACTATCACAGTCGGTGGAATAGGACGAAGAAGACCATACTTCACCCTTACAATCATCATCTTCCCCGTGGTATTGTCCGGAAGACATCTTAACTGTACTTTACACCTCCTCTTCCAAGTTTTGGTAATCACCCCTTCATAGAACCCTCCAGCGAAATCTCCTTGAGTTAGTTTCACTTCCACCTCATTGAAACAATTGAAGAAAAAACGAGCCATGATTGAAAGCAAAAAGAGTTAAGCTAATTTCTTGTTAAGTTTGCGTGGTTAAACACTTGGACGAAACCCCCTTTTATAACCAACCAGCATGACCATTCGCCTTCTCTAATCCATTTACTTAGAGGTCATAATGACCCTAGTGGGCAGTTAATGCACCCGTCACATCAGCATAATGGCATAAACGGTTGATAAGACGGTTTGGCAACTTAGACGGCGTAATGGATAAACCTCTCCCCATTCCCTGCAGACTTTCTTCGATTTCCGAGAACTGACACACTTACCTAACCATCTCTTTCTATCTCTCTCTTTCTCTCATCGATAGACGACAAAACTTCTTCTTCTTCTCTCTCTCTCTCTCACTCGGAATTCTCCCTAAATATCCTCAGAAAGCTAAAGTTCTGAATTGTGATTCATAATCTAGAAAACAATCAAAACCACAAAACAATCTTTCATTCATGACATTCAGAAGATTACAAAATACGATGAAAGCAAGACATACACATATCTAAAAAGAAACAAACACAACTTCTTACACAACAGTTACTTAACCTATCAAAACACCCAACATTCTCCCCTCCTCATCAGAGCTTATAATACTGCCACATCGGAGTTTCTCCGAGATGGTACCTCTGATGAATCCTAAGTTCGGACTCATCCACAAACAACCTAGTTCCATCCACCAACACCACATGGAACTGGTTGAATGGAGTCTTCCTCGAAATAGCAGCCGGCCACCATCCACGACGATACCATACCTCCACGAAATCATACTACTTGAACTCCACCAAAACCTTAGGAGGCACAGGTTGAAGATATGCGAAATCAACATGCACGTTCAGCGGGCCACCATTGGCTCCATCAGTCAACGTTGTCATCTTTACCTCATAACGGTGATTCCATACCGACTTGATCACCCTTCCATAAACAGCACCAGCAAATTCTCCATCCTGCATCTTCACCTCAACCTTCTCGTCACGGCTAAATGGACATCTCCCTGCCATTTCTAACATCTAATCTTCTAATCGAATGACTTAATTGCTCCACCACAACTCCTTATTTTATAGCCAATCACACTTCACCATTTCACGACACATCATCACTTCGAGATCAACAACATAGAGATATGCTACATGATTTGACTGGTTACCACAGACAGGCGGCGCCTTGGATTATCTCTACAGAACTGACGTGACTACTCTTCAGTTATCCATTAAGCAAATCTTACCCCAAACTAAACCTCTGATTCCGCTCTCTCCAAACTTTATAATTCGGACTCCTACTCCGAACATTATACTTCTGAATCCCTCTCCCTTCTCAGAACTTACCACCTCAGTACCTCACTCCCAATTTCCCCCCCTTTTTATTTCAAACTATTCTACGAGTCAGTAGTTCTCAGTTTCTCAGAAAACCTAATTCCACAAGTTCGGATATATATATATATATATATATATATATATATATATATATATATATATATATATATATATATATATATATATATATATATATATATATATATATATATATATATATATATATATATATATATATATATATATATATATATATATATATATATATATATATATATTCAGAACCCCACTATTTATTTCTGATCAAGTCAGAACTTCACTATCCGTACTTCAAACACCTCACCAAGACATATTTAATAATGGAATGTGAATTAAATATGAAAAACATTTAATACCCAATTATTACAATTCACACGATCCATTTTTCTCCAACGGACATTCTCTCTCTGTCACACATGTCCGTCCTTTAATGGACCATTCTTTTTCATCATTTCTTTGCATTTAATGCCAAGCATACGCTTTTCTGACACAACTGTTCGCACGTCCCTTCATTTCCGCAACCCGGCGGTTTCTTACACTTTTTCAAATTGTTATAACCGTTCCCTTTTCTTTTTAATCTCTCACACTTCTTCATCTTCCTCATACAAACCCCTATTTTTCTTCTAATCCCTTCTCACCGCCGTCTCCAACCTCTCAACCCTAAAAATTCACAGAACTTCTTTTTCCCTTCAACCTTCAAACCTCTTCAATGGCTTCACAATCCAAGAGCGATACCGACACTGTCAATATTGCCATCTCCAATCTCCAACTTTCAGATGATCTCAAAGCCTACAAACAACACCTACGAGTTGTCATTCACGTACTCTCAAGACACACGCTGGCAAAAGCTTTCTTTCATCTGCCCCCCTCTATACCAGTCTCTCTTCTACAGGAGGTTGTCTTCTCCGCCACCAAGTGTCCCCACGGTTATGCCATAGCACTGCACAACGATCACCGTGTCATCATCGACAAGAAAACCTTTGCAGAAGCCCTAAATCTTCCCTATCACACCTCCACCTTCGACCAACCAACCGATGGTGATCTTAAGTTCATGATATATAATATGGGTTACATGTATGATTTGGCGAAGCTATTTCACATGTCTAAAGGACACATCTCACCCCTATGGCAATGTCTCATACACTATATCATTAAGTTCTTGACAACGCCTAGTGATATCAAGTATTTTACGCGTTGTTGAACCCTATTCTTGATGAAATTATATCAGATATATCTTGGTATTCTCACTTTTCGTGCCAGGACTTGTTTGGAATAAAAGAATGAAAACAGGGAGTAAAAGCGTGCAAATTGGAGAAGTTTGGAAAGGAATGAAAAATCAAGGAAATACGTACGCGTGCCGCGGGAATTAACAACGTGCGACGCAGGTCAAAGGGTGGTGAACCAAATTCAAAGGCCGAGAAAATGGGATCTGATAAGTACGCGCGCCGCGGAATACTTTAATGCGCGGCGCGGCTGCGGTAAATTTCAACTATAAATAGAGGCATTTACAGCCGAAAACCCGAGCAAAACCCTGGTGAAGAATCGACCGTAGAGGCTCTTTGACTCCAAGAATTCGTTTCCAGCAGCCTTCTTGTGGCATTTCAGGTTTTATAATTTAATTTTCTTTTAGTAGCAAGTAGCATTTGTAGCTAAGGTCCTTGGGAGTGACAACCACTGACTTTGAGCACTCTAGTTTTCTGTTTTATATCATTGGTTACTGTATTGGACCACTGGAATTTGGTTTTGGTTAATGAAAATCATTTGGTTACAATTAATCTTAGTTTTTTGGTGTTTTGATGCTTGTGTTTGATTGTGTTTTGTTTGGATTGTGTTTGGATGTTATGTTGACCTTGTTTGGGACTGTTTCCTTTGCTGAAATCAGCAGCCAACTAGGTTAGTGTTAGGTATTGAACCTTGGCCAGTAACTGTTCAGTTGGACTATAGCTATTGGTTTAGGTTATACCTTGTTTTGTTTGAATATTTTGGATGCCTTTGATTGCTTCTGATTCAGAGATGCACTTCTGATTTCATAAAGTAACTAGGCTTGTTTCAGTTGAGTTTAGCTTATGCTTGGCTTGACTTTGTTTGGTTATTGCTTTTGGATATTAGTAGTTGAGACTTTAGAAACTAGGTCCTCCGACTGTAGCGTGACACTACAAGTTGGTAATCTGTCATCTAGACTAACCACGTAGCTCCTGCGGATCGACCCTGACTACCACTGTGCTAGTGTGTGTGTTAGGTTTTCTTATGTTTGACCGCATGACGACCTAGGCGTGTCAAATTTTGGCACCGTTGCCGGGGAGCTGTGAGCTTAGATTAGGTGATCTGTAGGACTTAGCTTCTGATTTTTGATGTTTGATTTTAGTTTGATGATTGTTGGTATGTGTACATCCTTATAATGGGTGATTACATGTACCCGGATCAGTATTATGAGTATTATGAAAATCCGGCCGACACCGATTACGAGGATGATTGCTACAATGGATCATTCGATGACAATGGATGGCGGACCGATGAGTTATCTCAACCTGACATTTCTGCAACTTGGGCCCGACTTTGGGTACTCTGGTATAAAACTCACCAAGAGCAGAAGGACCAGGCTGATGCTCTTGTAAGATTGCAAGCTTCTTTAGATAGATTAGAGGAAAGTTGGAAATGTTCACCACCTTCGCCAGAACCTGAGGCGAGTGATTTTAATACCAATGATATGATGTGTGAACTTGCATCACCTGAATATGTGATGGAAGGGCATACACCTTGGGAAAGTCAAGAGACCACTGAGATGGTCGAAACGGTTGTTGAGGAAGAGGTTGTAGGTGACAATGCTACCTCCGACTCAACAACTTTTGATGTTTTTGAAAATGTTGATCTGGTGATGTGTGAATATGTACCATCACCAGACAATTTGGTTAATGAGGATGTTGTGGAGGGGACTGTAAGTGACAGTACAGATCCCAGCCCAACAAGTCCTGAAATTGTTGAAGTTGCCAATACTATTGGGGAAGGGGGTGTAGATGACAATACTACCCCCGACCCTGTAATTTTTGAAAATTTTAAGAAATCTGAAAATAAGGATCTGGTGATGGGTGACTTTGTACCACTGTCAGATCAAAACAGTCGCTCACTCTTGGTCCCGATCCACCTGTTGGACGATGACCAAGAAGTTGATACTGACGAGTTAATATTTGAAAATAAAAAACATGATTTTATCACCACTCATGATCCATTCATGAATGGAAAATTAGATGTGATCAATACCATCGATGAGGACATATGGAAGCATCTTGATATGTTGCCTTCCGATCCCACTCGATTGGAAAATCTCTACTGGCATTGCAAGCCAAAATTGCAAACTGAAGATAGCACGTGGGAGACTTGCAAAATGAGATCTATAAAACAACTAGTGGAAGCGGCACTGGGCGCGCTTCATGTCAAGCCTTTGACTTTGAAGAGATGCAGAAGGAAGGATCGAGCTTGGAGGTTCAAAGCTACCTCCAAGCATTCACGGGAGCTAACCAGAAAGCAACAACCGGGCAGCAGCAGCAGAACTAGCAAGCCATTCGACCCAGGAAAGTTTGAAGGGCAATGGGGCAACGAAGGGACGGTGGTGACTGAAAATCAAGGAAGGAAGAAGGCGTACGATCCACCGTAGCTGTAGTAGGAATAGTACGTCTGGCTGAAGACGTTAAACTTAGCGCTTGTTGGGAGGCAACCCATCGTGTCATATGTTAGGTTCTATATTTTTAGGAATAATTAGAAAAATATTATTAATTGCAGGTATTAGTGGTCTAAGGCAAGTGTGGGGTCGTGTGAAGAAATTTAAAATTTTGTTGACCGCGCCGCGGGTTTCTTACTTGCGCGACGCGGGTTCGTAAACCAACCCGATGTGCAGGGGTTGTTTTGCTGACACGCGCGCCGCGGGTCTTGCAATTGCGCGACGCGGGAATCGATTGGTCGGTTTTCTCCTATATTAAGGTAAGCCGCGACACTATTCACACACACCACGACTCGGAGCTCTGATCAACAAAAATTCTCGCGTTTTTTCTTGCTCATTTCCTTGCCACTACTACGGTATGTCATTCTAACTAGCTATTACTCGTTTAAACTAGTGATTAGGTAGTTAATTTGAGTGATTTGTTCAAAAAAGTTCAAAACTTAGAAATCGCCAATGCTGACTCATAGGGTATTTGTTTTGCCAAATAGATACCCTAGATGAGTTAGTCGGCACTTAGGCTACCTTGTGGTATGTTTTGATCGAGTTTAAATAGGTTAAAATGCGAAATAGATTTGGGGTTTGCAAAACAGCCGCTCGCCGCGACGCGCCCTTGCTCTTGGGCTGCGCCGCGGTGCGGTGGGGAAGAAAGGACTAAAAATGCAAAAAAAATTTCGTGGCTCCGTGTCTTTTTGTGCAGATGATGTTCAGGCTAGATCACGCTTTCCTTCAGTTCCCAGAGGGACCTGCCAGTTTAGTAGAGTATACTTCGAGGAGAGACGCACTGATTGGACGCCGGGTTCTCGAGGCGACGGTCATTGATAGGGATATTTTGAGGGACGCCGGACTTTGGGGTGCGATCGAGCCATTCCTACATCGCACTTGGACTCATGGGGAGGCTTCATTCACCTGCCGGGGCTGGGACAGGATCATGGCCACGGAGGATGATATAGTCTACACCGAGCTGCTACTGGAGTTCTTATCTACTATCCAGTACGCACCTCGGGCGTCGGACCCACGTTCCAGGATTGTACGGTTCCGTTTGGGAGGTGCACAGAGGGAGTGCAACCTCTGGGAGTTCGGGAGGCGAGTGGGTTTATACACCACGGCGGATCTTCAGCACCGCCACTTCACACGGTTTTTTGGGACGTGCGTTCAATGCCAGCCGGAGAGGCCTGGCAACATGGAGGTTTGGGCACCGCTGCCCAACGTCATCTATGAGGCAGGGACCTCCCGGGAGACCACCTCTGCGACCCACTCCACCGCCTCATGCACCGCATCGTCTCCACTTCCATTATGCAGCGGGAGGGGGGCGAGAAGGTGTCTGGGGAGGACATGACGTTCTTTTGGGCTCTCCTTGACCCCTCCAGGTTCATCCACCTTCCTTACGCCCTCGCAGTCGCACTATCCACCCATTCGACGGGAGCCTCCGCCAGCAGTCTATTGGCCTGGGGGTATTTCATCACCCGCCTGGCCCGTTCATACGGGATCCTCACCGCCCCTGTTGCTGCCTCCTTGACCGCTTTACCTCCATCTCGCACTACTGCGCGAGCTCTGGAGAAGATGGGGCTGATCGAGCAGCAGCGCCCGGGACAGTTCATCTGGGCACCGACAGAGCCACCCCAGGACCCCCAGCCGACATACGCTCAGCCCGGCAGGAGACGCCGGAGACCAGAGCCAGCAGCACCAGCAGAGCCGCAGCCGCAGGAGGACTCAGTGGCTATCCACCGACTGGAGGTCAGAGTCACGAGGATTGAGGACCAGCTTGAGTGGATCGGGGAGGTACTTTTACAGATCGCATCAGCACAGGGTCAGCACCCCCGACCATTCCCAGCTAGAGCCCACGATCACGAGGCTGGATCCTCCAGGCCACCAGGTGGCAGTTGATGTCTTTTTCTTTTTCTTTTATTTTTTGGGATATATGTACTGAATCTATGACACACCTTTATATTTTGTTTGTTTATATTTGTTATGTTTGCTTTTAATGTTTTGTTGAGTCATGCATATTATGCCAAATGAGAAGGAGTTGTCTCAGACAAGTGTGGGGTCACCGTGCCCCCTCCACTTGTCTTGACCACCGGCGTGTTCACTGTAGCGCTACAACTCCGGAATGCGGAAATCAAGAATTCTGTTTGTTCGCAATTATACTTGTGATACTGAGTACCAACCAAGCAATCTACTGTCTAAAAGGGGTAACTCTTTTCTCCTTTGTTCTAAAAATAATTTTTGTACAACGGGGAAGTTGTACGGTTTTAAGTGTGGGGTGTGGACGGTCGAAAGAGTAATATTTTTGAAATTTTTGCAAAAATGATCAATTTTCAAATTTTTAGCAACTTTTTCAAAATTTTTACTAAATTGTAATTTTGAAACGAATGGTTTGTGATTGGGATAGCATTAGTATTTTTCAAGAAATACTGTTTATTTGTGATCATGCTATTAGTTAGTCAAATAAGTTGAGTTTTATGAGTTTAGAAGATTGAGTTGTTTTAGGATTGGAATTTAGGAAGGAAATGTCAATCTATGGCCTTTGTTGTTCGACCCGGTAGGTCTAAAATGGGTGGGGCTTATGCACCTTGCCACCTAAGATCGTCTGGTCTGGGATGGTATTTCCGAAAGCTCGCTACACAGACAACATCGAAAGTCATGGACAATTCCTTAATGGCCTTTAGAATCTGAATGAGTAAGTACACTTCATTGTGTACAGAAAGTTTGTAATCAAGGGTTCTCTAGAAAGCCATGAGTTCCAAAGAACAATTCAATTATGTTTTCGAGAACTATTCCACTCTAACTCATGGGGCAATAAGCTTTGAAACTAAATACAGTCAAAAATTGTTTGAGTCTTAGTTATAATTTATTAAAAACTCTCTTGCTTGTGGACAAGCAAGGCACAAGTGTGGGGTGTTTGATAACGCCTAGTGATATCAAGTATTTTAGGCGTTGTTGAGCCCTATTCTTGATGAAATTATATCAGATATATCTTGGTATTCTCAGTTTTCGTGCCAGGACTTGTTTGGAAGAAAAGAATGAAAACAGGGACTAAAAGCGTGCAAATTGGAGAAGTTTGGAAAGGAATGAAAAATCAAGGAAATACGTACGTGCGCCGCGGGAATTAACAACGCGCGACGCGGGTCAAAGGCGGTGAACCAAATTCAAAGGCCGAGAAAACGGGATCTGATAAGTACGCGCGCCGCGGAATACTTAAATGCGCGACGTGGCTGCGGTAAATTTCAACTATAAATAGAGGCATTTACAGCCGAAAAGCCGAGCAAAACCCTGGTGAAGAATCGACCGTAGAGGCTCTTTGACTCCAAGAATTCGTTTCCAGCAGCCATCTTGTGGCATTTCAGGTTTTATAATTTAATTTTCTTTTAGTAGCAAGTAGCATTTGTAGCTAAGGTCCTTGGGAGTGACACCCACTGACTTTGAGCACTCTAGTTTTCTGTTTTATATCATTGGTTACTGTATTGGACCACTGGAATTTGATTTTGGTTAATGAAAATCATTTGGTTACAATTAATCTTAGTTTTTCGGTGTTTTGATGCTTGTGTTTGATTGTGTTTTGTTTGGATTGTGTTTGGATGTTATGTTGACCTTGTTTGGGACTGTTTCCTTTGCTGAAATCAGCAGCCAACTAGGTTAGTGTTAGGTATTGAACCTTGGCCAGTAACTGTTCAGTTGGACTATAGCTATTGGTTTAGGTTATACCTTGTTTTGTTTGGATGTTTTGGATGCCTTTGATTGCTTCTGATTCAGAGATGCACTTCTGATTTCATAAAGTAACTAGGCTTGTTTGAGTTGAGTTTAGCTTATGCTTGGCTTGACTTTGTTTGGTTATTGCTTTTGGATATTAGTAGTTGAGACTTTAGAAACTAGGTCCTCCGACTGTAGCGTGACACTACAAGTTGGTAATCTGTCATCTAGACTAACCACGTAGCTCCTGCGGATCGACCCTGACTACCACTATGCTAGTGTATGTGTTAGGTTTTCTTATTTTTGACCGCATGACGACCTAGGCGTGTCAGTGCTTAACTGGAAAAATGGGTGGTACAGACCAGTTAAACAAACGTCTTATGGGACTTCTTTGGAGCCTCTACTCCGGTCGTGAAGTCGATTACGCAGGAATCTTGTTTGATGATTTCCTCAACTACATACCTTCCTCCCTAAAACCAACATGTCAAATCCACTCTGCACGCTTCTGGGCTATATGCATCGAGCACATATATCAGAGTCTTCACCTCTCCATTCCTGATCCAAGATCAGAAGAAGATAAATTGGTCATGATCAAAGCCAAACCTTACACTGCCAAAACGGACCCTATATTTGGGAAAATACGCAGACTGCCTGAAGCCCTTCTGAAGTTGGCTGATTCAACAAACTCTGTTGTCATCTATCACATCACTTCTACTGAAGGAGTCAATGACTATCCACCTCACTCTCTCAACCAATGTGAGGCCCCCAAGAAACTTAAGAAGAAAGCTTCTGAGTCTTCTCTGTCCAAGCAACCACCCAAAAAGAAGCAACAAAAAACCAAAACGGTATCTCTTTCTTTAACTTTTTCTTATCAGAAGTCTCCTACTTCTGATACTCACCCCCTTCTTTTAATTGTCAGAAGTACCTTACTTCCGATATTCTTCCTATTTCTTTCCTTATCTTTTTCTTATTAGAAGTCTCCTACTTCTGATGCTCACCTAGGGGTGGCAAATCGGGCAGTCGTTTCGTGTATTCGTCTAACACGACACGACACGAATTTGTTTTTCTTAACCCGAACACGACACGACACGATGTCGTGTTTTTTTTGCTAACACGAACACGACTAAATTAAAACACGAAAAACCCGAAAACACGACAAAAAACATAAAATAGACATTTTGCATAATATCATCCATAAATTAATAGACGACAAAACGAAAAACACGAAAACACGATGAACACGATAAGCATAACATAAAATGGTACTAGAATGCTTCAAAATAATAACATCAAAAAATTCTCTAAATAATTATCGTGTTATTTTCGTGTGTGATTTTGAACACGAACACGACACGACACGAAGTCGGGTTATTTATTCATGACACGAACACGACACGAACACGAATTCCAATTTCGATTTCGTCCCAACTTTGTTTCATGTCGTGTATTTTTGTCGTGTCGTGTCGCCTTTTGCCACCCCTATGCTCACCCCCTTCTTCTAATTGTCAGAAGTCTCTCACTTCTGATATCCCCCTTTATTTTCTAATTATCAGAAGTTTCTCACTTCTGAGTTTTCCCCTCCCCTTTGTCAGAATATTCTTATTTCACTTCACCATCTGATTAACCTCTTGACAAAAATTCTTTGTCCACAAAGTTCACGAATCACAATTTTTTTTTTCAACTCAAGATTCTATATGTATCAAATTCTCTTCATACTCATTTAACAGAACACAAAAACAACAATTAAACACTTTATCCTACTCTCACAGTCTCAACGAAATACAAAAAGAATCACATATCTATCATGCTATGCCACTTTAATTCTCTAAGATATGTATTGTTGTTTAACTTGTGTTCTATCATGTTAGATGTCTGAACCATCCTCGAAAGATTCCGAGTCAGAACATTTGGAGGAAAGACAGAACTCTCCAGACTCGGAAGACACCTTGCAGGATACATTAATGGAGAAAAAAACAGAACTCTCCCCCTAAAAAGAAATCAACAATCACCAAAGCGAACCCTAAAGTTGACTTCATCCCAAAACTCACTCAACCTCCTCCTGATGCATCCGAATTTGCTAAATGGAAGTTCAAGACAGCAGTTCAAGAACAACAGGCATTGGTTGAACGTCTTCAAAATCAGTTCGAGCATAAACAAAAGGAGCTACAAACTCTATTCGTCTTTGGTCCCCCATCCGACAAGGACTCAGACCATGTCAAGTCCGAAAGAAAATGAATCAATGCACTCACTCAACAGCTTGATTCCCTACTTCATTCCTCTCTTGAAAAACTGGTAGACTCCTCACTCTACCTCTTTGACACCACCGAAACCGACTGGTCCAAGATTGCCTCAGCAATCGTCCCTCTCACCTGGGATAGGTTTTGTGAACAAGATCTTCAGAAAAAGACTCAACAAAAGCACCTAGTTGAACAATCTGCTGAGTCCGGCTCCCGAGTCTTAATCTTCGAGACTCAGTTGATCCCAATCGACACCTCTCTCTTTAGTGTTGATCAAGAAGTAGACAAACCCTCTTCATCCCTAATGCACATGATCGATCTCAGTGACACTAACACAACTTCCGACAAAGCCGCCAAAGAAAATCCGGCTACATCAGTCAACTCCTTATCAAGGATGACTCTCTTCATCAGAAAGTTGACACCTTGACCACCCTCCTGACTGACTTCAAATCATCACAAAATCAAGAGGCTCTGATCAAAGAACTAGCAGAAATCAAGAAACGGGTAGCTGCACTTGAGAAGAAAGACAAAGACATTCTTCTCCGTTGCGACGATCAAGCCGAAAAGATCATCCACGATGGACTTGCAACCCTTGATGCTCAACGAGCATCCGACGCAGCTAACATGATGAAGACTGCACAAACGATGCTCACTGAAGTTGAGAAATGTCAACAACAAGTTCCTGAGCTTCTGACCAATGTGCAAACCAAACTCAAAGATTCCATGGACCATATGTCCAACTACCTAAATGGTGTTCTGGCTGAAAATTTTTCTCTCAGGAGAACCAATGCTGTCCTCCTTCAGATGGTTACTCAAACCATGCAAAACATCACCGGCACCGTGGCTGGTCCCATTGAACAAATCAAACTCTGCACAAAGCTGAATATGGAAGCCATGGAAGCCCTCCAAAACATGTATGATACGCCACTTCCTGATTGTATCAAGAAGGAAGTGACTATTGTCTCCAACAAGCTTGATTCAATTCTAGCCCGCCTGCCTGTGACCCCTTCCGTTCCTACAGGTGCCCCAGGAGGGGGAAAGGCGGATGATAAAGTAGAACTTGTCCAAACAAGCGACATGTTAATAGACTCTACTGCTGGCCCAAGTGGAACAAAAGACCAAGGAAACATTTTGCAAGAAGAAACAAATGAAACAATTGCTGATAAAGGAACCAATGAGGATGCAAATCAGAACAAGGAATCGGAACCCAACAAGGAATCAGAAAATGATCATCCTATCAACCCTCCTCCGAAATCCCCTTCTCCTCCAAAATCTCCTTCTCAGAAATCCCCTCCTCCGATTTCTCCATCCCCAAAATCTCCTTCTCAGAAATCCCCTTCTCCGATTTCTCCATCCCCAAAATCTCCTTCCGATAAGGATCACTCAGAAGACGACGAGATTTTTGTATACTCGCCAATCAAAGTATCTGATCATCCAGAGGTCAATGAAAAGAAATAAAAGTTCTTCGACTCTCAAGCTAATGAACATGCTGAACACTTCAGCACTGAGTCAGAACCTGATCAGAACCAAGCTGACCCAACCGGCCCCAGCAGATCCATCTTTTCGAAATTCACCACTTATCGACCACTGACCGACCTGGATTTCCAACCATTCAAGACATACAATCCTCCCCCTTCGTCCTAACACAACTGGGACATACCTCTGACACCTAATGGAGAAAAATATCAATACACTCCTAACCTCACAGCAGCATCAGGACCTGACAAAGAGCTAGCTGCTTACTACAGGAATCTGCAATTCCTCAAGAAATGAACCAAACCTCAAGATGATACATGGTCAAATGAAGTAGTAACAGCTGTTCGAAGTATCAAACGAAGAAAGTTTCAGAAAGCAGATTACTTCGAATACGAGCTAGTCAGAAACGGCGACTACGACAACACGACTCTGATTACAGAAGCAGACTTCCGGAACATGAATCCTGCTGACATCTTCTCAATAACCGTAAAGCTATCTCACAAAGAAAGTCAAAATACCAGAGAAGCTTATGTCGCAGCAAAAAGATTCCTACACCGTCTAATAGAGGAATTCTGCTACAATGATGCTGAAATGTATAAAATCATCAAGGACCACCTTGAACCACAGATCATCCCCAAACCTGACTTATCTATGCCAGACAATCGAGATAACTGGAAGAAAGGTGCAACCTTCGATCCAGAACTTGGCTTAGTTTACAAGAACCCCAAAGAGAAATGATATTTTCTTTTCCTTCGTGCTGATCAACTCAGAAGAGTTACTAATATTATGATAAAGGAATACATCAAAGCCGCGGAAAAGTCAACGTCATCAGATCCTGAAGCCAAGAAAGAACTACTTATCAGAATGAAGTGGCTACTGGCAATCAGGAAGTTCTGGGAATATGCTGTAAAACAAGGAATAATGGATCAACGTTAAAAATGACTCAAACCCCTCGATTGGTCACCGAAGGGGGAATTGTTAGAACTGAAAGTCAAATCGTTGACCAACTCGTAGTTTGATATGTTAGGATTGTATTATCGAACTTCTTATTTTGATGGAATGAAATTACCTTTGCATGAATGTTTTAAGTAATGAACGAATACTTATGTCTTGTGTATATTGTGTTCTGATAATATTGTAACTATCCGAAATCCAGTATTGGATTTCGGACCATCAAAGGAATCAAAATCAGCAAGTATCTCACCCAGAAGATAGAGTTCAGAAGATCACATTCCGAACTAACTCAGAAGATCAAGACATCCTCAACTATATTTCCAAAGACACTTTGATCAAACCAGCCAGGACTCCGAAATCCACTCAGGATTTCGGACTATCAATATCAACATATCTAAGGAAATTTCATACTTAAACATTCAATAAAGAAGACTGAAGACCAAAGAATATCAAGAAGATAAGGCAAGGGATAAGCACCTCAACTTATAGGATATAATTAGACTAGATCAAGCGTGGTCCTCTAGAAGCATGTCTGTTGTACTTTAGAGCATTATTATATTATAGACAAGCCACCCTAGTCTGACATTGTATTATTAAATTAGGTTTACCTTTCTTATCTGACTGAAGAGAGACGTGTTGTCTCCTCTTCAGTCCATAGGTTATTATCCGAAGGTCCTTCCTTAGTCTATAAAAGGGAGACCAAGTTCATCTTCAGTCCTCATGGTTTTGAGAGACTTTGTGTAATACTTTCACTTATTAATACAATCTCTCATTCCATCAACTCTTACTCTCTCATCTGCATTTCTTACTGTTCTTACATTTCTAGCACTCTTTAATTCTAGTCCTTATATTACCAAGTTATATAACTGCTAGTCTTTATTATTTATTGTTGAGCTATTAAGATCTATTCTAAGTATCAATCCTTATAATTCCGCAACCACATCAAGTCTTCGGACTTGTCCATCTCAAGTCTCAGGACTTGTCCCTCCGAAACTTACATTTCGGATCTTTACATTCCGCAATCTTCATTTCCACACTTACTTAGAATATTTGGCGACAACAAATAATCCGTAAAAGTCTTAATATGTATCATGATGCAAATAATAAGAAATCATGTATTAAGACCTTTGAAGAAGAGTGTCTATACTATAGAGAATAAACTAGGTAAACATGTTAGGAGTTGTAAAACATGCATAAAGTTCGTAACAGATTATGTACATAAACTTTCAGCTCATTTTAAGGAGAATCGGGACAGAATCTAAGAAAAACCCGTGACACATGAGTCGTGCGAAAGCGAGTCTACTTTCCAGAAAGGTATATAACGTTTCGTTTGGAATTACAGTTCGAAATTTATGATCTGAACACTGACAAGGGGTCTAAAACGGCTAAATTGGAAAAATACATAAATGTGCCGTATTATGTTCATAAGTTATTAAGACGTCAGGAATCAGATAGTTGGACATATTTCACATGTTTTAAGAAATTTATAAAGTCGTTTGCTGGTTTTATAAGTATGAGCTTAACTGATAAAGAACCTAACGCCTAAATGCTTTAAGATTAGAAGTATGAGCTTAATTGATAAAGAACCCGACGGGATGGAGAAAAGGTTTCGGCCGATCAATTCCATCCTTTAACTTGACAACTTAAACCCCAATTAAACAAATTAATATCAGCGATTAAAAACCTAGGTTCCTCCTTCTGATCCGTTCCATATTATCGCGACAGAGAAAGAGAAAGTCGAGAAGAGCTAAGCAATTGAGGGAGACTCGATGGAGAGGGAGACGACCATGGCGAGGCCGTGATCGGAATTTTGGGCAGCAAGAAGAAAGAGGTTGTGATCGGAGGGCTGTTATGAGCGGGAAGGAAGGAGAAGCAACCGTAGCGGCCGTGAAAACGCATCAAGATCGTAAGTTTATTTCTCGTCATTGCTGTTTTCTCCTTCTGTCGATTACCATCAAGAACCGACAGCCATGTTGCTGTCGGATAACCACCCTTGTCCCCCCACAGCACCACCACGTATGGTGGCTGTGATCGATTACTTCTTTTCAGTCCCATGTCTTAGGTTTGATTATAGAATCACTAATATGTTGGATTGTCTGGTTTGGCTTTCGTGAGGTTGTTTAGCATCATATTAAGACAACCGTATCACCACCACCGAGTGGTCGTTGTGGTAGTCCAAATTTCCAGCCTTGAGGTTAGCGGTTTGAGGCTTGGTGGATGGTGTTGCAAACCTAAATCCAAGAACAAGTTATGATTTTTGTGAGCGACATAAATTGCCATCTGATAGCCATTTGTTCAATTGCATGTTTTAATAATCCGTAAAAGTCTTAATATGTATCATGATGTAAATAATCAGAAATCATTTATTAAGACCTTTGAAGAAGAGTGTGTATACTATAGAGAATAAACTAGGTAAACATGTTAGGAGTTGTAAAACATGCATAAAGTTCGTAACAGATTATGTACATAAACTTGTAGCTCATTTTACGGAGAATCGGGACAGAATCTGAGAAAAACCCGTGACATAGGAGTCGTGCGAAAGCGAGTCTACTTTCCAGAAAGGTATATAACGTTTAGTTTGGAATTACAGTTCGAAATTTATGACCTGAACACTGACAAGGGGTCTAAAACGGCTAAATTGGAAAAATACATAAATGTGCCGTATTATGTTCATAAGTCATTAAGAAGTCAGGAATCAGATAGTTGTACATATTTCACATGTTTTAAGAAGTTTATAAAGTCATTTTCTGGTTTTATAAGTATGAGCTTAATTGATAAAGAACCTAACGCCTAAATGCTTTAAGATTAGAAGTACACGAAAACTAAGTTGGTAATAAGCGACGAGTAATTGACACGCCTAGGTCGTCGTGCGGTCAAAAATAAGAGAAAAATACCTAACACACACTAGTACAGTGGTAGTCAGGGTCGATCCGCAGGAGTTACGTGGTTAGGACAAGACGATAGATTACCAACTGTAGTGTCACTCTACAGTCAGCGGTATTGTTTCTACTTTGCCAAAAACCAACTAAAAACACAATTCCAAGACCAATGCCAAAACCTAACTCAAGCATGAACTAAAATAACCCAAATCAAATGCTAGACTAAAGTTCCTTACTGAAATCAGAAACTAAATTCAGAATCCAGAAGCAAACAATCAGTCCAACACATCCAAACATCAATAATGCAAAATAACATCAAACCGAATGATTACTTTCATATAAATCAGAAACCAAACTCAAATCCAATCCACACAATCAAATATCAGATCTAACTACTGACTAATGCTACTGAAATCAGAACTATAAATCTAAACAAACATCGAGTAATCGATGGAAATCCCAATTGTGGAATATCTCGATACCGAGTTGATAAAACAAGAGAAAAACTAAATAACTAACCAAAATGTTGATTCCCACTGAAAAACTGACGAAATAGTGCCTTCAGATCCCTCCTTCGCGTCCCGGGATGAGTGAAAAGTCGGACGGGACTCCGGTATTTATAATTGTGCGAATTTAGGGTTTCCGCGTCCCGGCATTGTCTTTCCCACGTCGCGCGTGTTGCCTTATCCCGACTTTTCGGAGTTTAAAAGTCAAAAACGGAGATTTTATGATTTTTTGACATTAGCGTCGCTAATGTGGAAATTAGCGTCGCTAATATGTGCTTCCAGAAGATTCCTCGCGCACTTTCGAATTTTGAATCTGAATTTTTCCCTCCTGCAAACATTAGCGACGCTAACCCTTAAAGTTAGCGACGCTAATGTCTGCTGACTTCTTTTTCTTATCCGTTTTGCTCCGTAACTTCTCCTGAATTGCACTAAAACCCCTGCATTTATACTAAAAACATTTCCAAGCACTTTGGCACAAAAATAAGTGATGTTAGCCAATTAATAAAGATATATTAACTAAAACACGGCTAAATAACGCCTAAAATACTTGATATTACTAGGCGTTATCAAACACCCCACACTTGTGCCTTGCTTGTCCCCAAGCAAGAGAGTTTTTAACAGATTTTAACTAAGACTCAAACAATTTTTGAATGTGTTTAATTTCAAAGCTTATTTTCCCCAGAGTTAGATGGAATAGTTTGTGAAAACATAATCGGAATATTCTTTGGAATTCACGACTTTCTAAAGAACCCTTGATTACAAATTTTTGGTATGCAAAAAGCAAACTTACTCATTCAGATTCTAAAGGCCGCTAAAGAACTGTCCATGACTTTCGATGCTGTCCGTGTAACGAGCTTTCAGAAATACCATCACAGACCAGACGATCTTAGGTGGTAAGGTGCATAAGCCCCACCCATTTTAGACTTACCGGCTCGAACAACAAAGGCCACAGATTGACAATTCCTTCCTAAATTCCAAACTTAAAACACTCCAATCTTCTAACTCTTAAAACTCAACTTATTTGACTAAACTACTAGCATGATCATAACTAAATGGTATTTCTCTAAAAATACCAATGCTACAACATTCAGAAACTATTCGTTTCAAAATTAAAACCTATTAAAAATTTTGAAAAATTGCTAAAAATTTTAAAAATTTGGTCATTTTCCGCAAAAATTTTCAAAAACTACTCTTTCGACCGTCCACACCCCACACTTAAAACCGTACAACGTCCCCGTTATACAAAAAATATTTAGAACAAGGGAGAGAGAGAGTTACCCCTTTTGGAACGGCGAATTGCTTGATTGTCGGGACCATTTGTAGCAGAATTGATTGTTCGTCGTCTCGATGAAATTCGGGAGTCGGGCGCAGCAGTAAACACACCGGCATAACATGAGTGTAGGGGTACGGCGACCCCACACTTGCGTTATGCAACTCCATCAGTTGGTGCAGCAATCACAGTTTGGCAGATACTAACAAACATATTAAAAATTGCAAAATACACAAAAGAAAATTATTTATTGCGAGTTGTTGTCCTTGCTGATTCCCCGTCTCCGCGACGCCGAAGTGTCAAGGCCGCGACGCGTAGATGTGATGAAATCCGATGTCTGTCGACCAAGTTCGAATGTCCGCGGTGCGAGATGAAGATGACCGCGTCGCGCGTTTGCACGAAAAGCTCCAGAAATTTCGATTTTTCTATTTTTAGCCCGTTTTTCAAATTGATTGCACCAATATGTTCCTAAACTAAAGCCTAACAAAAGCCCTAAGTTTAATTTCAGAAAAACAAGCTAAAATTGCCCTAATTTCTCATTTAGGTCAAAAACCCCAATTATGAACCCTAGAATTCTTGATTTTCGATTCCGACCTGTTTTTATCAAATTGAACACACCAATAGCATCCTAGAGTAACCATTAACTAAAGCCCTCTGTTAATTTCATGAAAAATAAGCCACAAGTCTACCAAATCGAGCAAAAACCCGAAGAACCCTAATTTTGAGCCCTAATTCACAAATTCCTGATTTCTGCATGTTTTTGTAAAATTGAATACACCAATAGCTAGCTATATGTGCGATTAAGAAACCCTAGGTGTCAATTTTTCAAAAAACAAACCAGAAAACCATCGATTTGAGGTTGAAGGGTCCGGTTTTCCGAAAACCCCAAAAACGGCCCTAATTTTCGTTTTTTCGATTCTTGATCTGTTTTTGTCAAATTGAAGATGCCAATGTGTCTTATACCCACCGATTAAGAAACCCCAAGCTTCAATTTCATGAAAAACAACACAGAAATCGTCCAATTCGAGCCGATGGGTTCGGTATACCGAAAACCCCAAAACGGCTCAAAATCCTCTGATTCGAGCGACCTTTTGAGATGAGGACGATGGAGAAGAGTTCAGATACGTCCCTTGAATGCTTAATCAGTGCTTGGTCGGAGCAATTGCGCAAAAACCAAAAAAATCTGGCGGGTGTGTGCGTGTTCGGCTCGGCAGTCGCGCAAGGGGGAGGGGGTGGGTTTCAATGTTAGCGACGAGAGTGAGGAGGAGGGTTGACCACGTTTGAGCAAATATTAGCATCACTAATATTAAAAATTAGTGGCGCTAACTTATATTTTTCTATTTTTTTTTTCGCGATTTTCCGTATTTTTAAAAACCGTTCGACCACCCCACACTTGAGTTATGCCAGGACATTTTAAAAAATTTTCCAAGTGATATTTTGACAAAATAAAAACTAAAAACTAAAAAGAAAAAATAAAAATACTTATTGAAATGCCGGGTTGCCTCCCGAAAGCGCTTCTTTGTTTGGTCTTTCAGCTGGACCGTCCTTCCTGCGGCTACGGTGGGTCGTACACCATATGACTCCACTGAATTTCAGTCACCACCGTCCTCTAGCTGATTCCATACTCCGATTTCCCCGGGTCGAATGGTTTACCGGTTCCTCTGCTGCTGCCCGGTTGCCGTTTTCTGATTAATTCGCACAAATGTTTAAACCTCGAAGCTCGGTCCTTCCTGCGGTGTCTCTTCAACATCATCGGTTTAACGTGGAGCGCGCCCAGTGCTTTTCCTAGTAATTGTTTTGCAGTTTTCATTTTGCTTGCGTCTCGCGTGCTATCTTCAGTTTGCAATTTTGGCTTGCAGTACCAATAAAGGTTTTCCAATCGAATGGGATCGGAAGGCAACATATCGGGATGCTTCCATATATGCTCATCGATGGTATTGATCACATCTAATTTTCCATTCATGAATGGATCATGAGTGGTGATAAAACCATGTTTATTGTTTTCAAAGACCAACTCGTCGGCATCATCTTCTTGATCATCGTCCAACAGGTGGATCGGTACCAAGAGTGAGCGACTGGTTTGATCTGGTGGTGGTACAAAGTCACCCATCACGAGATCCTTACTTTCAAAAGACTCAAAATTTTCAAAAATTCTAGGTTCGGGGGTAGTATTGTCATCTACACCCCCTTCCCCAATAGTATCAACAACTTCAACAATTTCGGGGATCGTTGGGCTGGGGTCTGTACTGTCACTTACAGCCTCCTCCACAACATCCTCATCAATCAAATCGTCTAGTGATGGTATGGATTCACTCATCACCAGCTCGACATTATCAACATTTTCAAAAATATCAAAAACATCAAAAGTTGTTGAGTCAGAGGTAGCATTGTCACCTACAACCTCTTCCTCAACAACATTTTCGACCCTCTCAGTGGTCTCTTGACTTTCCCAAGGTGTATGCCTTTCCATCACATATTCAGGTGATGCAAGTTCACACACATTATCATTAGTATAAAAATCACTCACCTCCGGTTCTGGCGAAGGTGGTGAACATTTCCAACTTTCCTCTAACCTATCTAAAGAAGCTTGCACTTTTTCAAGAGCTTCAGCCTGGTCCTTCTGCTCATGGTAGTTGTTATACATGAATACCCAAAGTTGGGCCCAAGTTACAGAATTCTCAAGCTGAGATGACTCCTCGGTCCGCCATCCATTTTCATCGAATGATCCATTGTAGGAATCGTCCTCATAATAGGTGTCGGCCGGATCCCCATAATCTTCATAATACTGATCCGGATACATGTAATCACCCATTATAAGGATGTACACATACCAAAAATCCGCAAACTAAAATCAAACATCAAAAGAAACAACCCTACTGATCGTCTATCCTAAGCGCACAACTCCCCGGCAACGGCGCCAAAATTTGACACGCCTAGGTCGTCGTGCGGTCAAAAATAAGAGAAAAATACCTAACACACACTAGTACAGTGGTAGTCAGGGTCGATCCGCAGGAGTTACGTGGTTAGGACAAGACGATAGATTACCAACTGTAGTGTCACTCTACAGTCAGCGGTATTGTTTCTACTTTGCCAAAAACCAACTAAAAACACAATTCCAAGACCAATGCCAAAACCTAACTCAAGCATGAACTAAAATAACCCAAATCAAATGCTAGACTAAAGTTCCTTACTGAAATCAGAAACTAAATTCAGAATCCAGAAGCAAACAATCAGTCCAACACATCCAAACATCAATAATGCAAAATAACATCAAACCGAATGATTACTTTCATATAAATCAGAAACCAAACTCAAATCCAATCCACACAATCAAATATCAGATCTAACTACTGACTAATGCTACTGAAATCAGAACTATAAATCTAAACAAACATCGAGTAATCGATGGAAATCCCAATTGTGGAATATCTCGATACCGAGTTGATAAAACAAGAGAAAAACTAAATAACTAACCAAAATGTTGATTCCCACTGAAAAACTGACGAAATAGTGCCTTCAGATCCCTCCTTCGCGTCCCGGGATGAGTGAAAAGTCGGACGGGACTCCGGTATTTATAATGGTGCGAATTTAGGGTTTCCGCGTCGCGGCATTGTCTTTCCCGCGTCGCGCGTGTTGCCTTATCCCGACTTTTCGGAGTTTAAAAGTCAAAAACGGAGATTTTATGACTTTTTGACATTAGCGTCGCTAATGTGGAAATTAGCGTCGCTAATATGTGCTTCCAGAAGATTCCTCGCGCGCTTTCGAATTTTGAATCTGAATTTTTCCCTCCTGCAAACATTAGCGACGCTAACCCTTAAAGATAGCGACGCTAATGTCTGCTGACTTCTTTTTCTTGTCCGTTTTGCTCCGTAACTTCTCCAGAATTGCACTAAAACCCCTGCATTTATACTAAAAACATTTCCAAGCACTTTGGCACAAAAATAAGTGATGCTACTGAAATCAGAACTATAAATCTAAACAAACATCGAGTAATCGATGGAAATCCCAATTGTGGAATATCTCGATACCGAGTTGATAAAACAAGAGAAAAACTAAATAACTAACCAAAATGTTGATTCCCACTGAAAAATTGACGAAATAGTGCCTTCAGATCCCTCCTTCGCGTCCCGGGATGAGTGAAAAGTCGGACGGGACTCCGGTATTTATAATGGTGCGAATGTAGGGTTTCCGCGTCGCGGCATTGTCTTTCCCGCGTCGCGCGTGTTGCCTTATCCCGACTTTTCGGAGTTTAAAAGTCAAAAACGGAGATTTTATGATTTTTTGACATTGGCGTCGCTAATGTGGAAATTAGCGTCGCTAATATGTGCTTCCAGAAGATTCCTCGCGCGCTTTCGAATTTTGAATCTTAATTTTTCTCTCCTGCAAACATTAGCGACGCTAACCCTTAAAGTTAGCGACGCTAATGTTTGCTGACTTCTTTTTCTTGTCCGTTTTGCTCCGTAACTTCTCCAGAATTGCACTAAAACCCCTGCATTTATACTAAAAACATTTCCAAGCACTTTGGCACAAAAATAAGTGATGTTAGCCAATTAATAAAGATATATTAACTAAAACACGGCTAAATAACGCCTAAAATACTTGATATTACTAGGCGTTATCAGTAATGCATGAACTAGATACCAATTTTAAAGAATATGTGAATGGTCTTAATAAAGGCTCAGGTTATAAAGGACTTCATGGATTAAGATCTTTTGATAAAGACTAAATGTATAAGTAGAAAAGAAATGGCTAAAACGTATTATATATAAGTACTAATATGTAGCGAATTGTATAATAATCTATGTAGTGTTTATTGATAATACTTGTAGGAATACGTGATATGTTGATGGTTGACATTTGGATCGCTGCTAGCATACAGTGGTATCAGGTGAGTTACACTAACTTGCTTATTATGTTAACTATGCATGTAATGTGTATATTTGTGTGTATGCATGTTTATGTTCTTATAATATAAAGATGTGATATGAATTATGTTCTATGTAATGTAACTGACCATGAAGGACCCTAGGGGAGAAGTGGTTCAGTTGGTTGGTTCCGATGAACCTTCTGGAGAGGGGCCAGCGGCGGAGGTACCGGGGACAGCCCTTCGGGGAACCGGCCCGCACGGAAGAGTTGGTACCAACAATATGTGTTTAGGATAATGTGATGATGTATATGTTAAGTTAAGTTATATCTTTGTGTATGTATAACAGTGATACGTGAATGCATGTGATTGATATAATATGTGAGTACTGTGTTTCTCACTAAGCGTTTCCGCTTACCCGTTGAATTCTAACATTTCAGGTTTAAGGGGTATATTTGGAAAGGGACACGGTGTGATCGCTCCGAACTCGTATCATAATAAAGGGAGGGACCTTCTCAGCAATTTATTATTTTAAGTCTTCCGCTTTTAAATGTTTTATTAATTTTATGTTTTGGTAACACCATTACTACTCTGATATACACCATTTAATTATCTTAAAATGTTTTAAATTATTTAATACTTTTGTTTCCAAAAGTATATTTTAGATTTATTTAATGTTTTATTATTAAAAGAAAATTAGGGTGTTACAAGTTGGTATCAGAGCATGGTTTGAGGGATTTAGGCATACATTATTGTGTGTCTAAACTCAAATCAAGGCTCAAGGAATGTCTTGATAAGAAAATATTTTTAAGAAAAGTCAGTTTCTAACAAAGAAAATGATACGATACGAGCAATCAGCCGGAGTTCAACGGGGGTGAGTACACTTTGTATTCAATAGTATGATATATGTATGATGAAAAGTTAAAGTGGTATATGATAAGTTTGATAATGGTAATAAATGGAAATGCTATTTAAGCTATGTATTGATCCTATATGATGATTTTAAGTACTAATGTCTTATGATGTTAAATGTTAGAATCAGGTGTACACTAAGTGTGCCATGATGATGCTAAGTGATATATGATCTAGATACTTGTAGCTTATGTGTTTTAGTACAAGTGTGCAAAGTATGTGAATTGTTATATGAAACTTTATGCTTGGAATGTGATGTGTGTTAGCAACTTATATGTGTATGCTTGAACTGTTAGGAACCATGTTAGCAACTTACAACATGAATGCCTTAGCTATGCATAACTAGGATCACATAGGCTTAGAATTTATTTTTTTTGGCCTTATTGCATGTTCTTTTCTAACTGTTGCTTTAGTGTAGAGTCAACTATTCGAAGGCCTATCTGGTTTGGTGTTATGCATGGTTAGGCATACATGATGCATTTTTGCCATCATTTGTGAATAACACGGAACACCGTGAGCTTATAAAGTGTACTCTGAGGACAACCTAAGTATGTTGGTAGTATGTGTAAGTATGTAGTAGATACCTGCCCAAACTTCTGAATCGGGAACTGATGGTGAAACCAAGACTATGTGTGTATAGTGTGTTAGCAGTGTTATGGCGCGTGTATCACTACTGACACATGGTACCCACTATGACTTGGTAGAATCATAAGGTTTTCTGTGAATCAAGCCAGGGGTAATGTGTAGATTAAAACATGCTAGAAGAAATAAGATGTTTAATAGTGACCGACGTGTCCTACCTGTAATATAGTGCTAGCATGTTTAATGCTTAAAGTACTTATTAATAATAAGTAGTTATGAGAGTCTAGATAAGACGACATAGATAAATGTAGCAGAAGTAGTCGAACGTGGAGTTACCGTATCCTCAACACTTCACTGACAGGGTAGGTTGCTGATATTGGAAAATTTATGTGAGTCGTCCGAGGATGACACGATCATCTGTAGTACAAAGGACAGAGGTTGTACCCTACAGATGAAGCAAGGAAGAAATGGTCGTCTAGACGACCAAACGAGTGAGAGCGACAATAATAGGAACATACCATGTATTGGAAGGTGGGAACAATCATATTTCCCCGACCTATATTAGATTAGGCAGAGTAGCAAAGGGGTTAAGGACTCGATGACTCGTGAAAGTTTTCAGATTAATGCTAATGGAAGCATGGCGGTAGTAAAAGCAGCTATGGATGACCTCTCTAGTTGTAGAGATCTTAGATGAAGGGGTGTCAAGTTGATCATTGATAATCAAGCTAGCAATATCATGATATGATTGAAAGTGAACAATGTGAGGATCAGGTTTGAACCTAAGTGGGGGAGAACTCATCATCCATGGTGAAAGAAAGACAAGGCAATAGGGTGAGTCCGAGTTGATTGATGAAATCGCAGACAAGAGAGTTAAATCCATGAATGCAGGGAGTGAAACCCTTGTAGCAGGACTCGTGTTAGAAGACTAGAACGTAAATAGAAACAGTGGATGGATGAGTCAATAGACGCCATAAGAAGCAAAAGGAAAGGAATAAAACCCTAGTGCCAGTACACCTAGATACGCCTAAACTCAGGAGTTTTAGAGTTGAAGCGAGCATCCTACATTAGCTTTAAGCTCATAAGGCAGGGATAGCACTCGAACCTTAATATTAGAATGATAAAAATAGTAATAACAAGTTTTGAAAAAGCTATATAATAACATATATAATGAAATAAATGTTTTGTTAGTAATGACTTAATAATTGAATAGCCTAAAGAGTGATTTTGGAAAATATGTTTTAAACAAAGGACAAGGTCACATAAGATTCAAGAACCACCATAAGGGATTTCAAAATTAGTTTTACGTATAAGACCAAACTTATTTTCAAGTCTAGGAAATGTTAAACAGACTTTTTCAACTAATAGATTTTCAACGATTATGTCAAGGTAACATTGTTTTATGACACATTATGTTTTGCTGATACAATTAAAATAATAAAACCATGCTAAAGGGGATTTAACTCAGTTATTTTCATTACAATACCATTATATTTTCATATGTTGACAGATCAATTGATGTTTCACCAAACAATGAATCAAACATTTTCGCTTTACAAACGTTTTGTGGGTTACCTTTGTATCTTACAGGTCAAAATTTCAAATCTAAGATTAAAATTTGAACATATAACGTTTTTTCATGAAACGAAAAGTATAAGTCATACAAGGTACAGTTTAAGTATACCTTACCATAATGAACATTTTGTTAAGTAAAGTAACGAAGTACTTATGTCATACCATAAGTTAACGAAATATTTTCAAGCCTTGAATATGATAATAGTTTTGAATAATGATTTATGTTAAATAACCCCTTGACTGACACAATTTTTGCCCATAAAGTATCGAACTAATATATTGAAGATAAGTTATTAAAAGAGGTTGTAAGCTATTATTAGAATGGTGTGTGTGTAGCACCAGACGAAAAGTTAGGTTACTAAGTTATAGGAGTGGTAGTATGTAGTCTAATTAATCTAAAAGATAAGATATAGGGAGCACTTTAACCCTTGTGTCATCTAGTAGGATTCGAGGGATTTTTCCTCTTTGAGAGAGTTAGATGAAGTCTGCGTCGTGAAAAGTGTCCAAGAGCCAAGTTCCAGTTAAGTGATTTCGTGAAGGAACAAGGTGTACATCTTGTTCCGGTGAAAGTTTCTTAAGGATGAGGGCATAGGTTGTTCAACTCAAAGTGATGGATAGAGGGAGGGGGTTCTCTGAGACGCATAAGGAAATGTTGTAGGCACGAGTTATAGGATTCAAGGTAGTTGGGACGATATCCTCCTTATTAGAATATTCACAGAGTATCAGTAAGACTCATGCTTCAATATACCTTTTAATACTATTAGAAGGAAGAAAGTCCAAAATCCGATCTACAACGGCACACCAGGGAATGCTAGTGGTATGTGTAAAGCTGTGAAGGCAAGTAATTTTAGGATTTATAAGTTTCAGGTTAAAGATAAGGATAACCTAAGTGAAGCTTTCAAAGGTATGAAGCAGTTTAGACGAGCGGGGAAGCTTAAGCCAGTAATGAAGTAGTTGAATGACCTGGTGAGTCAGAAGCTGAATCGTAGACTAGTAATTTCGAGGACGAAATTTTTATAAGTGGGGGAGAGTTGTAACGCCCCGATTTTTATTTTAACGTTTTATTTTAGTGTTAATTAATTATTTCTTTGATTTCTATTTTAGGATAACGATTAAATGTATTTAGTATAAATTAGAAAAAATAATTATAAGAAATTATAATTATAATAATTGATAATAATCATAATAATCTAGATAATGACTTAAAAAGAAATAAAATTCGGTGGAAGGACCTATTATGTCAATAAGAGAAACTAAATTACTAAACTAATTGTTTTAGGGGTTTAAAGTGTTATTATGGAAAGTATGAGGATCATAGTGAAAATCTTGTAATTCCTTGCAAGAAAACCGACGGGATGGAGAAGAGGTTTCGGCCGATCAATTCCATCCTTTAACTTGACAACTTAAACCCCAATTAAACAAATTAATATCAGCGATTAAAAACCTAGGTTCCTCCTTGTGATCCGTTCCATATTATCGCGACAGAGAAAGAGAAAGTCGAGAAGAGCTAAGCAATTGACGGAGACTCGATGGAGAGGGAGACGACCATGGCGAGGCCGTGATCGGAATTTTGGGCAGCAAGAAGAAAGAGGTTGTGATCGGAGGGCTGTTATGAGCGGGAAGGAAGGAGAAGCAACCGTAGCGGCCGTGAAAACGCATCAAGATCGTAAGTTTATTTCTCGTCATTGCTGTTTTCTCCTTCTGTCGATTACCATCAAGAACCGACAGCCAAGTTGCTGTCGGATAACCACCCTTGTCCCCCCACAGCACGACCACGTATGGTGGCTGTGATCGATTACTTCTTTTCAGTCCCATGTCTTAGGTTTGATTATAGAATCACTAATATGTTGGATTGTTTGGTTTGGCTTTCGTGAGGTTGTTTAGCATCATATTAAGACCACCGTATCACCACCACCGAGTGGTCGTTGTGGTAGTCCAAATTTCCAGCCTTGAGGTTAGTGGTTTGAGGCTTGGTGGATGGTGTTGCAAACCTAAATCCAAGAACAAGTTATGATTTTTGTGAGCGACAAAAATTGCCATCTGATAGCCATTTGTTCAATTGCATGTTTTAATAATCCGTAAAAGTCTTAATATGTATCATGATGTAAATAATCAGAAATCATGTATTAAGACCTTTGAAGAAGAGTGTGTATACTATAGAGAATAAACTAGGTAAACATGTTAGGAGTTGTAAAACATGCATAAAGTTCGTAACAGATTATGTACATAAACTTGCAGCTCATTTTACGGAGAATCGGGACAGAATCTGAGAAAAACCCGTGACACATGAGTCGTGCGAAAGCGAGTCTACTTTCCAGAAAGGTATATAACGTTTAGTTTGGAATTACAGTTCGAAATTTATGATCTGAACACTGACAAGGGGTCTAAAACGGCTAAATTGGAAAAATACATAAATGTGCCGTATTATGTTCATAAGTCATTAAGACGTCAGGAATCAGATAGTTGGACATATTTCACATGTTTTAAGAAGTTTATAAAGTCGTTTGCTGGTTTTATAAGTATGAGCTTAATTGATAATACTTGTAGGAATACGTGATATGTTGATGGTTGACATTTGGATCGCTGCTAGCATACAGTGGTATCAGGTGAGTTACACTAACTTGCTTATTATGTTAACTGTGCATGTAATGTGTATATTTGTGTGTATGCATGTTTATGTTCTTATAATATAAAGATGTGATATGAATTATGTTCTATGTAATGTAACTGACCATGAAGGACCCTAGGGGAGAAGTGGTTCAGTTGGCTAGTTCCGATGAACCTTCTGGAGAGGGGCCAGCGGCGGTGGTACCGGGGACAGCCTTTCGGGGAACCGGCCCGCACGGAAGAGTTGGTACCAACAATATGTGTTTAGGATAATGTGATGATGTATATGTTAAGTTAAGTTATATCTTTATGTATGTATAACAGTGATACGTGAATGCATGTGATTGGTATAATATGTGAGTACTGTGTTTCTCGCTAAGCGTTTCCGCTTACCCGTTGAATTCTAACATTTCAGGTTTAAGGGGTATATTTGGAAAGGGACACGGTGTGATCGCTCCGAACTCGTATCATAATAAAGGGAGGGACCTTCTCAGCAATTTATTATTTTAAGTCTTCCGCTTTCAAATGTTTTATTAATTTTATGTTTTGGTAACACCATTACTACTCTGATATACACCATTTAATTATCTTAAAATGTTTTAAATTATTTAATACTTTTGTTTCCAAAAGTATATTTTAGATTTATTTAATGTTTTATTATTAAAAGAAAATTAGGGTGTTACAGGATGCCGATGCTGTCAGAGCTTGAGAGAGTCTGGAGTATTTAAGGCACTCAATCATAGGACGAATACCTTCAGTGTAGAGAGTTGAATCCAGATTGATGATCATGTTCTGGTTTGACTTGATCTTCAGCATGGTGGTCATTGTTGAGAGCTTGAGAGAGACAAATGCTTGAGAGAAAACATGAAAGCCTTGTGGAGTGTTTGTGAGCAGTAAAGAGAGAGAAACTGCCGAAAAGTCTTTTATATGTGTGGGAAATCAAGTAGAGAGAGAAAATCCCAAGAAAATCGATTCCGTTTCCCCAAATATCGTCCATATCATGATGAGTTGCCCCCAATTTCGCTCTGTCAGGCTCGTGAAAAGCGATAAATCTGTTGAAGAGTCTGTGATGTTGTAACTGATGCGTGTTCATGGCGTCATATCAATTTCAAAAATTCGCGCCTGTCGACTCTTTTACGCCAAGTGTGTTTCAAAATAAAACCTTATCACCAAGAAACTAGAGTTAGAAAAATCAATAATGATTTTCGTGCAAGAGTGTGCCAATAAAAAGAAATAAATCAATATAAATATCTGGGAAATCTGTGATGTCGGAATGACATGAAAGCAGATGGATCCCGGGAAACGATCTCTTCCTTCGGAATCAAGAGAGATTCGGAAGTGCTTGTGTGGTTTCCCGATGAATTACGATCATGTGATTTTTGAGAATCATTGAAAGGCGTCTTTTTAAGAGTTTGGTTCCTTTTGGGTTGGTTTGGCTTCCAATCAGATTCCGAAACTTGATATAAGTTCGGAATCGGAAGGAAGTACTTGTTTGACCAGTGTAGTCATTAAGAACAAGTATGGTGAGGTATTTTAAGGTGACTTTGGGAAGTGTGGAAATCTTAAGAAAAATAAAAACTGGATCTTATGGGTAGAAATAACTTTGGTCTAGTATATTTCATTAAGATCACTCAGAAAATGAAAAAATTTGAGATTTCTCAATTTGAATCCGTCAATTCTTGGTACGTGATATGATTTTTGGGTCTCATTCGGAAATGTGGTTAAAACAATTCCGAAATCATTAACACAGTTATTGTTCGTAATTAAGGCGCAATTAAGGCTGTAAAAGTTCGTAATTACTCCAAAAAGTGAATTAATCACCATAATTGGGAAGATAAACCGGTATTTTCCTACCTATAAAAGGAACACACGTTAAGAGAAAAAACATACACCAGAAAAAGAATTTAGAAAGAAAAACACACAGATGGCTCAGCGTCCCTACAACCGCTACGACAAAGTCGAAGTCAAGATGCAAGACGACGAGTACGCTGGCGGTGTCTACGGTGGCGTTGTCACTGGAGTTTGGAATCACCGCTATGAGGTGAAGATGACCACCCTCTTTGATGGCGAGACTAGTGGGCCTATGATGGTCCATACGAGCTATCCTTTCCTACAGCCTGTCCCACCAAAAATTTTGGTGGAGTATAAACAGTTCGACCTCATAGAGGTCTGGCACAGGAAGGGGATGGTGGCCGGCGGCAATCTCTCGCACAACCCCCTACAACCAGTATCATGTGATGCTGGTTGATGGAACGCGGCTCTTCGTGGATGAGAGTGAGCTGCGTATCCACCAGGCCTTCCATCTCGGTGATCCCCCCATGTGGCACTATTATAAACTTTAGGAAGATGATGTATTTTCTCTTTTGATGTTCTGTATTCTCTTCCTTTAGATTAATGAAAAGTTGTCATCTTTTGTCTCTTGATTCTTCTCTACAAACAGTAAACAAAGAAAGCATAGAAAAGTCTTTTTGATGTTTTAATAATAAGAAATAAAAGAAAGTATATTTTGGGGGATTTTAAATAAAATAAAGTAAGTAAAAATAAACAGATATTGAAGAAAATAGTGAAGATAGGAAAAAAATTGAGAATAAAAAAAATTAAAATAGGGCAACAAAACAAAAAAAATAAAAACAAAAACAAAACAAGAATAAAAAATAAATAAATAAACTAAGTGTACAAAAAGGATATACACAGCCATTCCGAAGCCATTGAATTTCAGTGCGATACCGAGGCAATCCGAATTTCGGAACTAGTCAGAATGCTAGACAGATTTCGGAACGGATTCAGCTTCCATCATTCCAAGTCCTTGTAATATCCGATTGAAAGTAGGTTCAGGTAAGGCCTTGGTGAAAATATCTACCAATTGATCTGCTGACCGGACAAAGTGAATTTCAATGTTACCATCTTCATCATAATCCTTAATGAAGTGGTATCTGAGTGCAATGTGCTTTGTCTTTGAATGCACTGGATTGTGACAAATCCGAGCCGCACTTTCGGAGTCACAGCAAAGAGGAATACGTTTCATGCTAATTCCATAGTCTCTCAGTTGGTTTTGAATCCAAATAATCTGAAAAGTACAAGAAGCAGCTGCAATGTATTCTGCTTCAGCTGTGGAGAGTGAAACACATGTCTGTTTTCTAGACTGCTAGCTCACAAGCTTGCCATCTAGTAGCTGACATCCTCCTGAAGTACTTTTTCGATCTAATCCACAACCACCAAGATCTGCATCTGAGAAGGCTTGTACGAAAAAGCCGGATCCTGAGGGATACCACAGTCCGAGTGAAGTTGTCCTCTTCAGATATCGGAATATGTTTTTAACAGCTGTGAGGTGTAGCTCTCTTGGATTTCCTGATATCTAGCACAATAACATACAACAAACATAATGTCAGGTCGACTACAAGTAAGGTAAAGAAGTGAACCTGTCATTTGTCGATAAAGTGTGATGTCTGCTGCAGGTTTCTCCAGAGAAGGAGTGAGTTTAGTTCCGAATGCCATCAGAACCTTGACTATTGAGTCTCCTATCATTCTTAATTTCTCTAGAAGTGAATTGGTGTAGGCTTCTTGATTTATGAAGATTCCTTCTGAACTTTGTCTGATGTTGAGGCCTAGGAAGAAGTTGATTGTGCCCATTGAACTCATCTCAAATTTTGTTTCCATCAGTTTTCGGAACTCAGCTGTTAAGCTTGGATGAGTGGATCTGAAAATGATGTCATCAACGTAGATTTGAACGATCATGAGATGGTTGCCCTCCTTGCGAAAGAAGGTTGGATCAACAGACCCTTGCTTGAATTTTGACTGCTTGAGAAAACGAGTCAATGTTTCGTACCATGCTCTTGGAGCTTGCTTCAGACCATAAACCGCCTTATCCAGAACGTAACAATGATCTGGATGCTTGTTGTTGACAAAACCTGGTGGTTGCTCGACATAAACTGTTTCTTCTAGTTCACCATTCAGAAATGCACACTTAACGTCCATTTGGTAAACATCAAAGCCCTTGTGTGCTGCATACGCCAGGAAGATCCGAACAGATTCCAATCTAGTAATTGGTGCAAAAGTCTCTTCATAGTTGATTCCTTCTTCTTGGCAATATCCTTTAACCACCAATCGAGCTTTATTCCAAATAACGTTTCCTTCTTTGTCTAGCTTGTTTCGGAACACCCATTTCATTCCGAGAACAGATGTTTTTTCCGGAGTTGGAACTAATCTCTAGACCTTGTTGCGTTCAAACTCATTTAACTCATCTTGCATTGCTTGGACCCAGTCAACATGATTAAGTGTAACCTTGACCGTTTTGGGTTCTATCTTTGAGATAAAAGAATTGAACATGCAAAATTCCATTTTTGAAAATAAAGCAGTTTGATTCACTTTTTGCTGAGCTCTTGTCAAAACACCAGCCGACGTTTCTCCGATTATCTGATATCGTGGATGATCTTTCGTCCATTTTAACATTGGAGGATAATTTGGGTCGTATTCTGGATTGAGTTCGGCGAAGATTTCTTCTGTTTCCGATTGAGTATCATCTCCATTATTTTCAACCTCATTCTCCCCCTGGAAGTTTGCATGAGATTCATTTTGAATAATACTTCGATGCTCCTCCTTGATGGTAGGAATGTTCTCTGCAACATGAGTTAGAATGCCACGTTGAGTTGGTTCCGAGCCCTCCCCTTGAACTGGTACAGAATGCTCCCCCTGAACTGGTTCGAAATTCTCCCCCTCAACATGAGAATCGGAGGAGTCTTCCACAGTCTGAGAAGATTCAGGTACAGGTGCAGTCGGAGTCGGAATTGGAGCTGTTTCATCAGGAGTATGGATGGATTCTTTTGAAGATGTAGAAGTGTTTCCTGGAGATCGTTCGGATTCATTGACTGCATGATCAACAATTTTGAGCAGCTCATCCCCTTAATTATCTTTCCCTTTTGATTCAGCAGATTTTGTAGTTTCAGGCTCATCGAACATGTTCATGAATTCCTCGTATAAGTTCATAAGAGGAACTATAGTTAGATTCGACTCAGGGAAAATTTCTTTTGAATGCTGTTCAGTATTCGGAGCTCTTGATTTGTACATGTCATCGAAGGTGAGATAGTATGTTTCCTCAATCTTACGAGATCGTTTGTTCAGAACACGATAGGCTTTGGAAGTTAAGGAATAACCCAGAAAGATCCCTTCACAAGCCTTTTCATCCCACTTGACTCGTTTCTCCTTAGAGTTGAAAATGAAGCACTTTGATCTGAAAACATGGAAGAATTTGACGTTCGGTTTTCTCTTGTTGAGAATTTCATAAGGAGTGTGTTCAAACCGCTTGTTGATTGTTGAGCAATTATGAGTAAAGCATGCTGTTGCGATGGCATCAGCCCAGACAGCATGGTGCGAGCAGCTTCACATAGAGAGCGATTGCGTATTTCCACCACCCCATTTTGTTGAGGAGTGTATGAAGCGGAAAAGTTATGGGAAATTCCTTTGCTGACAAGAAAATCATCTAGAACTTGACTCTTGAACTCTGTGCCATTATCACTTCTAATCATCCGAACTTGCTTTCGGAGTAGTACCTACACTTGCTTGATAAAATTTATCATATTTTCAGCTGCCTCCGATTTTTGTTTAAGAAAGAAGACCCACATGAAACGAGAAAAATCATCTACCACAACCAAAATGTACTTGTTATGAGCTACACTTTCGATTGCAGATGGTCCACAAAGATCAATATGCAATAATTCCAGAGGTTCAATGATCTTTGTGTTGATTATTGTGGAGTGGCTCTTTCTGCTCTGTTTTCCGAGTTCGCAAGCTTCACATAGACGATCTTTATTATACTTTAGTAGCAGCAATTCTCGCACCAGATCACCAAGTACGAGCTTGTTAATGTCTCTGAAGTTCATGTGAGACAAGCGTCTATGCCATAGCCAGCTATCATCGTTTGCAGCTTTGGTGAGTAAACAGATGGCCGGTTTTCCTGCGATAGGCTTCATATTCAAAGGGAACATTTCACCCTTCCATTTTGACTTTAGAACAATCTTCTTGGTCTTCTTTTCAATCAGTTTCGAACCATCTTCATCGAAGGATAAATTGAGCCCCGTCCCTACCACTAATTGCGAAACACTGATTAGATTGTGTTGAAGACCTTATACATATGCTACTTTACGAATTGAGAGTTTGCCATTAGTGATCATTCCAAAGCCTTTGATTTCTCCAGTTGCATTATCGCCATAGCGAATTTTTCCTCCATTTCGCAACGAACGATACTCTCGCAGTTCTTCCCCTCTCCCTGTCATGTGACGAACAACCGCTATCAATATACCATTCCGGATCATACTGTTCGTCACGCATCACCTGCACAATTTAGAGAGATTTAGGAACCCAAAACAATGTGGGTCCATGTGAGAATTTCTGGGAAACTGGAAAAATATTTGACTTGTCAACCCAAAATGATTTCTTCTTTGGGGTTTGATTTTTCTCATTTTCAAAACGAAATACTTTCATTTTGGTGGTTTGCCAAACTTCTTTAGCAAAGCGAGATTTTGGTAGAACAAAAGCATTTGATTTCGGAATTGGTGTTGAAAGATTTTCCAAATGTTTTGAAGATTTGATTGATGAAAAGGAGGGTTTGGATCCTAGTTTAACATCCTTTTGAACTTTTGTGAATTTAGCTACCTTGAGAATTGGTTTTTGTTGGGGTTCTGGATAAAGTTTGGCTTTACCCTTTAAATCGTTAGTCTTAAGGACAGATTTGAAAGAGTTGGTTTTTGTCGACTTGGGTGTTTTGAGAGTTTCAATCGTATTCACAGAAGTATGAGATTTTTGAAAAGTCTGTTTTGATGGATGAGTTTGGTTGAGATTTCGGAATTTTTGTGATACCAACTTTTTGAGTAGAATTTGAATTAGGATTGAAATAATTTTTATCATTTACATTTCTCCAAAATTGTTTTCGTTCCTTAAAATTCTTTTTGTATCGAGCATTCATCTGTCTCCTTTTTGCTATAAGCTCTTCGGGAGACTTATGAATACGAGATACTGAGTTTGGGAGTTTTGTTGGTATGGATCTAAAAACACCAGAGGTAGAGTTCGGAATATGCTTTGTGCCACTTGTTCCTGGCTGCGAGAATGAATTTTTGCGATTCAGAGATCCTGATATGTACTTGCCTTGGGACTTCCATGTGGTCATTTTAGAAAGACCTTTTGTTTCGTCTGAGTTATCAATTGGTTCAGACCAAAAGAAAGCATCACAACCATCAGAATTATCGTTATCAACAAGGACTTTGAGTTCAGAAGTGTCTTTTGAGTTCAGTCCCTGTTTAAAAAAAACCTGATTTGGAACTGTTTTAATTTTTGGAAAAACAGTTGCTTGTTCAGTTAAGGCTTGTGATCCTTTGTTTTCCACAATTCTTGCGAAAGTGACTGAATTTTTAGAAATGAGTTTTTTCTTAGACTCGGTATGATTATTCACAAAAACAGAACAATCAACCTCATCCTCAACAGATATCTCACTCATTTCGCTTTCATCAAAGTCGGAGACATTCTCAGTAACAAGAGCATCCTCGGAATTTAATTTTGTGCATAATGAGTGAAATTTCTTTAAGGTTGTAGTTTTAATTTGTTCTTTATCATTTTCAGACAAATATTCTTTGACCATGCTTTTGTGTTCTTTGGACTGGATGTAGTTTTCAATTTTGTCTAGTCCAATCCGATAGGCTTCCGACACATCGTCAGATGAAACAATAGTTTCACATTTATAACATTCAGCATCGATTTCATCCTCTTTCAATTCAAGAAAGGGCAAAATCATTTTGTGCAAACCCCTGCCTATATCACAATCAAGATGCAATTGAGTAATATTATTGTAAAGACGTTTCGCAATCAAGCAAAAAAAATTTCTCTGTTTAACAAGCAAAAAAAAATATCACTTTTGACATAAATAATATCATCCCTAGCTCTAATTAAATCTGATTCCAACGTATCGATTCTCATTCGCCTCTCCTCATTCTTAAGCGATACCCTGCTCAGTTGATCATTTAGGTTAGAATTGTTAGATTAGGTGTCTAAGCCATGACTAATAATTAGTATTTACCTAATTAATAGAAGCACAGTCCATTTGGGTTGCCCTTATGGCTGGAGGTTTGGTAGAAAATTCGGTAGAGAGAAAGGTTGATTTATTATGGGATTAATAAATCAACAGGAATTAAATATATGGTTTATTAATATATTAAAGTGATAATATATTAATTAGAAACTATATTAATTAATTAGGAATTAATCCAGAATTAATTGGATTTAATTTGGGGATTAAATTAATTAATTAAAGGTGCAGAGACTAAAACTGTAATTATTCAATAGTTGAGTAAGTGGCAGTGTGACAGTGACCAGTGGATTTCGAAATATATATATGGATATATATTAATTTCGAAATTGATATATAGATAAAAAGGAATTTGAATTATAAGATAAAAGGTTTATCTTATTTGAATTCAAAAGGTTTATCTCTAAGGTTTATCAACTGGCCATTTGGAAACTATAAATAAGGGTTCCCAGGCATCATTAAATTTCGCCAACTTCACATAGCTCTCTCTGGATTTCGATTTCATATACCTCTGGTTTGGGTGTGACTTTCATTTGAGGCAGGATAATTTTGCTGCTCAGCTTCCAAGAAATAAAGGTTGGTTTTTCTGTTTTGATCTTTAGTTTCTTTTTCTGGCCTCTAGGTTTTTGTTATATGTTCAATTAGAAGAAAACATAGATCCTTATAGGTTGCATGTGAACTTAGGTTATTTAGTTCATGGATTGCTTAAAACCTTTCAGTGGTATCAGAGCCTGTTTTGTTTTCTTGTTGAATTGCTATAACTGTTTTAGGGTTTAAAGCATATAAACCCTAACATATATGAAAATCGATTTTAAGGATTAGGGTTTTGGAAACCTTAATCCCCCCCCCTTGCTAAATTGCGAAATTTGTAATTAGGGTTTTAGAAGGTTTTCTATTTTTGGTAACTTTATTTGTTAATTAAATGGATAACCTTAAACCCCATTATTTGAATTCGATTTTTAGGGGGTTTAGGATAGGTTTTAATTAATTTAATTAATTTGGATAAACCTATCTTCATTTGAATTAATTTAATTAATTGTTAATTAAAAGATAATTCAAAAGGGATTTAATTAATTTTAAATTGGCGAAATTAATGGAATAAATCCAGAAAATTATTTTAAAATGTTTAAAATATTTAGATTTAATTAATTTAATTAATTGGTAATTAAAATTGATTAAATCGAAATTTAAGGTTTAATTTAATTCAAAATTTAATTGTTAAATTTGGTAAAATTAAAAGATAAACCTTGAATATTTTAAAGGGTTTTAAAATACATCTTATATATGTTATTAAAAGTTAATATTATATATATGAGATAAATTTGGTTAGTCAAATCAATAGTAGGCCTCATTCACGAAGCTGGTCTATAAAGTGGGTATAAGGAGACTGCCTATAAAATGGTAGTCTAATGGGTGAACACTCTCACCCACCGCTCGCCTGATTAGTGGAGGGTCGTTAGCCGAACGGGTTTGACAGAACCACTAAATCATTAAAAGTATAATGATCAAAGTACTAGAACCTTTACACAAAATCCCAATCTAGTTACTTTAGGAAAAATGTGAATTTGATGCTACCCTATGAAATTGCACATTGCACTTTATGAAACGTTGGTGGAGCGTGTGTGGTTTACCGGCACACCAATGTGGGTTCATAAAGAGTGGCAATGGGTGTCTCGGGTGTTATCATTGTTGATGGAGCGTGTGTGGTTTACCGGCACATCAATTTGAGATGATAATGGATCCCGAGAGCACCAAGCTAATTTGCATGGTTATTCACACCCGGTTTGTGATCCTCGGCATCCCAGTCACAAACGGTGGGGCATATCCGAGATTAAACATGCTATTGAACAGTTCAATAAATCTCATAAGAAACTAGGAATTCCATTTATAATAAGATTATTTTTCCGCGGTGGAATCGGCTGAATCGTCATTCGCCTACCTTTATAAAATTTGCTTATAGATTACGGCATCCCTCTTCTATGATGCAAATTGTTATAGTTGGATCCTAGCCTTATTTTATATTGGGTTATTATAAGGACCGACAAGTATCTAATTAAACTTACCTTCTTTTATAGATGTCTTCTGCTGATCAATCCGCTCCCCAATCAAACTCCTGTGTTCCCTCAATCCTCTCACTGTGTTCCAAGGTTCAATTGAACGGGACAAACTACAATGACTGGATTAGAAACATCAAGATGGCTCTGAGGTATGAGAACAAAGAGTATGTTCTCAAGACCGAGCTTGTCGATGTCGACCCCGAAACTGCTACTCCCGAGGAAATTGCCTCGTACCAAAAACATTCTGATGATGCGACCAAAGTGGCCTGCATCATGATTGCCACAATGAACCCCGAATTGCAGAGAATATATGAAGACTACTGGCCCTATGAGATGCACCGTGAGCTTGCGGAAAAGTTCCGTAAGCAAGAGCGCATCGAAAGGTGCGAAGTGGTCAAGGACTTCACGAACAGCAAACCTAAAGATGGAGAGTCCATCTGTGCCCATGTGCAAAGAATGCAAGGTTACGTGGAGCGGCTTAGAAAGCTTGCGATGCCTGTACCGGAGGAGTTGGCCGTTGACATAGTGCTTAACTCCCTACCGAGTTCTTATGACCAGTTCAGGCTGGCTTATCATTTGAACAACAATCAGGCTAACCTGACTGAGTTGCATCGCATGCTTCGAGTTGCTGAAGACGGGATAAAGGGTAAAAGTGTACCCTCAGTTAATCAGCCCGTCCTAGCCATTGGAAGTGGCAAAGGAAAGAAAAGGAAGGGCCCTCCTAAGCAAAATTGGAGGGAAAAGGTTCAGGTCGGGTCATCCAGTAATGGCTCGAGAACCAAGACTTCCCATATTCCTTGTGTGGCCAACCCCGATGAAGCCAACTGTTTTTACTGCAAAGAGAAGGGCCATTGGAAGAGAAGCTGCCCCAAATACTTGCAGGATGTCAAGGATGGGAAAGTAAAGCCATCGACAGCAGGTATATACACTATCTCTAAAAACTCACCATCTTCTAAATCTTGGGTCCTTGATACAGGATGTGGTTTTCACATTTGTTCTGATATACAGGGCCTAAAGGAAAGCAGGGAGGTGGAGCACGGTAGACTGAACTTGCTCATGGGCAATAGGAGATCATCCCCTGTTACCAAGATTGGAGTTTATAGTTTAGTGCTTAGTAGTGAAGTTTGTATAGATTTATTAGATTGTTGCTATTCGCCAGAAATGGCAAGAAATATTATTTCATTTCACGCATTATTCAGACAAGGATTTCATTTTTCTTTTGATAATAATATTGGATCTATTTCTGTTTTCAAAAATGGTATTTTGAATTTTACTGCTTATCCTTGTGATGGTGTGTATGAAACTGTGAAATGTGTTGACAATCTAGGACAAAGTGTAAATTATATTGATTCTACTAGTGATGTGGAAAAGGCATGTCTGTGGCATAGTCGGCTCGGGCACATCAGCAAGAAACGCATCGCCCAACTCCAAAAGGATGGAGTGTTGGAATCATTCGACCTCAAGTCGGATGATGTATGCGAATCTTGTCTGTTGGGCAAGATGACTAAATCACCTTTCAAAGGGTCTTTTGAAAGAGGTGAGGGTCTATTGGACATTATTCACACGGATGTGTGTGGTCCATTCAGATCAACCACAAAGGATGGCACGCGGTTCTACGTGACTTTTACCGACGATTTTAGTAGATACGGTTACATCTACTTGATCAAGCACAAGTCGGACACCTTTGAAAAGTTCAAAGAGTTTAAGAACGAAGTAGAAAATCAATTAGGCAGGAAGATAAAGATGCTCAGATCCGACAGAGGCGGAGAGTATCTAAGTATCGAGTTCCTAGACTATCTAAAGGAATGCGGAATAGTTTTGCAGTTGACACCTCCTAGGACACCACAGTTGAACGGTGTTGCAGAGAGGCGCAACCGAACCCTGTTGGACATGGTTCGTTCCATGATGAGTCGAGCTTCACTTCCCATTCACTTCTGGGGGTATGCCTTAGAGACTGCCGCCCATATCCTCAATCTTGTCCCAACTAAGAAGGTTGCGAAAACACCTCATGAGATGTGGACGGGGAAAGCTCCCTCGTTGGCACATATCAAGGTCTGGGGTTGTGAGGCTTTCGTTAGACGAGAGACTCAAGACAAACTCGCAGACAGAAGCGAAAGGTGTTTTTTCATTGGTTATCCCAAACAGTCCTTTGGATATCTATTCTACAGACCGAGCGAGGACGTGGTCTTTGTAGCTAGACGAGCGGTCTTTCGAGAGAGAGAGCTCGTATTCAAAGAGGACAGTGGGAGTACCATTGATCTGGAAGAAATTCAAGAGTCATCAGATGACGCAACCTTAGGAGAAACTAGCAACCAACATGAGGAAGAAGTTCCTGTTGGTCCGACAGATGTATCCTTACCTCTTAGGCGTTCTGGTAGGGTTAGCATGCCACCCGAGTTTTATGGGTTCCATATAACTTCGGATGGGGACACGTTTGTCAGTGATAGGACACTAATAAATTTGGATGAACCAGCTAACTACCAGGAAGCAGTGGCGGGCCCTGAGTCTGCCAAGTGGAAAGAGGCCATGGATAGCGAGATCAAGTCCATGTATGACAATCAAGTTTGGAACTTGGTTGACAATGTACCGGGTCGAAAGACAGTTGGGTGCAAATGGATCTTCAAGAAGAAGACCGATATGGACAGAAAGGTACACACTTTCAAGGCAAGACTGGTTGCGAAGGGCTTTACTCAAACCCCAGGGGTTGATTATGACGAGACCTTCTCACCAGTAGCCAAGATAAAGTCTATTAGGATTATGCTGGCCATAGCTGCATTTCATGACTATGAAATTTGGCAGATGGACGTCAAAACCGCTTTCCTTAATGGGAAGTTGACTGAGGATGTTTACATGAATCAGCCAGAGGGTTTTGTCGATGCAAAGTATCCTAATAAGGTGTGTAAGCTTGAGAGATCAATCTACGGATTGAAGCAAGCTTCTCGCAGCTGGAATCTTTGTTTCCATGAGAAAGTCAAAGAGTTTGGCTTCTCTAGGAGCGAGGATGAGTCCTGCGTATATGTCAAGGCTAGTGGGAGTATAGTCACCTTTCTGGTGCTGTATGTCGATGACATACTGCTCATGGGAAACGATATTCCAACCTTGCAAGATGTCAAGGCTTGGCTTGGGAAATGTTTCGCCATGAAGGACCTAGGAGAGGCTGCCTATATTCTTGGGATTAGAATATTGAGAGATAGGAAGAAAAGACTAATTGGACTTAGTCAGGGTACATACTTGGAAAAGGTACTAAAGAGGTTTAGTATGGAAAATTCCAAGAAGGGAGAGCTACCTATCCAAAGTAATGCGAAGCTGAGTAAGACTCAAAGTCCGAGTACAGACGAGGAAATAGCTGAGATGAGTCGAGTACCATACGCTCCGGCTGTGGGATCGATCATGTACGCTATGACGTGTACTCGCCCTGACGTGGCTTTTGCCTTGAGCATGGTTAGTCGGTACCAGGGTAACCCTGGAAGGGCGCATTGGATAGCTGTGAAAAATATACTCAAGTATCTACGAAGGACAAAGAACATGGTGTTAGTCCTCGGTGGCAGTGATACCTTGAGAATTGAAGGATATACAGATGCCAGCTTTCAGACGGATAGAGACAGTGGTCGGTCTCAGTCGGGCTGGGTATTCCTTTTGAACGGTGGAGCAGTGACTTGGAAAAGTTCCAAGCAAGAAACAGTGGCTGATTCTACGTGCGAATCAGAGTACATAGCAGCAAGTGAAGCGTCAAAGGAAGCGGCTTGGCTGAAGAACTTTATCGGTGACCTTGGGGTAGTCCCGAGTATTCAGAACCCTTGGAACTGTTCTGCGATAACGAAGGTGCGGTCGCCTTGACAAAGGAACCGCGAGACCATGGAAAGTCCAGGCATATCGACAGAAAGTACCACTACATCAGACATAGGGTAGAAGAAGGTCACCTCCTTGTAAAGAGGGTATCATCGGAAGATAATCCTGCAGATCCCTTGACAAAGGCTCTGAGTAGGATTAAGCATAATCAGCATGCTAGGAGCATAGGATTAAGAGATGATATAAGTTTTAGTAATTAGATAGGTTTCGAAACTTGTAACAATGTATTGTATTTGACTCTTGTGATTTAATAATAGAGATTTATTATGGTTTACTACTCTTGTCAATACTTTATCATTGTGTTTCATTTTTGCATGTTTTACTTCCTGAATAATTGGATTATTCAAATATCCACAGTCAATTACACTTTAAGGGAGTAAGTGTGAAGTAAGACTGTCATGAATTGGTAATAGATTGTCTAAGGAGTTAGACATTGCAATTGGATTGCTGAACCATTCGTGAGTACTTGGAAATGGAGATTTGAGTATTGGATAAACCCGCGCTCAATGGATTGCTTCATGGATTGTATCACGAGCAATATTGAGACGATAATATCTTTTGATCTTTAAGCTAAAACATATGAGTTATGATTTATTAGACGGTTGTTCATTGATAATACGAAAACGCATCGGTAACTCGGTGTTATAAAACGTATTGTTGTGAGTAATTTGTTTGGTAAAAGACATAAGTATATGAGTCGAAGTTTATTCGTCCCTTGACCCTGACGGGGAACAGATATCTGTAGGCCTCTCGATGATTTTGAAGTTGACTAAAATGGTTGGCCAACCGGGACTAAATTGGTAGTCTAAGAGTCATATGCAAATCGGAAATCGAGGAACAGTGATTCAGACCAGATTGATTTTATCCATGTCTTGAGTCTGAAAAATATCTTGTTGGACGGAGGATCATCTGATCACTTATCTATGGACAGGACTGATTAGATCAGAGTTTGGCATTGGTTTCTAGGAAGCTACAAGTGCTGGTTAATTAGAGGCTAAATTGGTAATTATAGTCATAGACTTATCCAAGTGGGAGACTGTTGGATTAGGTGTCTAAGCCATGACTAATAATTAGTATTTACCTAATTAATAGAAGCACAGTCCATTTGGGTTGCCCTCATGGCTGGAGGTTTGGTAGAAAATTCGGTAGAGAGAAAGGTTGATTTATTATGGGATTAATAAATCAACAGGAATTAAATATATGGTTTATTAATATATTAAAGTGATAATATATTAATTAGAAACTATATTAATTAATTAGGAATTAATCCAGAATTAATTGGATTTAATTTGGGGATTAAATTAATTAATTAAAGGTGCAGGGACTAAAACTGTAATTATTCAATAGTTGAGTAAGTGGCAGTGTGACAGTGACCAGTGGATTTCGAAATATATATATGGATATATATTAATTTCGAAATTGATATATAGATAAAAAGGAATTTGAATTATAAGATAAAAGGTTTATCTTATTTGAATTCAAAAAGGTTTATCTCTAAGGTTTATCAACTGGCCATTTGGAAACTATAAATAAGGGTTCCTAGGCATCATTAAATTTCGCCAACTTCACATAGCTCTCTCTGGATTTCGATTTCATATACCTCTGGTTTGGGTGTGACTTTCATTTGAGGCAGGATAATTTTGCTGCTCAGCTTCCAAGAAATAAAGGTTGGTTTTTCTGTTTTGATCTTTAGTTTCTTTTTCTGGCCTCTAGGTTTTTGTTATATGTTCAATTAGAAGAAAACATAGATCCTTATAGGTTGCATGTGAACTTAGGTTATTTAGTTCATGGATTGCTTAAAACCTTTCAAGAATTACTAAGTCGTGTTCGTTTTAAACTATCACTAAAATTAGAAACAGTGAACCTTAGACCATCTAATTCTTTATCATAACTAGAAGAGCAGATATTTAAAGATTTAAGGATAGAGTGTACCTTGTTCATGACAGCTTCACATTCTTCAACCTGTTCCGAAACAGGCTTCGCAGCGAAACAACTCGCTGATGTCTGGCACCCATCTTTGGAGTTCCCCCTGTATTCGGAGCTGTCTCCCTTCACCATAGTCCATAACGCATCGACCGTGCGTTGGCTTCCTTAACTCATCATCATCACAATCCGTTGACCAGACTTCAACGACACCGTACTCACTGTCCTCCTGCACCACAAAAGCTGACTTGGCGGTTGAAGCATCATCTTTCTTCAGGTCTGCAATCTTCTTTGCATAATACGCTTCATCCTTTACTTGCTCCTTCTTCTCAATTTGCTTTCGGAGTAAGCAGTCTTTCACAGAGTGGTTCTTGCCTTTGCAGTAATGGCAGTCATAACCGGAATCACCAACCAGCTTGTTCTCATCTTCAGATTTTGGCTTCCTTTGAATTTCCTCCTTGGGTTTTTCGAAATTGAAACTTCCCTGTCGGCTTCTGTTCTTGAATTTTGAAAAGTTCTTCTTGAAGAATTTCTTAGGATTTGACACCATCAGAGCTTTATCCTCCCTTGTTAACTCTTCATCGGAAAAGTCAGATTCCGAATCATCATCGTTGGCTTTCTTTCCCTTCGTAACAAGAGCAAGGGAACCCAGACGTGTGGTTATTTTCGCTTCTGAGGCAATCTCTTTCTCATGGGATTTGAGAATACCCATCACTTTCGCCAAAGTGTAATTTTTTAAACTGCTCATGCGCTTTTATGGTTGAAACAATGGCCTTCCACTCGGATCGGAGACTGTTCAAGAATGTGACCTTTTGCCTAATTATTATTTGAGCAATTTTGTACTTCAACAACCTGCTCAGAAGATGATTGTAGCGATTGAAAGTTTGAGTCAAGGTTTCGTCTGGAGTTTGTTCAAAAGATCTGAATTCGAAGAAAAGAGTGGTTTGAACTGAATGCTCAAGATCGGCATCTCCAAAGTATAATTATTGTAGTCTGTCCCATATTTCCTTCGCAGTTTCACACGAACTGACCAATCAGAGTGTATCCGATTGAAGAGCGAATCGAATGATTCTGAAGGCTTTTATGTTGCACATCAGTTTATTCTTTTCGTCTTGAGGAATGTCAGTATGGGCGACAAGAAGATCGTTATATTCTTTCAGTGTTTTGATAACCCTTCTTGTGGTAGTGCGTGCGAATGTCTCAACTATGATCGCTTGCCAGATTGTTGATCCATGTTCTTCAATACCAAGAACATAGTCTTTAGAGTGTAGTGCCCATACCTCCTCATAGTCATTGGTGAATAAGATCGGGATCCTTGTGGTAGATCCTATGCTGCTAGATAAGTTGAAAGATTGAGAGTGTGGATCGTCGTGAGCCATGTGATCTTGTTAGAGATATGAATCAGATGCGTATATAAAGATCGAGTTTAAAGTTTAAACAAACGATCAGAGACTGATGCCTATAATCGATCAAAACGATTAAGACGATAAAAAACAGACCCGTGAATAAAAGCTTATAAACTCAATAGAAGAGATATGTATGAGTTACACAATCTAAAACTGTACTACTGGTGGCCCGGTATGAAGCGAGATGTAGGACGCTTTATGGAGAATTGCTTGACATGTCTTCAAGTGAAAGCTAATCATCAAAAACCGTATGGAACAATACAACCATTGCCAGTACCAATGAAGAAATGGGATGAAGTCACTATAGATTTCATTACAAAGTTGCCTCGGACTCCTCGAGGATACGATTCCATATGGGTTATTGTTGATAGATTAACGAATTCGGCTCATTTCATTCCGATCCAAGAAGATTATCAAGTGTCAAAATTAGCCGAGATCTATACTAGAGAAATAGTGAGACAACATGGAGTGCCAACTTCAATAATTTCTAATAGAGATAGTCGTTTCAATTCACATTTCTGGCAGAGTTTTCAGAGGCATTTTGGTACAAAAGACTTGTTGAGTACTGCGTATCATCCCTAGACAGATGGACAGTCGAAGAGGATGATACAAACACTTGAAGATATGTTACGAGTTTGCATAATTGATTTTAGGGGCAGCTGGGAAGATCACTTGCCTTTAGTAGAGTTTGCTTATAACAACACCTATCACTCCAGTATACAGATGGCGCCTTTTGAAGCTTTATACGGTGCACCGTGTCGAACGCCAACTTGTTGGACAGAGATTGGAGAGAAACCATTGGCGGAACCAGAAATTGTAGTTGAAACTGAGGAGAAGATACAAAATATCGGTGAGCATATGCAAGTAGCCCAAAACCACCAAAAACAATATGCAGACAAGAGGAGGAAGCCATTAGAGTTCCAAGTCGGAGACATGGTAATGTTAAACGTGTCCCCGTGGAAGGGAGTAATCCGTTTTGGTAAAAGAGGGAAGTTGAGTCCGAGATTTATTGGACCCTTTCGAGTCTTGGAGAGAATTGGAGCAGTTGCATATAAACTTGAACTTCCTGAAGAATTACGAGGTATTCATAATGTGTTCCATGTGTCACACCTCAGAAAAAGGTCAAGAAATTATGAATTGAAGCTAGAGGTACCAAGAGATGCCGGAAAAAATTTTAGATAAAAAGGTCAAGAAATTATGAAACAAGGAGATTGAAGTAGTAAAAGTGCAATGGCGGCATCATAGAGGTACATATGTTACTTGGGAAGCCGAGGAAGAGATGCGGTCAAAGTATCCCTTTTTGTTTCAAGAGATTCCGAGGACGAAATCTTTTGAAAGGGGTAAGAACTTGTAATACCGTATTCTTAAATTATAGAGATTTTTGTATTAATTTAGTGTAATTAAGATTGAATAAGTTGCCATATGAGTTGGGATAGTTAAAAGCCCAATTGAGTAAAGTTTATATTTGAAATATGCCAAAGCAGGCTACACGGGTCGTGTAGCATTATTTCACAAAGCATGCAATAAGCCTTTTCAGACCTACACGGGTCGTGTACCTCTACACGGGTCGTGTAGCATTTGTTCATGAAGCATACAGTAGGCCAAGTTAGAACTCACACAGGTCGTGTGAGGCTACCCGGGTCGTGTAAGTCTGCATAAGTTCAAGATGGCTTGCTGTGGGTCTCACACGGGTCGTGTGAGCCCACACGGGTCGTGTAGCGCGTACAGGCCTGTTTTTTAATGTGCGAGTTTTCTTTCATTTGGGTCAATTTCATTTCGAAGAAAACCCTTTCAAAACCCTAGAAACTCAAATCTAAACCCCTAAAGTCGAGATTAAAGCCTATAGTTCACGAATTGAAGCTAGAAATTGATACTTTGCGTTCAAGAGGTAACCTCCTTTAATTTTGACTTCATTTTGATGGTGCTTTTATTTGAATTGAGAAGGTTACAGGTGGTGGTAATGAACCACTCGTAGTTAACAAGTGTTAGAGTGAAATTATCTGAATTGTGAGTATAGGAGGGTTCTAATCTTAGACCCTAGCTAGTAGATGTTGTTGTTGTGTTCTAAGGTTGTATGAGTCGAAATTGTAGAGTTGGAAGCTATAACTAGGATAGTATTACTATCTTATTGTTACAACTCTATTCTATGAGTCCAAATTTTGATTGTTATGAATATTGAGTATAATTTGAGATTATTCTTGAAATTGAGTATTGAAATTAAGCTGTTGTGTTACAGCTAAAGCTAGACAGGATCACACACGAGGTTCAGGATTTTCACATATCGACTCGACCTTAGGTGAGTAGTTATTTATAAGATGAATTATGTATTGTTGTAATGTTTATTGCAGATAAAAAATACGCTATGTTGAATTGGTTGAGTAAAACCAAGTTTGAGTTATTGAATTAAAGAGTAATAGTGTGTGTGACACACTAATGACTGAGATAGTTATTTGAGATCTATTTAAACGAGATGTTGGATAATATAATCAAATTAATCCTTAATTACTCACTGAGCTATTGAAGCTCATAAATTGTTTGTTAATGTGGTTTGTGTTAGGTTCTAGTAATGCTGATCGTGGCAAGCACATCACTGAGGGATAGCTGAAGCGGACTTAGACTTGTTTATTTCTTTGTGTTGGACTATGTTTTTGTATAACCCGGTTTTTGAGTAAACTAGTATGAAACTTGTTTGTACATAAGTTAATACTTAAACTACGCTTTTGATAGAATCTTGTAGAACTTGTTACTCATCTTTGGGGGTTACACCACTATAATACTTATGTTTGGTGTATCTTAAATTTGAGAAACTGAGCATTACAATTGAGAATTGTTTGCTGTTGTGAAGGGTTTCGAATGTTCGGAATGCTTCGGAGAAGCATTATTATTTATTTTGAAAGCGAAAATGATAAGGTAAGAAAATGCAAATCTGATGTTCATGTAAGAGTGGATCCATCAATCATTCTCAGTCCTCGAACGATTCTAGTGAATGAAACTTCGTTTATAGCTTTTGTGAAGATATCTACCAGCTGTTTTGTGGTATTGACAAAGTAAACTTCTATATTCCCCTCCTCAACATGACTTTTGATGAAGTGATAGCGAAGAGCTATATGCTTCTTCTTGGAATGTTGAACAGGATTATGGCATATGCGGATAGCACTTTGGGAATCACAGAACAATGGTATTTTTCTCATATTGATAGCATAATCTCTCAGTTGACTCTGAATCCAAATTATTTGCAAAGTGCAAGCTGCAGCATCTACATATTCAGCTTCGGTTGTAGATATAGATACACATGTTTGTTTCTTCGATTGCCAGTTGATGAGTTTTCCATCTAGAGATTGACAACCTCCAGATGTACTCTTGCGATCGATAGAACATCCACCTAAGTCCGAATCTTAGTATGCTTGTATGTAGAAGCCTGTGTTTGCTGGATACCATATACCATAAGCAGGTGTATGATGAAGATATGGGAATATTGTTTTCACAGCAGCCAAATAAGGTTCGCGTGGATCTGATTGGTAACGTGTACACTTGCACACTACGAACATGATATCTGGATGACTGGCTATTAGATAAACCAACGATCCGATCATGCTTCTGTCGTATTCAAGATCTACCTTCGGCTTGTCCAACGAAGGATTCAACCGGGTACTTGCGGCCATAGGAACCTTCGCATTGGAACAGTTAGTCATTCCAAATCGTTCAAGTAGTCTTTTGCTATATTTTTGTTGATTAATGAAAAACCCTTCTTTTGATTGTTTGACTTGCAATCCAAGGAAAAAATTAATCTTCCCCATCATGCTCATCTGAAATTTTCTTTTCATTAAGTTTTCAAATTTTTTTGTTAAATTTGGGTCAGTGGATCCGAAGATGATGTCGTCCATATAGATTTGAACCAACATTAAATATGATCCAAGTTTCTTACCGAAAAGTGTTGGATCCACCGATCCTTGTTTGAAACTTGATTGTTTTAAAACCTTTGTCAATGTCTCATACCAAGCTCGAGGAGCTTGTTTTAAACCATAGACAGCCTTTTCTAACACATAGCAATGGTCAGGATGATCTTTATTGACAAAACCATGTTGTTGTTCCACAAAGACTGTTTCCTCGAGATCTCCATTTAGAAAAGCACATTTGACATCCATTTTATAGACATCAAAGTTTTTGTGTGCGACATAAGCCAAAAATATCCAAACAGATTCGAGTCTGGCAACAGGAGCGAAGGTTTCTTTGTAGTCAATTCCCTCCTGTTGACAATAGCCTCTAACAACCAGCCTAGCTTTGTTTCTGACAAGATTACCTTCAGTGTCGAGTTTGTTACGGTAAACCCATTTAATACCAATGATCGAAGCATTTGCAGGTTTAGGAATAAGTGTCTAAACTTTGTTTCTTTCAAATTCTTCTAATTCCATTTGCATTGCTTTGATCCAGTCTGGGTGATCAAAGGCATCTTTAACGTTCTTCGGTTCAATTTTTGAGATAAAAACATTGAACATGCACAACTCCGAAGTTTTTTTTAAATCTTGTTGTTTTTTATGAAGTTGTGCACATGTCATGACTTTATCGTGAACGTTTCCAATGACAAGTGATTCAGGATGATTTTTCGTCCATTTTTCCAAAAGTGGAAAATTTGGATCGAATTCAGGTGGATCTTCAGCATTGATATCCTCAGTGTCTGAAGGATAAGCTGAGGTGGATGGAAAATCATCATTTATTATATTTTCTTTTGTTGTATCGTTTGTAACATTTTTTTAGGAGAATTTGTGTTTGAAGAAGTGGAAGATGAGTGTAGAACTTGCCCCCCTTCGACTGTAGCAGTTGGAGAGTTTGTTCTTCCATGATCCGAAGAATTTGGCGTTGAGGCTTCCGGCTCCCCCTAAACAGGTGGATACAAGGGCATGATATGAGAAATTTCATGCAAAGGATTGTTAAGATTCGCATTGTTGAGCTCCCCTTCGAAACCAGAATTTTCTTCAGGCCTATTGGAAGACTCCCCCTCAACCGAAGAGGGTTTTTAAATACTGTGTGAAGGTGAATCTTCGGGACCATCAGTGAGCTTGGAAAGTTCGGACACGTTATTGTCTGTGTTAGATAAGAAATTCAATCAATGACTTAATGAGATCAAGAAATTAGAAGGGATGATTCAACAAATATGAACACTCAAGTATAATCGAAGAACAATTGAAGAACATATAAGAACAGTTGAGTAAACAGAGTGTCGAATGCTTAGATTTAACAATTAGGGTTTTACAATGTTGATGATAAAACTCACACTCGGCCTAGCAGGATATCCTTGATATTTATACGTGATCAAGCATACCCGATTACAAAATAACTAACCAATAGTACAGAGAATATTCTATTGATTACAAAATCACTATCAGCCAATAAGAATGCAGCAAAGGCGTATGCGTGTCTGACACACACAACATGCACTAACAAAAAGTTTGTTATTTGGAAAGCCTTCGGATCCTCTAGTGTAGACCTTCGGATCATTAGGCTTCGGGCTTAGGCTTCGCAGTAGATAAGGTCTTCAGATGGGGTTACACATCAGCACAAACTTATACTCAACAATCTCCCCTTTTGTGTGATGTGCATCCGAAGCCTAATGAGCAAGGTGTCTCTTAAAGCCCTGCTTCAAGGCATATCTAACCGCCAACCACCGATTAAGGTGTTCTTTAGTTTTCTTTTTCTCATCATAACAGTTGACGAAGCAAGTGTTCACCGAAGACATAATATTATTTATCATAGTAGAAGGGTAAAGACCCTTGTAGTCTACTTCGAAGAAATTTGTCACCACCTTGTCATCCTTTGACATCCCTTTGAACACAATACCCCAGGGATTATCAATTATTTGCTTGTTCTTGAGATGATCAAAATTCTCAAGAGTGCAAAGGACTGTCCGAAGAATCCAACTACTTCCATATCAAACTTTGTGAAGTGTAGCATGTAGTTTTGAAGGAAGGATGAAACATGATTCTTCGCTGTGATGAAAACTGATATGGATTCACCTTCAATGCCTAAGGAAGCCTGCATGAGGTCGAGAAGGAATAAAATATCATGAGGGTTCATGATTGGGAAATCAGCAATCGTGAATCTCGATTCCTCCTCTTTTGAACCACGAAGCACGAAGAAGTCATAGTTTTGTAGATCTTTGTATACTTCTCCAAGCTTGACGGATATCAACCTGATTATCCTTTTGGAACTCCACACCACCTTCGGTTCGTGAGTGTAATTGGCATGGAAGGCTATTTTCTTGATTTTGAAGGCAGGTTACTCTTCTTCAGGTAAATTTCTTACGAACTGAAAGAAGGCGAATGTCTTTGGATTGTAGGGAATATCAAGCTGCTGATCAACATAATTTTTCACATCGAAGCTTTTGAGAGGAAGCCTGTTGAATACTCTACACTCAGAAAATCCAACTGCTTCAATTTGTTCAGCAGTCCATTTTCTGTTTTCTTCAGCTATGATGCTTATTTGAAGCATTTTATTGTATTCTTCCTCTCGTTCTTTATGGACTTGCTCCATGTGTGGAGCAATCCTCATATCTCTTTGGTCAGGCTTGGAACTTGAGCCACCATCTTCATACAAAGTGATTGTTCCGAAGGTAGGACCCGCTGATTCAGGACGGATCGAAATACCTTTAGTCACTATCGGTGGTATGAGTGGTTGCCTTCCCAATGTAACTGGTTGATAAGTTGTTGCAATTGTTGTTGTTGTTGTTTCAAATACCGCAAGTGTTTGGGCACTAGACAAAGATCTAATGCCTTCTCCCCCTTGCGAAGGATAAATCGCAGGATCAGATTGAGCAATAAGTCTTTGTCTGGATTGGGAAGCTTGAGTACGAGCCATGCATTCTGAAACGTTGATTAGAGGTTGAAGGGCAACTCTCAGTTTGTTTATCACATCACCAGTCAGAACCGAATTTGTCTTCTAAATTTCTTCAGCAAACAGTGTAACTTCGGAATCTGACTGCGCAACTGTCAACTCTTGAATCCTCGCATTGGCATCTTCGAGTTGTTTGTCAAATCTGCTGAGATACTGAGAGTTCCATTATTGAGCCTCAGTCCAAAGGTCAATTAGAGCCTTCATCGGATTTGAGTTGTAGGACTCAATTTTCTCAACCATTTCATTTATCTTCTTCTCATTCTCCTCCTTAAGGAGTCGGTATCTCTCTTCCACTTGTGTGATAGTCAAGTTGAGTTTTTGTTCAAGAATGCTTTGGATCCTTACCTACTGATCCAGAATTCGTTTCTCTGACTGCTTGATCATTTCATCGACTTTATCAGATAGGGCATTATTTGCTTCCTCAAGTTTTTCTGACATATCCACCTCAGTAGGTTTCTTCGGATCAAAACCTGTTTGAGTTTGAAGGAGGATGTCAAGCTTCGTATTGAGAGTCTTGTACTATTTGATTAGTACAGGATCTCAATCGTTCAAATCATCATCAGTTTCTTCAATAGTTAATGGAGCCATGTGAAAGGCTTTAAATAAAGCTTCTGAATTAAGAGGTGGCTGTTGTGGTGATGAATATCTAAATCCTTCAGGAATATCATATTCTGGTAAAGAAGTACTTACACCAGAGGAGGGAATGTTGAACAATGGATCTGATGTGGTGATGATGGGTTTGGAGGTTATAGGTGTTTCAGCAGTGGTAGAAGTTGGAGGAACATCTGAAGATGTGGTGTGTATGGTGGTGGTAAGTGGAATGGAAGTGGTTATTTGTTCTGTGGTAATGGTAGAGGTTGGAGGAGCAGTGGCGGGTGGTGGAGAACGTGGTCTGGTATCATGGATGGGAGAGGGTTGTTCTTCTTCTTCTTCTTCAACCTGGATATCTTCGGAAAGGGTTCTTTCAGATTCCGAAGACTCCTCAACAATTTTCTTCTTCGTTCTCTTGGGTTGTGCTCTCTTCATTAGTGTCTGTTCTGAAGCCTTGCATTTCTTAACAACCTTCTTAACTCTTGGCCCACCAACCATTTTCTTCTTTCCTTTGACTTCGTGGGAACTTTGGTTTGAACAACTTCAAAGGATTGACGACTTGGATATGACATTGTGAGAGTAGAACGATACGCATCGACCACATGGTTACCAAGAGGTACTTTCGCAAGAATTTCATGGGGAATTTGAGCACAGAATCCTGAAGCATCCTCATCAATTAATGGAAATGTAATGTATGAGTATTTCATGCCGGCTTGAGATGGATCATATATGTATCCGGCCATATGATAATAATCATGAACAATAATTGCCTAGAAACGAGCATTCGAGATCTCAACTCCTTTCAGGGGATGCTTGATATGAGAACAAAAATCATTCCAAAATATTGAATTGAAATTTACCTGAACATCGTGATAGATTCCATAGAGAAGTCCCATGAACGTGTGGCTTGCTGAATCAAGACCAGAGGTTCTTCCAGAAAGGCACCTTAAGAAAATACCGAAGAAGAATTTCCATAGATCAGGAAGATGCTTCTTCTTGAAGCTTCCAATGCCGGAAAGTTCAGCATCATATCCCATGGCATTTAGCATCTCTACCATCTGTTCTGGAGTAGGGGTAAATGGTTTTTCGACAATTGGTAGGTTTAGGACTTTGGAAAATCGAGATTTTGATAACTGAACATGTTTTGCGGTGTTATCAGCATTTAGAACCTGAAAAGTGACAGATTCGAGAACATTGTCAGCTTTGTAGATGGCTAAAGAGGTGTAATGTGCTCTGTGTACTAATGAAGTTAGTACAGAAGGAGTAGTATTAAGAGCAAAACTCAAAACAGAGTGTTTCAAGAATTCGATCAAAGCATCAATCGGTTTTGGGTAAAGTTTTGTGTCTGGTCGAAGGAAGAAATTAGCATATTGGTTCTTGAGAACAGGAATTGAGATACCCTCAGGGCTGTAGGATGATCCTTCACCAGCAGGAGTTGCCATTGGAATTGATTGTCGATCGGAGAAGACGATGAACAGTTAGGGTTTGAGAGAATTCTTGCAGGGGAAGTTTGAATGTTTTGATCGTGTAAAGAGATGTGCAGACGATGATAGAGGTATTTATACTGTTTGTGGTCCCACGGCCATTTAATGCGCATGTTGAAAAGGTCCACTAAGAGTATGCCACCTCAGCACTGCAACGGTCCACTATCCCTGCAAAAACAGAAACGTCCCTGTGTTAGTCATCATGAATTTGAAAAAGTTCAAATTCAACCACCAATCAGAGAATCTTTTTGTTATGATATTGCGAGATATGCTAAGTTACATGAAATTCTTTTGAACGGTCATTTATTTTAAGAATGTTTCTCGTTTGAATTGTCATAAATTTTTCAAATCATTGAGCATTAACTGTCTTCGGATCATAAAAGACAATTGTTGAACATTTTGACAATTGACAACTGAACATGACTGAGTAATACAAATCTTTGGAAGATTGTGTATTCTCTTCGGATATTGAAACGTTTTTGTGAAGAGATGAAGTACAACTCCGAAGGTTTTGAGTTAAACAAAATAAGGAATTTTTCTCTTGTGAATGTGTATTGAGACTTTGACCTTTTCTCCCTTAAAGATTATAAAATCAAGATTTGACAGTTTATTTTCAAAAGCATTCGGATTATGTTGGAAGTCCATTTTTCAATCCGAAGGTTGTATGATCTAACATCAGTCAACTTTGGCTAAGTCTAACCACCCTGACAACACCACAAAGAGAGTCCAGTTGACTAAATCTCGATTTGCAAAAGATCTGCAACTTCCAATCTTCAATTCATAGGAAATTGTTGTACCTACTGCCGAACAACTCGTTGATATGTTCAACGATATGGGATATGAACCACAAATCGGTGGTATTCGAAGCTTCAAGAAAAGGTACCTTCCTGATTTATGGAAGTATTTCTTTGGAATATTTTTGCAATGTCTTTCTGGTAGAACATCAGGGCAAGACTCTGCAAGTCAGACTTTTCTAAGTCTCTTGTATGGTGTTTACTACGATTTCAAGGTTGATTTCGTTTCGATCTTATAGGCTGATTTCTGCACTCACATCAACCATTCAGCAAAGGGGACTGAAATCTCCAATGCTAGAATCTAGGCTATGGTTGTTCACGAGCAATACTAACTAACATATTTTATTTATAATCCTGCTATTCCTGGGATGAGGTACTTTTACATCATAGTTCCGACTGTGGATGAAAATTCAAATCAATTTTGTGCCCAAATTCCCCATGTCATGCTTGCTAAAGTTTCTCTCGACAACGATTTGGTCAATATGTATCGTTCCACCATCACAATGCCATACCCCACTCATCCATCAGCACAAGATGCTGTTACAAAGGTTCCCTCAAAATCAAAAGGGAAGAACAAGGTTGCTGGAGGACCAAGCAGTCCAAAGGTTGTGAAGAAAAGAAAGGCTGTGGATCAGCCTCTAGTGAAAGGAACACAACCGAAGCGTTCTAAGAAACAGGTTGTAGTGGAGGAATCTCCAGACACTGAGAAAACCCAGTCTGAAGAGATCCATGGAGAAGAAGAAAAAGATGAAGAACACCACTCCGAACCCATGTCAGATATCAGACGACCTTCTCCACCACCAACCACTGCTCCAAAAACCTCCACCATTCCCACAGAACCAATAACAACCACCCTTCCCCTTACCACAACTATACAAACCACATCTTCGGATGTACCTTCCATCTCAACCTCCGTAGAAATAGCAAAATCCTCCGACCCCATAATCACCACAATAGAAACACCAATTACCTCAACCCCTAAAACACCAGTCACTTCTACCATTGATATACCAATCTCTGAACCAATTGTAACAACCTCAGATCCTCTTTTCAACATTCATTCTTTTAGTCCGGATACATCACTACCAGATTATCCCTACCAAGAAGGATTTGGTCTTGAATATGCTTTTACATCAAAACCACCAACTAAAGATGAAACTTTTGCAACTTACCATATGGCTCCAATCACCATGGATGAACCAGATGATGAGCAGTTGGATGATGGAGACTTTGTTTTAATCAAGCAATACAAAACCCTCAACCGAAAGCTTGATATTATTCTTCAAACTGGATATGATCCATTGAAGAATACTGAGGGAAGTGTTGCTGAGCAGATTGTTGAAGCAAAGAAAGCCTTCGCTGAAAAGGTTGATAAGATTGTCAAGGGCTCCGAGAAAAGGATTTTGGATTAGCAAGTTAGGATCCAAAGCATCCTTGAGCAAAAGTTAAACACAGCCGTTGAACAAGTTAAAGAAAGGCACATGCTCCTCAAGGAGCAAACTGATAAAAAGATTGCTGATCTAGTTAGAAGGATTGAGTCTTCCAACTCCGAACTGTCGGAGGCCTTAAATGACCTTCGGACTGAGACCAAATCGTTCAACACTCAGTATCAAGCTAATTTTGAAAAACAGCTCGAGGAAGCCCAAAAGAAGGTTGAAGAGCTAACTGCTGCGCAGTCTGCATCCGCAGTAGTTAGCTTTGCTAAAGAACTGAAGAAGACAAACTCTGCTATTACCACTGAGTTCGTGGATAAGCTTAAACTCGCTCTTCAACCGTTGATAAATGTGTCCATCCGCATGGACAGAACTTAAACTGCCAAATCGAGACCGCATGTATTTGCTCAGCCTGTCCCTTCGGTTCAACCTTCACAAAGGGGAGAATCAAGTGGTTCTGGGTCTCGTGCCCTGATAACAGCAACAACAGAAGCAACAAAAACATCAACTTCTTATCAACCTGTATCCTTGGGAAGACCAACATTTATTCCACCAATCGTGTCCAAAGCAGGTCCTACCTTTGGCACAATTACATCAACAGAAGCAGGCAGTTCAGGTTCAAAGCCTAAACATAAAGAAATGAGGATTGCTCCTCAAATGGAGCAAGTCCATAAAGAGAGAGAGGATGAATACAATAAAATGCTTCCAATCAACAATATTGTCATAGACTACCAAAGATGGACAGCTGAAACTATTGCAGCTATTGGTTTCTCTTATTTCAGAGTATTTAACAGACTTCCTTTCCGAAGCTATGAAGTAAAATCTTCTGTTGATCAACAACTAGATTTGCCATATAATTCGAAGACTTTTGCATTCTTTCAGTTTGTGAGAAACCTGCCTGATGAAGAACTAACGGGCAAATAGTTGAGAAGCCCTGGGGTGTTGTGTTTAAAGGGCTGTCAAAAGATAATGAAACGGTGATAGCCAAATTCTTTGAAGTTGATTACAAGGGTCTTTACCCTTCGGCTATGATCACCAACATTTTTTCTGCAGTGAACTCTTGTTTCGTAAATCACTGGGAAGAGAAGAAGAGGATTAGAGAGCACCTTAATTGGTGGCTAGCAGTGAGATATGCCTTGAGGCAGGCATTTAAAAGAAATTTTGCAAGATAGGCTTCGGATGCACTTCACACAAAGGGGGAGATTGTTGAGTATATTTTGTGATGAAGTGCTAAACCATCCGAAGACCTTGATGATCCCGAATCCTGAAGACTCCGAAGGATTTATTCCAGAGGATCCGAAGGCTTTCCTTGTAACAACCTTTTGAGTGCACGCATGTTCAGCAGACAACGTGTTGCACAATAACTCATTCTTATTGGCTTGTACACTGTAGGAATATTCTGAATATCTTAATGTACTATCTGTATCACTGATTATGTATAAATATTAGTGATACATGTCTGTGTCGGGGGTGCGATTGATTCACCACTATTGTAAAACCCTAATCATTAAATCCAAGCATTCGTAACTTGTTATTCAATCCTTTGTGTTCTTGATTATTCATCATTATATTTGCTTGTGTTGATTACTTAGCTTGAATATATTCTTATGAATACTTGTTCATTTCTAATCTTTGATTGAATTTCACACTCAACATAAACCTAATACACAAGACCATCTAAACGAGAGTCCATCGAGAATCCAAAGCCCACCGAAATAATCCCACCGAAATCACTTGGTGATTTCGGTCCAAGTCCACCGAAAACTCAGGGTTTTCGGTCCTAAACCAAAAACGCCTTTTTTGTCTTCAAAATGCGAATTAAGCCTTTCCAAATGCAAAGCATAAACCACAAATTATGTCCCAACAAAATCACACAAAACAATTAACATATAGTGTATACCTTGCATTGGATAACGATTCCATTATGATGATTGTGACAACCAAAGTTTTTGGCATAAAGTAACACAAGAATAGATGCAAGTATCCAACGTAAGGAGTTTGATACATGGGTAAATTAACATATTGTCGAAGGATGGAATGGTCAATAAGGTAAACATATGCAAATGTATGGGTTAAGTCCTTTTATAAGGCTATGATGAGATATTACCTTAATTAGAGTTAGGTTTTTAACACTCAATGGAAAAAAGGGGATTAAAGGACTAAAAGTCAAATCTTTATTGCTAAATCTTTAAAAATTAATATCACAAAATATAAAAGGAATTCAGAAAAAGTCCTCAAAGAGACTTTGGCAATACTTGAGATAATACAAATATAAGAAAAAGACTCATGCAATTATGAGTTATAACAAAGAAGTTATGAAGGTTTCAAAATGGCTAAAAAGTGAAAAAAATTGATCAATTGGTCATGTTTAAAGGCCTATAACAGAAATTCTACAAAGAATTAGACTTAATTCAGTAGGGGGAAGTTGTTAAGCTCGTTCCCACCTTTTTAAAGGTATAAATTTTCTAAAATTTGAATATCATATGTGAAAGTTGTGGCTAAGTAAAAATCAGTAAAAAGTAAGTTAAAGCTGAAAAAGATTTTCTATGGCATGAACTTAGGGGTAATTTGGGAATTTTGCACAATACAACCTAAATCAAAATCAGGAACCCGTATTCTCTTACTATGGTCGTGTTTTCTCCTGAATTTCATCCTCTAGTTGATTTAACACAAACACGCACCCCAAAAACCTTAAAATCGGAAATCATGGGTTAAGGAGGGAGGAGAAATCGTGACCGGGCTGAAGGGGGTGATCGAGGGAGCCATGGAGATATATTCAGACACATAAAAATGATGGGAACAAAAGGAGGATGGCAAGCTGTTGGGTCTGCCGGCCGGAAACATGAGAACGACGACCCAAAGCGCCGCTGTCGGCGATGACGACGACGGTGTTGTGCGACGGTGGTCGACGGGAAAAGCCCTCTTAGTCCGATTTCAAGCTAGAAACAACATTAATTTCAGATTTTGAGTTTTTGGACAGAATATTGAAAAGGTATAATCTAATTTTGCAAACCCTAGTTTGTTATATCTGAAAATTGCTAGCGCATGTTGAAATTAAGCATGGGATTGGATTTCTATCATTGTTGTTAGTTCAAAAGCACATATGGAATGAAAGTATTGAACATTTTATTCAATGATTCTTGATGCATGTTTGATAATGGTCATGAAAAGGTTGAACCCATACATGAATTGTAAAAGTTTTGGTGTTTGAGTTAGGATTTCTTAATGCATGTTGGTATTGAAGCTAGTTCTTGATTTCTATCACTTTATGGATTCAAGAACACATAATGTTTATAAGTTTTAGATAATTGGATTGATATTTTTAAATGGAAGTTGGTTTGAGTTCTTAAAAATCCAAGATTAAGTGTTATGTGAAGAACATAACAATATTAAGGCGGACTTTATGCTTTGGTCAAACTTGACCATATGGTGAGATTTTCACAAGCATGCTTCATAATAGGATATGTTGGTGCACTTGAAATTTTGTTATATCTTGGATACATGTTGAAACTAGTAAAATGGATTGAAGGTTTAAAATGAAGTTGTAAAACACCAATTAAAGTCTTATTCTCGTGATTTGGGAACTCTTGTAATTAATGGAATTTGAGTTCACTAACATGGTTATGGTTGGGGTAGAATTGATAATTCCAGTACTAAAAACCTAAAAAAAGGAAATGAGTGGAATTAAGTATTTGTATCCCAAATGGGACAAAAAGTACGTAAATTGGAATGGGAATTGTGAATTTCAATGTTTTAGGATAATTTAGTATGCACATCAATAGTGTAAAGCAAACAATAAAGTAAACTGGAATGACACATATGAAGTGTTAGAAATGTATTGGAGTCACGCGAATGGAAAATAATATGTTTTACAACAGTTTCTATTTTTAGAAACTTTATTATATGATATTTGTCAAAATGACATAAATGGGTAAAAAGATAGATGCTTTCACATATAACTATTGTAATGAAATTGTAGAGATGTAAAAATTAGAAAATTTCTATGTAGAAAATGAAAATATCATTTTTTGTCAAAATGGGACAAAAGGGTAAAAATGTTCAAAATTTGTACTATACTTTAAGAATCCTAATTGGACATTGGAATGTAACTAGATGATGAGTTGAAGTAGTTTAGGAATGATTAGACAATTACTATATGTTTAGTTATCTAATAAGCTCTAATATTCTATTAGAGTAATAGAGATTGAAGGATGCTTGGAAGCAACGAATGACTAGAGTTATGTGAATTAGTGTAGCCAGGCATACCTAGCTACTAAGGTGAGTACATGTGGCTTTTTCCCTCTATGGGGGTACTTGGAAAAGTATTTATAAATTTTTATGTGACTTTTAAATGTGAATCTATATGCAAGTTTCACTATCTTTGTCATGCTTATGAAAGTTTACTATTATGTTTGGCATCAAGCCATAATGATTTGAACATATGATTTGGCATCAAGCCATAATGATTTGAAAGTATGTTTTGGCATCAAGCCATAATGATTTGAATGTTGTTTTGGCATCAATCGATAATTATTTGAAAGTATGTTTTGGCATCAAGCCATAATGATTTGAACGTATGTGTTAGCATCAAGCCATAATGACTTGAAAGTATGTTTTGGCATCAAGCGATAATGATTTTTAAGCATGTTTTGGCATCATGCCATAATATTATGAAATTATGTTTTGGCATCAAGCCATAATGCTATGAATGAAAGTTTTGGCATCTAGCCTTAATGTATATGCGAATTAATGTTTTGATGACTAGTAATGTTATGAATGACTAGTATTTGATGCAAGAAAGGAAATGTAATGCAAAAGAAATGTGTATGAAAGGAAAATGTTTGTCCTGCGCAATGATGTCCCTAAAAGGGACTATAGAGGAATCTATTGGGACGATACCACTCCCTTCGCGAAGTAGATGTCCTAAGCTAATGAGGTTAGGATGGACTGATCAAGTTCTCTCTATTCTGGTATAGACTTGGGGTATCACCAAGAGTGATTAATACCCTACGTATAAAAAGCAAGCATGTTAACATACCAGTCAAATTAAAGGAAAGAAAAAGAAAAGTTTCATGTCACTAGATTCATTACTTGATTTATTTGAAAGACGTTAAAAGTAAAATATATTTCCATGTTGTTACAAAAGGTTTGATAACAAGTGTCATTATGTGATTGGTTTATAAAGGTTTTGAAAATGACTAAGTTATGCTTATAAATGTTTTGTGTCCTGACTCGTCGCCGTTGTCCATGCGGTCAAAAATACAAGATTTATACATTACAGCTCACTAGCTAGCGGTAAGTAAGGTTCGAACCGTGGAGTCAGTGGTTGGCGCTCTGTGTCGATAAACCGATCTATAGTGTCACTCTATAGACGGCGGATCAATAACACATGGAAAACACACAAAAACTCAAACAAAACTCAGATCTGATTGCAGATTCAAAAAACGATAAATAACGGAATGCTTACTTTTATAAAACAGATCAAACCAACAATCTTTCAAACTCAAGCCAAACAAATAATCAAATCAGAACATCCAAACTATCCAGATCTACTAAAGAAACTAAACTAGAACATCGCATAATCGACGGAAATCCCGATTGCGGAATACCTCGATACCGAGTTGATAAAACAAGAGAAAAACCAAATATCTAACCAAACTATCAATTGAGACTGAAAAACTAACGAAAGTATATTTCCGGATCCCTATGTGGTGCCCCGGGATGCCTCTAAAGTCGTACGGGGTCCGATATTTATAGTGGTGCAAAATCAGGGTTCCTACGTCGAGGCCAAGCTCTTCCCGTGACGCGCGCCTCCTCTAGGTCCTGTTATCGTGGAGTATGAAATTAAAAAACGACGATTTTATCTTTTCGGGACATTAGTGTCGCTAACTTTAATGTTAGCGGTGCTAATATTACTTCTGGAAACTTCCACATGCACGTACGAAACTTAACAGCGAAGAAATCCCCTCTGGCTAGTGATAGCGCCGCTAACATATATGTTAGCGCCACTAACTTTCCCTTTAGCGCTGCTAACTTTTCCTGCACCACCTCCTTTGTTCGTTTTGCTTCGTAACTTCTCCCAATTTGCACTAAAACCCCTGCATTTACACTAAAAACATTTCCAAGCACTTTGGCATAAAAGTAAGTGATTATAGTCAATTTAGAAGGATAAATTAACTAAAACACGGCTAAATAACGACTAGAATAGTTGATATTACTAGGCGTTGTCAAACACCCCACACTTGTGCCTTGCTTGTCCCCAAGCAAGCAAGTGAGTTTTTAACAAATTCTAACAGGAACTCAAATATTTTTGAATGCCTTTAGTTTCAAAGTATATTGTATTCGAAAGTTAGATGAAAATGATTATTGAGAAAATTGACCAGGATACCCTTTAGGAATCACGGCTTTCTAAAGAACCCTTGATTACAAATTTTCAGTTCACAAGAATGCACTTACTCATTCAGATTCCAAAGGCCGTTAAGGAACTATCCATGACATTCGATGTTATCCGTGTAACGAGCTTTCGAAAACACTATCCCAGACCAGACGATCTTAGGTAGTAAGGTGCATAAATGCCCTTTCAGGGCCACCCTTTTCGGACCTACCGGCTCGAACCACAAAGGCCGCTGATTGATAATTCCTTCCTAAATCTGAATCCTAAGATGTTCTAAATCCAAAATTTTTCTAAATTCTAAACACTCAACTTATTTTAACTCAACAATAGCATGATAATAACTAAACAGTATCCTTGAAGAATACCACGATGCTATAATATTCAAAAGCTATTCGTTTCCAAGTTAGAATTCCTTAAAAAAAAATTTAATTTGCTAAAAATTTGAAAAATAGGACCATTTTCACAAAAATTCAAAAATCTCTTTTCGAACATCCCCACCCCACACTTTAAACTATACAACGTCCCCGTTGTACAAAATAAAAATCTTCAAAACAAGGGAGAAAAGAGTTACCTCTTTGAATGGTGAATTGCTTGATTGTTGGGATCATATGTTCGTGTTGTCTCGATGAAATCCAGGAGTCGGGGCATAGCAGTAAACACACTGGCATAATGCAAGTGCATGGGTACGGTAATCCCACACTTGCGTTATGCAACTCCCAACGGTTGGTGCAACAATCACTGTTTGGATATATACTATTCACACTAACAAACATATTAAAAATAAAAGTTGCAAAATACACAAGAAGATTATACATTGCGAGTTGTTCTTCTTGCAGATTCCCCGTCTCTGCGACGCCTAAGTGTCAAGGTCGCGGTGCGTAGCTGCGATGAAATCCAGTGTCCATCGGCCAAAGTTGAAATACCGTGGCGCCAAATGAAGGGTGCCGCGTCACGAATTTCGTCAATCGGATTCCTTATCGTCCCACGCTTAGGCCATACAGTATCGCACTCTACAATGATTATCTTCAATGATATTTTGACTAAAATAAAAGAAAATACTTATCGAAAATCGGGTTGCCTCCTAAAAGCGCTTCTTTGTTCGGTCTTTTAGTTGGACCGTCTTCAACAGCCACGGTGAATCGTAAGCCATTTGTCTCTGTTGAATTCCCACACCCACCGTTCCTTTGTTGATCTCATATTCCAATTTCCCCTGGTCAAATGGCTTGCCGATTCTGCTGTTGCTTCCCGGTTGGCGTCTTCCGGTTAATTCGCGTGAATGCATGGAGTTTGCTTTAAACCTCCTAGCTCGATCTTTTCCTCGGTATCTCTTCAAGATTTCCGGCTTGACATGGAGAGCGTCCAGTGCTGCCCCCAATAGTTGTTTTGTGAATCGTTTGCTGCTCGGACCTTGCATGTTGTCTGCAGCTTGTGGTTTTGGCCTGCAGTACCAATAAAAATTTTCCAATCGGCTGGGATCGGGAGGCAAAATGTTGGCATGCTCACGGATATCCTCATTGGTGGTATTGATCACATCTAATTTTCCACTCATTAATGGATCACGAGTGGCAAGAAAATCACGTTTTTCGTTTTCAAAAACCATAGCGTCGTCATCATCCTCTTGGTCATCGTCTAACAGGTGGATCGGTACCGAGAGTGAGCGACTGGCTTTGTTTGGTGATGGTATAGATTCACCCATCACTAGATCTTTACTCTCAAAATATTCAAAAAATTTAAAAATTGTTGGGTCGGGGGTGGTACTGTCATTTACGCCCCCTTCCTCAATAACCTTCTCGACTGAGTTGTCTAGTGATGGTAAGGATTCACTTATCACCAGAGCTTGAATTTCAAAAGCGTCAAAAATTTTAATAATTTCAGGAGTTGTTGGGTGGGGGATAGTATTGTCAATTACAGCCCCCTCCACAACGTCCTCTTCAACCAAATTTTCTGGTGACAGTATAGATTCACTCATCACCAGATCTTGATTATCACAAACATCAAAAGTTGTTGATTCAGGGGTAGTATTGTCATCTTCAACCTCCTCCTCAGCAACAATCTTGACCCTCTAAGTGGTCTCTTGAATCTCCCAAGGTGTATTCTCTTCCATCACATGTTTGATTGATGCAGGTTCACACATAGTATTATTGGTATTAAAATCACTCGCCTCCATTTCTGGCGAGTATGGATGTTGCTCCACATATTGGTCGTTCACAGAACACGACTCAGTGCAATTACCTTGACGGTTGTTGTTGCATTGATGGTTTTTGTTATTGTAATTACTATTGTAACTCTGCCCTCCCTGATCATTCGACATATATGGTCGTCCATTGTTGTTGTGGTATTGCCCTTGACCATACACTCGATTAACCTCTTATGGTCTTTATTCTTGTTGACCGTGCTACTGTTGATTTGGTGGTCCTTGCTTCATGGTGGCCAATAATATATCAAACTTCCCACTAAGGGCACTGATCTCATTCTTCACCTCCTTCTTTCAGTCGTTATCGATATCTACTACTGCCGCCAATGAGGTGCTATTTATCTTCCTTGCTGAATAATTGGTCTTGGATCAACTGCTAAGTTGCTCCAATAACCTCCATGTCGTCTCACTATCTTGCATCATAATTGTCCCTCCAAATGACGCATTAATCATGGTCTGGCTCATACCATTGACACCATCGTAGAATATCTTGACCAACTGCCATCATGGAAACTCGTGGTGTGGACATGAGCGTAACAGCTCATTCAATCTCCCGAAAGCATCATGAAATGCTTCCCCGGGCATTTGCTGGAAATCCTGTATATCTCTTCTTACTTCCTTTGTTTTGCTTGCAGGGTAGAACTCCTGTAAGAAACATGTCTTCAACTGCTTCCAAGTGGTGATAATGTTGCCTGGCAGCGACGTGAACCAATACTTAGCCTTGTCCTTTAGTGTGAACGAAAACAACCTAAGCCTAAAGAAATTCCTATCAGCATTTCTAGGATGTTCATGTTGGCTATAGCTAAGAACTCGTTAAGATAATTATACGGATTATCCTACTTATGACCCTTAAATTTAGGCAACACACCGAACAACCCTGGCCCAATCTCTACCTGACAATCTACCTTTTCAGGAAAAAAATATAGGCGATGCATCATCGTATACCCACGGTTGTAAATGCGATGCAACCGACTGCCCAATCGGTTGTGGAAAATAAAGTGGAGGCACGAATTATCATTATTGTGGAGCTCATTATAGTACCCTTGTCCTCGCAATTGATTGTGCTTCTTGGTGTACATGTTTTGTTCGTACTGAGTCGAACTTCCATACACATTGTCATTGAATGATCCAATGTAGCAATCATTCTCGTAATGGTTATAGACCGGGCCACCATAACACGTGTATTGACCCGTGTACATGTAATCGCCTATTATGAAGATGTACACATACGAAAATTAAAAATCTAAAATCAAACATTAAAATAAAAATCAAAAATTGACACAGAGTGTCAAGCACACAACTCCCCAGCAACGGCGCCAAAATTTGACTCGTCGCAGTTGTCGATGCGGTCAAAAATACAAGATTTATACCATACAACCTATGTAGTTAATCGCGCCGGTATAGCGCCGGTATAGCGCCGGTATAGTGGTTCGCGGTGGTCAGCATAATCGCGGTTTAGTTTAGCGGTGGAAAATAGCGGTACCGGTATAGTGCCGGTATACCGCCGCGATTTACCGCGATTCACTAGCTAGCGGCAAGTAAGGGTCGAATCATGGAGTCAGTGGTTGGCGCTCTGTGTCGATAAACCGATCTATAGTGTCACTCTATAGACGACATATCAATAACACATGGGAAACACACAAAAACTCAAACAAAGACTTAGATCTGATTGCAGATCGAGAAAACGATAAGTAACTGAATGCTTACTTTTATATAACCAGATCAAACCAACAATCGTTCAAACTTAAACCAAACAAATAATCTAATCCGAACATCCAAACTATCTAGATCTACTAAAGAAACTAAACTAGAACATTGCGTAATCGACGGAAGTCCCGATTGCGAAATACCTCGATACCGAGTTGATAAAACAAGAGAAAAACCGAATATCTAACCAAACTGTTGATTGAGACTGAAAAACTGACGAAAGTACACTTCTGGATCCCTCTGTGGTGCCCCAGTATGCCTCTAAAGCCGTACGGGGGTTCAGTATTTATAGTGGTGCGAAATCAGGGTTCCCGTGCCGCGGCCAAGCTCTTCCAGCGACATGCGCCTCCTCTAGGTCCCGTTATCTCGGAGTTTGAAATTTAAAAACAACCATTTTATCTTTTCGGGACATTAGCATCGCTAACTTTAATGTTAGCGACGCTAATATTGCTTCTGGAAACTTCCACCTGTGCATACGAAACTTAACAACGAAGAAATCCCCTCTGGCCAATGTTAGCGTCGCTAACATATATGTTAGCGCCGCTAACTTTCCCTTTAGCACCGCTAACATATATGTTAGCGCCGCTAACTTTTCCTGCACCAGCTCCTTTGTTCTTTTTGCTCCTTAACTTCTCCCAATTTGTAGTAAAACCCCTGCATTTACACTAAAAACATTTCCAAACACTTTGGCACAAAAGTAAGTGATTATAGTCAATTTAAGAGGATAAACTAACTAAAACACGGCCAAATAACAACTAGAATACTTGAGATTACTAGGCGTTGTCGTGTCCAAACCCATGTAGCTTATGAGATGTTTTCATCTTACGTATCTTTATTTTTATGTCATGTATCACAGGTTCTAGACACGAGGGATAGAAGCAAACAGATGACCCGAAGAAATTGGGATTTTAGAAGGAGTGAACTTTGGCCGATGTAAGGGTTTGTAATCCTAACTTTCTTTCTATGGTTTTGTATGATATGGAGTTGTAACCCCCAACGTTGTATAAACATTTTTACAACTTATTATTTTTGTTGGGACCGAAATTTTATGTCGTGACTTGACGTCATGAGAAAATCTTTTAAAAGTTGACATTTTGTCACATAATGTTTTTATAAAATATTATACCATTTAAGGTGTATGAAGATCGGGGCGTTACAATGATAACCTTCGATTTCATCGTTCAACTTCTAACGATCAGAGTACTAACAATTAGATAGAGAGCAATAGTTTGCAAATAATAATGCAGTTTAGGGTTCTTTCGATAAAACAAATCTTGTGTCTGATATGATAGAGTATCCACGACAAAAACTTACAAATACACCCTTCTACTTAACCATTTGCTAACTTGGTACTGACCTACACCAACCAACGAAGGATGCTGTAATAAATATTAATTAAAACTTACATTGCTAATTTAGTAATATGTAAACACTATGTTGCACTGAAGCTAGTAATTTCATTGATATTTATAATTGTATAACAATTTTTAACGTTTACTGTTTGCATGATTAATGAATGTTTCTTTGCATGACAAAGGATCTGGTTATGCTAAACTGACCTTATTTCCCTCCTTTCCTTCATCGCATTTCAATATCAACCCCACAATGAAATCTATCTACAGCTTGACACTGATCCCCTTCCTCCTCCAATGCTCTTCTAAAAAATCCAATCAGCACCAGGTCGTGTTGTTCCTCAACTTACTCGATGGATGTTATACCTTATTGATCATCCATACTCCACTCACATACTGACAAGGGATCGTCACCCTATTATTCCTATCAGCCCTCACCCACAAACTGAACAAACATCAGAAGTGCCTGTAATCAAGGATGAATCTAGTAGCTCATCAGCCTCATCCTCAGAACCTTCAAGTTCATCATCTACATCTTCAGCGTTTTCCAAGCCTGAAGGTTCTACTTCATCCGCTTCATAATATGATGTTGTGGAACCTGACTCGCCTAAGTCGTCGTGCGGTCAAAAATAAGAAAAATACCTAACACACACACTAGCACAGTGGTAGTCAGGGTCGATCCGCAGGTGTTACGTGGTCAAGACAGGTGAGAGATTACCAACTGCAGTGTCACGCTACAGTCAGAAGACCTAGTTCCTAAACTTTTGACAACTAATTCCAGAAAACCTAAACTAACACAATTCCAAACAAGCATAGACTAAGCTAAACTATCAACCAAACCTAGTCACTTACTGAAATCAGAAGTACATCTCCAATTCAGAAGCAAGCAAAGGGAATCAAACATCAAACACAAACAAAGCATAAACTAAACCAATAACTAAAGTCCAAATGAACAGTCACTGGCTAAGTTCAAACCAAAAAGCTAACCCTAGTTGGTCACTGAAATCAGCAAGGGAAATCAGTCCAATCAAGGTCATTCAAACATCCAAACACAAAACAAACATTCACAATCCAATAATAAGTATAAACACCGAAAAGAAGCAAATTACTTGTAACCGAATGATTCATAAAGTCAAAACTCAGAGCCAATGATACAATCAGTAACCAAAAGATCCAAAAACAGAAACTAAAGCAAAATATCAGTGGTTGTCACTCCCAAAGATACTAGCCACTATCACTAACTATTGAACTAAATGAAAATAAAATATAAAAACATAAAAATACCAAAAGATGGTCTTCGAAGCTGAATCTCGGAGTCAAAGAGCCTTGGGGTTCGATTTCACACCAGGTCTTCGCTAGTTTTTTCGACCTAAAAGCCTCTATTTATAGTTGCAAAAATCTCGAGACCGTGCCGCGCATAAGTGAATCCCGCGGCGTGCGTAGTGATCTATTCCCGTTTTATCGGCATTTGAATTCTCTACACCGCCTCATATCCGCGTCGCGCATTGATGATTTCCGCGGCGCGCGTACATGTTTTCCTGATTTTGCATTGATCTTCAAACTTTCTCCAAATTGCACGCTTTTGGTCCCTGTTTTCATTATTTTTTTCCAAACAAGTGCTGGCACGAAAAGTGAGAATACCACGATATATATGATATAATTTCACTAAGAATAGGGCTCAACAACGACTAAAATATGTGATATTACTAGGCGTTGTCAAACACCCCACACTTGTGCCTTGCTTGTCCCCAAGCAAGAGAGTTTTTAATAGATTCTAACTAAGACTCAAACAATTTTTGACTGTGTTTAGTTTCAAAGCTTATTGCCTTATGAGTTAGAGTGAAATAGTTCATGAAAACATAATCAGAATGTTCTTTGGAATTCATGGCTTTCAAGAGAACCCTTGATTACAAATTTTCTGTCCACAATGAAGTGTACTTACTCATTCAGATTCTAAAGGCCATTAAGGAATTGTCCATGACTTTCGATGTTGTCCGTGTAACGAGCTTTCAGAAATACCATCCCAAACCAGACGATCTTAGGTGGTAAGGTGCATAAGTGCCTCTTCGAGGCCACCTTTTCGGACCTACCGGCTCGAACAACAAAGGCCACAAATTGACACTTCCTTCCTAAATTCCAATCCTAAAACACTCCAATCGTCTAACTCCTAAAACTCAACTTGTTTGACTAAACTAATAGCATGGTTACAATTACATAGTATTTCTCGAAAAATACTAATGCTATAAACAATCACAAACTATTCGTTTCAAAATTTCAATTTATTAAAAATTTTGAAAAAGTTGCTAAAATTTTGAAAATTGGTCATTTCCCGCAAAAATTTCAAAAAACTACTCTTTCGACCGTCCACACCCCACACTTAAAACTGTACAACGTCCCTGTTGTACAAAAATTATTTAGAACAAGGGAGAAAGAGTTACCCCTTTGGACGGTAGATCGCTTGGTTGGTACTCGGTATCACAGGTACAAATTCGAACAAAAAGATCCTTGATTTCGTATTCTGGAGTTGTAGCGCAGCAGTGAACACGCCGGTGGTCAAAACAAGTGGAGGGGGCACGGTGACCCCACACTTGTTTGAGACAACGCCTCCCATTTTGGTATAACATGCATGACTCAACAAAACATTAAATGCAAACATAACAAGAAAATAAAATAAAAACAAGCAAAAGATAAAAGTGTGTCATGAGTACAGTACATATATCCCAAAAAGTGAAAAGAAAATACATCAATCGCCACCTGGTGGCCTGGAAGATCCAGCCTCATGGTCATGGGCTCTGGCTGGGAATGGTCGGGGGCGCTGTCCCTGTGCGGGTGCAATCTGTAAAGTACCTCCCCAATCCACTCCAGCTGGTCCTCAATCCTGGCGACTCGATCTTGCAGTCGCCTCATCTCTGTCACCTCCTCCTGCTGTGGCTGTGGTGCTGGATCTGCTGGTGCTGCCTGTCTCCGGCGTCTCCTACCCGGCTAGGCGTAAGCTGGCAGGGGGTCCTGCGGTGCCTCAATCGCCACCCTCACAAAATGGCCCGGGCGCTGCTGCTATATAAGCGCCATCTTCTCCAAGGCTCGCGCCGTAGTGTGAACTGGAGGTAAAGCGGTCAAGGATGCTACAACAGGAGCAGTAAGAACGGGCCAAGCGGGTGATGAAATACCCACGGCCCAGAGGACTGCTGGCAGATGCACCCATCGCACGGGTGGACACGGAGACAGCTAGGGCGAACGGAAGGTGAAGGAACCTGGAGGGGTCATGGAGGACCCGGAGATAAGTCATGTCCTCGTCGGACACCTTCTCGCCTCCTTCCCTATGCATGATGGAGGTGGAGACGATGCGGTGCATGAGTCGGTGAAGTGGACCGCGAAGATGGCTCTCCCTGGATGTCCTCGCCTCATAAAATATGTTGGACAACGGTGCCCAAACCTCCGTGTTGGCAGCCCTCTCGGGTTGCCCCTGAATGCACGCCGTAAGAAACTGCGTGAAATGACGGTGCTGCAAGTCCGCCTCTGTGTATATGCCGGTGCGCCTCCCAAACTCCCGGAGGTTGCACTCCCTGTGCACACCCCCAATCTAAATCGTTCCAGCCTGGAACGAGGATCTGTCGAGCCCGGTGCAAAGTGGACAGTGGATAGAAACTCCAGTAGCAGCTCGGTGTATACTGTGTCGTCCTCGTTGGCCATGAGCCTATCCCAGCCCCGACACGTGAATGAAGCATCCCCGTGGGTCCATGTGCGGTAGAGGAATGGCTCGCTCTCTCCCTAAAGCCATGTGTCCCTGAGGATGTCCCGGTCAATGATCGTCGCCTCGAGAACCCAGCGACCTATCAGTGCATCCCTCCTCGAACTATACTCCATGGAGCTGGCTGGCCCCTCGGGAAACTGGAGGAACTTGTGATCTAATCTTAACGACATCTGTACAAACGAATTTTTTTTCAATTTAGGTCCTTTTCTTCCCCACCGCACCGCGACGCGGCCCAAGAACCAGGGCGCGGCGCGGCGAGCGGCTGTTTCAAAATCCAAACTCCATCTCGCGATTTAACCTGTTTAAACTCAATCCAAATACACCACAAGGTAGCCTAAGTGGCGACTAACTCATCTAGGGTCTCTATTTGGCGAAATAAACACCCTACGAGTTAGCATTGGCGATTTCTAAGTTTTGAAGTTTTTGGAGAAATCAACCAAATTAACCACCTAATCACTAGTTTTAACAAGTAAAAGCTAGTTAGAATGACGTACCTTGGTAGTAGGAATGAAATGAGCAAGGAAAAACACGAGAAATTTTCAATGATCAGAGCTCCGAGGCGTGGTGTGTGTGAATAGTGTCGCGGCTTACCTTTTTGACGAAGGAAACCGACCGATCGATTCTCGCGGCGTGCAAATGAACAAACTGCGGCGCGCGTGTCTAGACCTGGCAATGGAGCGGGTTTGGAGCGGATCGGCATTGATCCAAACCCGTTTATCAAATTTCAAAAGTTAACCCAAACCCGATCCATAACCCGCAGGGTTTTGAATAATCAAACCCATACCCTTATCCACCGGATCAACGGATACCCAAACCCGATCCGTAACCCACATTGTAACAAATATAACATGAATCGCATTTTTGCTTGATACTTATAAAATAATTTTTTCATAATAAAACAAACGTCTAATATAGCCTAATACTTAAAATAACAATTCCAAAACAAAACAAACGTCTACTATTGGAAACATGCATGAGAAAATCGATTGTTGTCTGATGATTGTCGATGGAAGTTGTTAAGATCGAAGCCATTGTTGATCTTTATTCCACTTGGAGTCGAATGATATTCAAGATTCACGAATCAGGATTTGGAACGACTCCTCGAGGACCTGACTCTCGAGTATTGTGTTTGCATGTGACTTCCTATATGCTATCGGCTATACCTCTATGTCCTGTAATTGTAAAGTAATTAATTTATATATAATAAATTTATTTTAATATAATTTTATACGGGGCGGGTTATTAACGGAGCGGATCGATAGTGATCCAAACCCAACCCTTTTACTTAAAGGGTTAACGGGTATGGGTCGTTAGCGGGTTAACGGATCATAAATAACGATCCAAACCCATATATTTTGCACGGGTTTAGAGCGGATCAGGGTCAAAACCCGCTCCATTGCCAGGTCTACGCGTGTCCCCAAATAAACCCCTTCGTATCGGGTTGGTTTACGATCCCACGGCACGCATATGAACAAACTGCGGCGCGGTAACCAAAAATTCAAATTCTTCAAAACAACCCCACACTTGCCTTGGACCATTAATACCTGCAAATGACAATGATATATTTTCCTAATTACTCCTAAGAATACAGAACCTAACCTACGACAAGATGGGTTGCCTCCCAACAAGCGCTAAGTTTAGCATCTTCAGCCAGACGTACCATTCCTACTCCTATTCTTCCTGAATTTCTAATGGCATCTTCTTGTAATCCGGCATGAAATTGTGGGCCATCATTGACATCAAGGAGGTGAGTTGCGTCATCCTGTCACTAACCCCGCTAATCCATTGTTGTTGAGCTTCCAGAAGCTGGAAAACCTTTGCTTCTCTTTCTCTTGCTTCTTTCTCATACTGCTGGTGTCTTGCCTCCAACATCTCTATCATGTCCAGCAGCTGCTCCTTGTCAATAGTGGACAACGGGTGCTCCTTTGTTTCCTTTAAGACTTCCTCTTTTCCGCCTTCTCCCGTTCGCGTCCATATTTTTCCTTTGTTCCTAATCACAGGCTCCATTAGCATACTTCTGTCCAATTGCTTGTCATCATACCCATGAGGTAGAGATATTGGACTCCCGAACATATTTAATCTTCTCTTTCTTGACCCGAAGAAGATGTCCAAATCTCCTGTTTTACAATCAATGACGGCACCAGCCGTAGCCAAAAATGGACGTCCTAATATAAGCGCTGGCACGTCCTCCAAACTTTCATACTCCATGACTAAGAAGTCTACTGGGTAAAAGAAATCCCCAACCTTTACTATGGCATTAGTCAGCTTACTGCGGGATACTTTTGTTGACTGGTCAGCCAACTGTAACACAGTCTTCGCTGGCTCTAATTCTTCATTCTTGTATTTATCATACACGTATCTCGGTAGCACATTCACACTTGCTCCCAAATCCAGCAAGGTGTTCCTAATAACCACATCTCCTACAGTAGTAGTGATTAGTGGTGACCCAGGATCCTTTTCTTTCTTGGGCAGTGTTCCCAACAGCGCCTCACTAGCTTTAATTGTCAACCTCACAGTATCAGGTGTGGGAGTCTTGCTTTCCCTTTTTTTTCGCACATCTCCTGAAGAATTCTTGTATCCTCAGGAGCGTCCTTAAGTTCATCCCACAAGGATTGATTCATTGCTGGCCCTGTCGATTTGGGTGTTTCCTGCTTTTTCTTTCCTTTCTTATCCTTTTTTCTTTGCTTGATTCCTGCTATTACTGACTGCTTTTCCTCTTGGACCTCCTTGTCCTCCTTTGGTTGAGCTTCCTTCTCAATGGGAATTTCCTCAAATTCCGGATCTTTCCTATTCTCCTTTTCAATTTCCACTTTTTCCTTGACCTCTTCTTCTTTCTCAAGCTCAGCCTCACTTCCTGATTCTAGCAGATCCTCCACGGTGACTTTTCTCCATTCAGCCTCGACAGTGTTGACATGTTCCTTTCCAGCTTGCTGACCATGGGTCGGATTGACTTCTGTAGCACTTGGCAGCTTCCCATTGTCTCTTTTTCATTGGTCTTCAGCCATTTGGGCGATTTGTCTCTCCATATTGGCGATAGCTTTTGCGTTGGCTTGAGACTGTTGCTGTGTCGTGTTGAACATTTCATACATTTTTGTGACTAAATCTTCCTAAGTCCCTGGGGCATTGTTGGCAGAATTGTTGGGCCCCCTATTGTTGTTGTTGCTACCACTCCCGCTCGCATTTCCATTATTGTTTACGGGCTCGTATGGCCTAGGCTGATTAGATTATTGCCCTTGGTAGTTGTTTTGCCTCTGGTTATTGAAATTCTGCTGCCCTTGGTTATACGGTCTATAGGGTCGTCCATTGTTATACTGACCTTGACCCTGGCCATAAACTTGATTTGCTTCTTGAGTCTTTGGTCCTCCTTGACCTCCTTGTGGTTGACTCTGAGGTCCATTCTGCAGAGTAGACACCAGCCTGTCGAATTTCTTATTGAGTTCACTTATCTCCTACTTTACATCCTTTTTCCAATCGGCATCAGCTCCCACTACTGCAGCTATGCCTACCGTCTTTCTCGTGGAGAAATTTGACTTGGAGCCATTGCTTAATTGTTCCAAAAATTGCCAAGCCTCCTCCGGGTCTTGCATCATAATAGTGCCACTGGATGACGCGTTGATCATGGCTTGATTTGTCTCACTTGCTCCTTCAAAGAACAACTTGACTAGTTGCCACTTTGGAATGTCGTGATGAGGGCACGACCTCATCAGCTCCTTTAGCCGATCCCATGCTTCATGAAAAGCTTCTGCAGGCTTCTGCTGGAAATCCTGAATGACCCTCCTGATTTCTGTGGTCTTGCTTGCCGGATAGAACTCTTGTAAGAACTTAGCTTTGAGTTGGTCCCATGTAGTGATGCTATTCGATGGTAAAGACGTAAACCAATATTTGGCTTTGTCTTTAAGAGTGAATGGAAACAACCTTAGTCTAAAAATGTTCCTATTAGTGTTCCTAGGGTTGTTAGCATTTGCAATAGCTATAAACTCATACAAGTGATTGTATGGGTCATCCTGTTTGTATCCCATAAATTCCGGTAATATTCCTAACAACTGAGGCCTAATTTCTACTTGTGATTCAATATTTTCAGGAATGTAAATAGGCGACGAGTCATCATATTACGCTGGCTGGAAATGTGATGCAACCGATTGCCTCCTCGGTTGTGCAAAATATAAAGGTTGAGCAGGATTACCGTAAAAGTGATGATCGTTATATCCCTGCTGACCTTGTGGTGGTTGATGTTGTTGTGCTCTTCTTGGAGGTCCTCGACCTCGGTTCCATGGTTGCTGTGGTGCTGGTGGAACCCATCATTCGTCTTCCTCATCATATCTCTCCTCAGCCTCTTGATACTGGTACTGCTGCTGAGGCGGTTGTTGTTGGTATTGTTGCGGTTGTGTAGGTTGGAATGTGGTTTGTGGTTTAAAAAGTACTGGTTGTGGTTATGATAATAGTTGTGAAATGGGTGTCTCCTGTCTAGATACTGGGGTGCCATCACAGGTCGGCGCTCCCCAGGACATGGCAGATGTAAATGGGTTTGTGGATTGTGGTCGAGATAAAGGTTGAAATGGTGGAATCGATGGCGGAGTGCATGATGGTATAGGTACAGGGGCTGAAACTGCACCACCAGAAGCACTCGTGCTCCCGAAATGAAACTCCGAAACCGGGGGAATAAATGACATCCCCGTTGCCTCACCCGAGGGTTCCTGGGCAACATGCTCTGGACTACTACTGACGTTACTAAAACTCATGATATTGGAACGCCTACGTGCACGGATTTTGCGCGTTGTTCGCTCAATCTCAGGGTCAAAACGCAAAGGGGATACTTGCTCACCCCTGCGGGTACGCATGCACTAGTGTAACACGCCCGAAAAATCAAAAAAGAAAAATACTAACCAAATGAAACTCACAAAAATTCAGAAACTAAAGTTCCTACAAATCACCTAATCTTAAGCTCACAACTCCCCGGCAACGGCGCCAAAATTTGACTTGCCTAGGTCGTCGTGCGGTCAAAAATAAGAAAAATACCTAACACACACACTAGCACAGTGGTAGTCAGGGTCGATCCGCAGGAGTTACGTGGTCAAGACAGGTGATAGATTACCAACTGCAGTGTCATGCTACAGTCAGAGGACCTAGTTCCTAAACTTTTGACAACTAATTCCAGAAAACCTAAACTAACACAATTCCAAACAGCATAGACTAAGCTAAACTATCAACCAAACCTAGTCACTTACTGAAATCAAAAGTACATCTCCAATTCAGAAGCAAGCAAAGGCAATCAAACATCAAACACAAACAAAGCATAAACTAAACCAATAACTAAAGTCCAAATGAACAGACACTGGCTAAGTTCAAACCAAAAAGCTAACCCTAGTTGGTCACTGAAATCAGCAAGGGAAATCAGTCCAATCAAGGTCATTCAAACATCCAAACACAAAACAAACATTCACAATCCAATAATAAGCATAAACACCGAAAAGAAGCAATTACTTGTAACTGAATGATTCATAAACTCAAAACTCAGATCCAATGATACAATCAGTAACCAAAAGATCCAAAAACATAAACTAAAGCCAAATATCAGTGGTTGTAAGTCCCAAAGATACTAGCCACTATCACTAACTATTGAACTAAATGAAAATAAATTATAAAAACATAAAAATACCAAAACATGGTCTTTGAAGCTGAATCTCGGAGTCAAAGAGCCTTGGGGGTCGATTTCACACCAGATCTTCGCTAGTTTTTTCGACCTAAAAGCCTCTATTTATAGTTGCAAAAATCTCGAGACCGCGCCGCGCATAAGTGAATCCCGCGGCGCGCGTAGTGATCTATTCACGTTTTATTGGCATTTGAATTCTCTACACCGCCTCATATCCGCGTCGTGCATTGATGATTTCCGCGGCGCGCGTACGTGTTTTCCTGATTTTGCATTGATCTTCAAACTTTCTCCAAATTGCACGCTTTTGGTCCATGTTTTCATTATTTCTTTCCAAACAAGTGCTGGCACGAAAAGTGAGAATACCACGATATATATGATATAATTTCACTAAGAATAGGGCTCAACAACGACTAAAATATGTGATATTACTAGGCGTTGTCAGTACCTCAAACCCCCATGTTCAGAATGAACCTCCTACAAGTTGAGTCTATAGATTTAGTAGAGTGAAGAAATGTATAAATTTACATATTTAAGTTAATTTTGTACATTGCTTAAAGTCATAAAAATTATATTTTCTCAAAGAATATAGTTTTATATTGATTTAATAATAACAACTAAAGTTTAGACTTGCCGATTATAAAAGAACAATCTACACCATTAGGTCCTGCAATCCAAACATATCACAACAAAAACCAAAACCAAATACAAAATACTTACCTTGGGAATTTGGCAAATACACATGAGGGTACAGCTTCTTATGCCAATTGAGACACCATAAAACAACCTAAAAGTTACATGCAAGCGAAACAAAATATTAAAATTGTAATCAACAAAAAACCAAGTAATTCAACCTTAACATTTCCCATAACCAAAATGTAACATTTTTAAAATCCAACTAAATTTTACCATTTATTAATAGTAAATTGAGACAACAAACAAATAAAGAAACATATCCTGAAAGTTAACAAAGTTAATACTCTTCATCCGACTCATCTCGAATACGAAACACCTTTCCTACTTTTAACAACTATAACAGGAGAGTCATCATCAATGGTTGCTTCGTAGCATGAGTCCTCTCTTTCCAAAACACCAGACTCTAACACTTCATCTTCAGAAATGTCTAGATCAACAACCTCATCACACTTTCAGTTAGCAAGTGACCGAGTACGCTTCATATTTTTTGTCTAATTAAGCTCCTGCTATAAATAAATAAACTTTCAGAATACACATTTTCATATTAAAAACAATAATTTTTAGTCAATCGCATAACGTACATTTTCAGGCTGCTCTTCAGAACTTTCATTATTGGTTACCACATCATCGACAGATAAACTCACCTACAGTAGGAACAAAATCAAAAACAATTCAATTATTGATTCTGGTGACAACTTCAACATTATAATTATACATTAAAACGCAACTTCATGACCTCAACATCATCGTGAATTGTCTTCCCGCCGTCCTACATCATCATCAAGTCACCAACATGATTAACCTTTTCATATTATAAATCACAACCATTTTTATTCAATCACATAAAGTACCTTCTCATACTGTTATTCAGAACTTTCACTCTTCGTTACCACATCATCGGCGGATATACTCTCCTACAGTAGTAACAAAATTGAATACAATCATATTCACGTGACAACTTCAATATCAAAAGCATACATTCAATCGTACCTTGATGACCTCAACATCATCGTCAGTTAGCTTGCACAGATCCTCAGCGGACCTTTCCTTGTAGAGTAAAGCCTCCATGTATACCATATGCTCCAACTATGTAAACTCATTAAAAACATCTATTCTATCTATATATAAGCAGCAACATCAACCCACACAAATGAAAAACAATTTAGTTTCATGAAAATCGTTAGTTACCCATACGTGGTTCTAAACTGAACACACGACCTCAAAATTCCCCACAAAAAGCAAAACCACAATTCAACCGCCACTTCTAACCGTATGGGGTGATTTAACACGACTGAGATTGAAAGTTGGGGAGATCAAAAGGTTAGAATCCTTGGAGCAAAAATAGGACTCATCGGGAACAATAGATATATAATTTCTTATTTGTTGTATCTCTATTATAGACCCTCTTTACATATACAACTAGCGTTTCCCCCGTGCTACGCACGGGTCAGGGGAAATGTTTTCACATTGAATACGTAAGCAACTTAAAAATAGATAATTTGTCTTTATTGGTAATGGATAAAAACAAATCTATGAAAGTACATTGTTATTTCTCGCACTTAAACAAAGCTATGAGGTTCAATTGAACTCAAAAGCCCATTACCTCTCAGTTGTGTGCAATGCTCTTTTGCATCTGGTTGTCCACAAACAATAACCACAGAAAGACCATCGATTGGAACCGTATGCTTGTTTTGATTAATTAGCCTCATTTATAAGCCTGACAAGTGCGCTCAAAACCCTAGGACGTTGATTTCGTCACAGATTTACATCATCAATGATAAAATCATGTCGAATCTATTTACCTTAATCAAACCCTTAACGTGCATCAATTGAAAACACAGACAAACCTATCTCAGTAATCAACGAATCAATTTACAAACAGACGCAGAGACATATATGTTCGTACCTGGTTTGGATTGAAGAAGGCCCTAAAGAGGAGCCTGTGGTCCTTGGACATTGTTAATCATATATCTTTGAAGGGATTAATTGCTAATAAAACGGGCGCCATCATAGTCTGTTTATACAAAGAAAGATTAGAACTTAACAAAAAAAAAAAGTAATTTATTATAATTATTTTAAAAGAGATGGAAAATATGCTTACATAAATTACATCACGTTGATATCTATATTGGATGTTATATAAAACTGATGGCTTATTTAAGTAACCAAGTTCTGCAAGATTATTAGCACCATCAAGAATTTCTGAATTTGCAGGAAAGAGGTCGCTCGTAGACACTTTCATCACCTACAAAAACAATATTTTATTATTATTATTTAATATGATTAGAAATTTAGAATTAACAGATAATAAAAAGTAGACTTACATTTCCATCTAGAATAACAACAGAAGCTTTTCCTTTTACAGATGATTGTATTTTTCCCAACTCCCAAAACCCATTTTGCAGTCGACACCATATTCGTAATTGCTGAAATAAAAATTGGTTTTTGAATTAATTTTAACATTGTACTTTCAGTTTTTTTCTTGAAAGGGCATTGTACTTTGAAAAATCTACCAAATTTTAGCATTGAAATTTGCTTTGTTTGTATTAGGATGACATTGCTATAATTGGGTAGATTTTTTCAAAGTACAATGATGTAGAAATGAAAAGTACATTGCTATACTTCCTACAAGATAACATAAGTTATTTATAAGTTAAGTTATAGAGGGAACACGTGAAAAGACGATGATACCCTTTGTACCTGTAAAGATTTTTCATCACTTGGAAACCCTGAAACTATTAATTCACGTATGATGTATTATCTTTGAGCATAGAAACCATCTTTCACATGTTAGGTAAAGTTCATCATGATGATGTTCAGAAGCATTTGAGTGTGTAATTTGAGTGAAGCCATTTAGTATGGTCTTCATATCACTCTGCCATAGATGCCAGCTGTACTCAAAAAACTTGGATGATATCTGCCCAAACAATGATAACCACTAAAATTTTTGAGAAAATAGAGATAAATAGACAAAAAAAAATACATGGAGTTATTAACTTGTCTTTTCTACTTTTTTTACAATGTACCTCAGCAATGTTCCTTTGATCTAAAGTGAGACGTTTGGTGGACAATTCCTTCAATGTTCGAAAAAGAATCATAAAGATTCTGTGTGAAGCAAGAACATCTGCTGTTTGAAGTTGTTGAGCTAAAACTGAAAAGAGCTCGGGCCTAATTAGATAATCAAGTTAGATCACCAATATATGCAATGATAAATGAGTAGGTTTAGACTTATCACAAACGGTCAACAAACATAAGATGAGCAAGTAATTAGAAAATTAGTAGCATATTTTGTACAGTGCAGTGATTATCCTGTTTCTTCTTCTTTCATTCTTGAATATCCGGTTTCACTTTTTATCACATAATTTCCGTAAACATGTGTTGTGGCATCCCATGGGCATTGTTCTTTGACTCTTTCTTTTACTACAGTTTGTCATTATATTGTTTACAAAAAACCACTTTGAAATGGAAACATAAAAACAAAAAGAAACTATATTTTGAAATGATAATACGCACACTGCTCATTTTATCCAATTTACCAAGGACTAAGGCAAATAAAGTTAGCTGCTAGGATATCAATTATCTGAATAATAAAAACTTTTTAAGATCTAAGTGCAAAAATAACTAAAAAGAAGCAATAAAAATCATTCATCATACAATGGTTACCATTATTTTGATCTCGAGTCTTTGATTCATGTCTCTTTGTTACCTGATTCAAAAATACTAAAATAGAAACTCACTCTCAAGATCAATGGAAATGATGGAATTAGATTATAAGAGATAGTAACATTTCCATCTAAATCTACTTCATTGGCTACAAAACCGTAGTGTACATTTAAGAAGAAACATAAAGTTACTTTTAGCTACCAAATCAAAATGCATACTCTTTATTCGAATTAAGGAAGTATCAATTGCAAACTTTAATGTAATTATCACAATTGTTCCCTGTCTAAAGAATCATTATAGTTATTTATCATTAAAAGTACACCATTTAACCTATAAACCTAATATAAGGCCCTTTAGATGTTGTGGTGGTCGTGTGATGATCAAAAGCAACCATCCAAAGAGCCGCCCCAAGTATGAATAAACCACCTACAATTGATAATAGTTAATTTTTCAAACAATGATGATATTTTTAAAGGAAATAACAGAATATACAACCATTAAATAAAACTTACATTGAAATAATGCTTTCAAGAGTGACAGTTTGAGCAAGATTGCTGCCCACAAGTGCTGGATTGGACACGAAGAAGACAACCTGGTCACATAAAGAATCGAATCTTTAATAAAATTAGCAATTTTTAACCAAATTAGAAGTTTTCTAGGACATGGGTATATGAACCCGCGATTACGATTTCCGTAATCACCATCTATAATCGAATCAGCAAGTTTTTTCAACAGTAAAAGAGAAAGATTAAGGTAAAAGAGAATGTAATTATCATGTAAGCTGTCTTGATTAACTAACGGTAAATAAATAAATAAAACTTACATTATTGACGTGCTTCCTTGCAGTTTCTCCCAAAATATCAACAGAATCGAAGGCAAGAAATGAACCGAGTGCCGTAACAATAAGAACTTTGAGAATAGGCGTAGAAGCAGCAGATGATAGATCGAGGAATCCCATCGGTAAAACAAAACTGCTTCCAGAAATTCGAAAGAATAAAAAAGAAGCAAAACAGAAAAGCCCTAGCAGACCTCTTCTGTTCTTCACTTTCGCTTACAGATGAAATTATCAGGGTTAAGGAGAGAGAGAGAAAACAAACCTGAAGCTGTCGAATCGAACCCTATCTTGATTGCAGCTCCGGGGCATCGGAGTCGGTACCTTCTCTTCCCGACATCGATTGACTTCGATTGGAAAGACGATCCATTGGAGCTGTGGAATCAATATCTCGACATAAGCCAAGAGGCACCGTGGGTTTTTGAGAAGAGGCGGTGGAGTCGGTAAAAAAAACGGATCCAGATTGGATCCACATGAAACCCGCGTACAAAAAAAAAACCAAGCCACAAAAAAACGTTACACGAATGTTCAAAATTACGCATTTTAATTAATAGAGTAATTATCAGGTACCTTTTTCGGTCATTCTCGTTTTCTTCTTTCATGCCTTCTATAACTTCGAAAATATAAGTGGTCTTGTGCATCATGATTGAAGTTTGTATGATCATCCGATATTTGAGATTAAGTTAATAATAAAACAATGACAGTATTCATCTTTGCAATGAAAATTACTACTGTCATATTGCAATTTTTTTTCTATATGTGATAAAGTATAACATAAATATTACAGTTATTTTAACCAAATTAGAAAACAAATATTAAAAGTTGTAACATTAAAATAATAATGTTTTATATTCAAATATGTATTGTAAATTTATAATTTAAATATTAGTATGAAAATCGGCAAGTTTAAATTATATATTACGAAAAACTAATAAAATAAATACGATGATGATAAATATTTTATTTAAACTACAAAAAAAATATAACATCTGTTTTACGATATATAAAGATTAATATAGTAGACATTTCACAATATATATATATATATATATATATATATATATATATATATATATATATATATATATATATATATATATATATATATATATATATATATATATATATATACACTACCTTAAAAAGGAAAAATGGTTTCTAAAAATGAAAACTCTTAAAATTAAGAGGTCCAATTACTTATGCATAAAATACAAGTTGTAAAGCATTGAAAATTTGAATCCCTTAATACTCCACTCATTCATTGAATCGGTTAATTGCAGATATATAGCCAACAATCTGTGCGTTGAATTGAAATTTCGAAACAACCTCACTATTGAAAGGATATAACACACGCGGATCGAATTTGAATTTTGAATCAAACATATGTTATAAAAACCCTTATGGTAGGTGTCGATCTAGATCTGTGGAACCAAATTTTCTTATCGTCTCACTCTAAAAATCCAAACAACAAATCAACGATTTTCCAAATCCCTCATCACCGCTGATTTCTCTCCCAGATGACCTTAACCGACACAATTTGCACCCCGTTCTTTCTCTCGATCTGGAAACCACTAAATCGCACCATCGTTGCACCAGTTCGCATCCCTCACTGGCAAACTTCACCACCATCGTGTGCCATCTTTACTCTTATTATCTCGATCTAGAACCCCCATCCGCTCATTTCTTTTTTTCTTGCAGGCGGTAGCGGTGTGTGTTCCGGCATGTGTGCATTTGACTATGGTTGATGTCGGTTCTTAATTAACCCTTTTAATTTATTGGATTTACAGGAAATAATAGCTCACCACCGTTACTGTCCCGCTCTCTATCTCTCTCGATCCAGATCTGTGAACGGAACCACCACATCTCTTTCTTCCAAGATCACCAATCAACTATATCTATGAACTGAAAAGCTCCAATTAATCGTCTTCCGCGTTCGTGGTCTAAGCTCCCATTAGTCGTTCATGACTACTGGTTCTTAAAATCGGAGGTTTAAGGGCACTGGTTTAGGTATCTATCGATTTGTTCTAACATTTGTTTTCTCTCAGGTCTTTTGCTACCGAGGTTCATTTTGCCACCGTCGTTGAATATGGTTTGTTCAAAGCTTAATTAGCAGTTAATTTTTATATTCATTTACAGATGTGCCAGTTTATTTTCAGGATCTGGATGTATATCCATACTCGATCTCGATTTTATGGATGTGGTTCTTCATTTTCTTCTTTTCTGTGTTAGGGTTTTAACTGCAATTGATTTCACGGATTTGGTTCTCCTTTTTTGTGTTAGGGTTTTAACTGCAATTGATTTCACGAATTTGGTTCTCCTTTTCTGTGTTAGGGTTCTAACTCCAGTAGATACCGATGTTCAACATGCTACATCTTTCACTTTTTGGATTTCATTCATAGTCACACAAACACATACCTCGATCTTGAGATAGATGCTCCACATCTCTTTCCATTTGCAGGTTTTTGGCATTGTATGTTCTGTTGGTTTTGATACTTTTATGGTATCAAAACTTAGATATATGTGTATATATTATTAACTGGTTATTTGATTCGGATCATAACTGATAATAGTTTTCCAAATCAACATCGTCTGGTTCACCTCTACCATTTTTCCTGGTATTTATATCACTTTGCTAAATTAATTGTGGTTTTTTCTCTTTTGTTAAATGGTTGATAATTTGGTCATTTTATTCTACAAACATTTGAATCGGTATTGGTCTAACAGTTGAGTTTAACTCATGAATATGTTTGTTCAACATCAGCAAAGAAAATGGGTTCCTGCGAATATAGTGTTGGGTATTTTTCTAGATCCTACAAAGGTTTGAATTTGTGCTTCCTATAAAACTTGACACATCCCCTTTCTGGTTTTGAATCCCACCGTGCATTACATTCTCCTTCTCCACTGCTTTTTTTAGGTGGATTTTTTAGTTTTAAAATTTTGGTTTCTTACGAGATTTGGTTTTGGGTCCTATCTAATGCTTTTATTTTTTGTTACAGGTTAAAATTCTCTTGGATTTATAGATATCAGGTTCACTTTAACCTTTTTATTTTACATGTTCAAGTTTTTTTTTTGGAAACTTGGATTTTGTTCTCTTACAGATCTCTTTTTTTTTAAATGAACATGTATTTTCGATTACTGTTCCTGAAGAAGCATTGGAGCACATTCAAACGATTTTCAAAATAAAATGTCTCGATTTTGATTTCTAAAACAGGTTTAGTATGCTTCAGAATTTGAAAGTTGTTAACGAAGAATGCTTCAGAATTGAAGCCAAGACGCAGACACCCAAATTTTTCTTTCCTTGCAAGTTATTATTTGTGGAACATCAAAATTAAATTAAGAAGTATATTGTATACAAAAATTAAATGTAACCTGTTATTTCTTGCACTTATTTGACAGCTTATTTGTTTATTTCTCTAACAGACAAACATGAGATATTTAGATTACAAATGCAGGCTTCATATATAATTGCTTTGTTGGATTGCAAAATAAAAGTCAAGCAAGAAAAAAGTCAAATAAAAAGCAATATACCAAACATATTGAGTTATTGTGCCAACATTTGACAGAGGACATCGAAGAAGGGATTAAAGGTACACAATCTCAACACCTACCGCTTTTAGCACCTGTTATGTTAGATGGATTTCCATGTGTTTATGAAAAAAAATTACATGCTGGGTCAAAAATTGTTATAAACCAATAAAATATGGACGAAAATTGCAAAAGTATATAATATCATGATCATGTTCATTTGATGTATTCTGACTCTATTTCTTACCAGGACCTGCATCTACATCTGTTGATATGTTATGATGTTATCTACTTTAAATTTCCCTCCTCTTTCTACTGGTAAATGGATCGGCTTATGTATGCGTGTTTTGTGTATTTAAGTATTATTGCTAATTTGGTCAAATAATGCATAAATAACTCAAAAGAAGCTTTGGTCCATTTTTTAGGTTTAGTTACCGATTGTTTAAAGTTTTTTTAAATGTTTGTGCAGAACACGGTGTGAAGATGTTACTTGTTAGTATTTTTTTTCATTGAAGTTATTTTAAATGTTTGTGTGGAACATGGCTTGAAGGAAAAGGAATTAAACTTAATGGTGGTTTGGAGGAAGTTGTTCGTTTTTTAAAACTTACGTTTTCTGAGCCGTTTATGAACCGACAGAAACTCAAGCCATTTGCAGCCTCATTCACGTAGTTGTGTAGCAGAGTATCAAATAAAACAAATCTTTTTGCAGGATATTACAAGTATCTAGGACGAAAATGGAACCAACTCTTTTGACTTAATTGTGCAGCAGGGTATCAAATAAAAGACAAAAGAATAAAATGAAAGTAATGAAAGTAATTATTTATTTTCAAGATACCGAAATAAAAATATAATAAATTCAAAAACTAGATTTCAAAACGTTGAAGTTGTGAATGTGTATGCAATTTCTAAAAAGTTGTAGTCTATTTCTTTTAGAAACGCTTAAAAGTATAAATAACTATTTAATAATTATAAGAAAAACCATTAAAAAAACTTTAATAAATAATTGTTAAAGTTTGGAGGAGGAAAGACCACATGGGAAACAATTGACCCAATTGCTTTTTTACTTTCTTGATCCACCACACTCCCAATTACTGTGTAACGCCATTAACTAATCTGCCCAGTATTTAGATGTTAAGCTTCTTAGTATCAAGTATTAACCCATAACTTATTAGACAACAAAAAAAATTTAAAAACCAGCATCTCAATTGTCTGCGAGAATATCAAGTAGCTTTTTTAATCATGTAAAAAAGTTCAACGTAATACAAAAACGTTTTTTAATTTAACCAAAACAGCAACATGCTTCTATTTTCAACAAGATGACCCCCCCCCCCCCCACACACACACACAAAAAAAGCAAACCTGGAACTCAAAGGTGACTTGTAATTGTCGAAAAGAAACAGTATGCCGCCGCCACAATTGAGAATGAAAAAATTACAACGCGATTGACAATGTAATTTTATTTTTAAACTTTTTTTAAAACACGGATCAAAGTGACGGTTTTCGTTTGCTCAATAGTTCAAAATATTGTTATAAGTTTTCTCTCAATAGTTCAAAGTGTTTCTATTAAAATGGTAATGATTTTTGTTAACAATATCTATTAAAATGGTAATGATTTTTGGTAATGATATCTATTATTTGGATTAGTAACATATTTATTCGGATGACAATCAACTTAATTCCCATCATTTATCTATAAAACTTAGATAACAATAAACATGAAAATAATTATTGCAATAATCACCACAAAATGACATACAAATATCTTTAATTAAAATTAAACTTGATATGACAATGTATTTGACTATTTTCAGCATAATTTTTACAATAATCTATTAGCTGAGCATCGTCTGCTAAATTATGCCAGTACCATTAAAATATATTATGCAGAACCAACCACTGTCCAAAGAAAACAAATTGTCGTCGGAAACTATATTAGTAAAAAGAAAACTGATCAACAACAGAAACTATTCGCCGTAAAAAACTATACCGCACCACGCACTCACGCCGCCGCTTTACGTGTGTACCCCTGTAGAAACTAATGTAAATTAACAAACCACGAAACTACACACATACATAAAACTATTGATCGAAAGCCACTATTCCGCGTCTGACAAAAAGAAATTAATTGATGCTCAGGAAACAATTTACATGAATGAAATTAATCGCCGCCCGCTGCATTGCACGGGTACACACCTAGTATATATATATATATATATATATATATATATATATATATATATATATATATATATATATATATATATATATATATATATATATATATATATATATATATATATATATATATATAATATATATATATATATATATATATATATATATATATATATATATATATATATATATATATATATATATATTTGAAAAGCGGGCAATTTATTAGCAATGCAATTGTTCGTCACATGTGATAAATGATAAGAAGAATAACATAAACTATTTTTTAACCAAGTTGGAAAACAAGTATTAAAAGTGATTTTGGCCTCCAGGATGGCTGGATTCGCCCCACAATTATAATGCTTAACGTAACAAATATGTTATATTTGATAATAAAAAATATTATAATGTGAAAGCCAAATAAGAGATGAGCACCATATGACAAATTAATCGAAGATTCAAATATAATAACATATTTATTTCAAGCGAAATCACTGTGGGGGAATTGACCCGGTTTTTGGACCATATGGGACTAGGTGGCCAGCAAAATCTTTTTCTAGAATTGCTATTTTCCATTTAGAGACTTTGCCATACCGTTACGGCTGCGAAAGAAAATCGGCATTTGGAAGCTTGCACATGAAATGACTGACATATACTGTTTTCAAGAAAAATCAAATATATATATTCTAAGTAGGGTTGCCGCTTGTTTACATATCACCCCAAATTTCCAGCAGTTCTTAATTCTTATCCATCCCAAAAGCAAACCCCAAACCACCACGTCCGTTCAGTATGACAACAACTCTTTCCGATATCCACACCGCCATCATTCAGACTCACATCTTACCACAACTCGACGGTCCATCTCTCTTATCCACCGCAACCACATCAAAATATTTCCACGAACTCTGTGCACATGAGGATATCTGGCCTCATATCTGCAAGTCTCTTTGGCCTTCAATTAACGACCCACGTCTCGATGACATTATCTCCACCTTCCCCGCTTGTCACCGCTCTTTTTTCCAAGACTCTTTTCCGGCCCTAGTCACCGACGTCAATCACCAGAACCATATTCATCTCAACCGTTCATCTCATCCTTTGCCACCTCAACTCATATCAGCCGTCGACATTCGTTACCAAGATGAACTTATTTACTCCAGAGTTGAATTTACAGACACCTCAGATGATTTTTTATCGTCGGTATTAAGGATTACATTAAACGATGACCTGAAATCCAAACCTGGACCCGGAATCTTGGGATCCATCAACTTGAAAGTTGACGAGTTTTCAGGTGCAGATGAAGCAACGTTTTCACACCTGGAAGAATCTCTGAGTTTAAACTGGATCCTAATCGATCCAACCCGGAAACGGGCAGGAAATCTATCGAGTATTAAACCGATTAGTGCAAGGCAAGGCTGGATCACTAACCAGACTTATCTCGTATACGCCATCGTTTTACCAGGGTGTGATCCAAATGAGGTGGTACACTGTAGAATACAAGTGGTACTGGCTGTGGCTGCCGGAGGCGTGGGATTGCACGTGAAGGAGGCGATGCTAGAGTTACTGGACTTGGATTTTCGCCGCTTAAAGGGTAGGGATTTTTTGGTAATTTCACAAGGGGCACTTTCGGAAGAACATAATGTGAGGAGGAAAATGGTTACTAGTGAAGAGAGCAGATGTCGTTATAGAGAGTTCAAGAGGATGGTCATCAACTCTGTTTCTGACATGCGAGGTAAAATACAAAGTAGTAACCACGAGCTGCAAAGTAATATCGTTACCTTATGCCAAAGTCTCTTACAAAGATGCTTTAATTTGTTGAAAGTTCAAATACTATGCATCTTCAATTACTCGTCTAAAAACAATTGAATGTTTTACTTTTATATAATTGTCATTGTTGTTGATGGATTTATCTCCATTTTTTTCAAGTTCTTTTTATCTGTCTTCTTCTTCTACATGTTTCATATTCTAAATGTTTGTGTAGTTGTCCATTGGATAATTTCAATAGAATCACTTTACAAAGATTTTTACTTGCCTTTCGTTGCTACTAGACGTGGAGTAATTGACACTTGCGTGTACGTCTTTGAGGGTGATCATGAGATTTGTGTTAGGATCGAGACACTTAGCATACGAACACTAAACTCACACACTCAGCTCACAAATTAAAAACACAATAATTTAACGTGGTTCGGTCCAAAAATGACCTACGTCCACGGCGGATAACTAGGAATGTTTTATTGCTCTGTGTTTTTGTGTTGTGTGGTACATATTGTATTGTATTATGCTGCCCTTTATATAGGCTTCATGCTACTAGCCAATTTAGAAAAAATGTGTAGTTCACCAACTTTCTTTTGACTTGTGAAATTGTAATCAACCATGGGTGGTAGCAGGGGAAAAATTGCTTTGTCTTGCATCCTTCTAAGCCTCCACACACCTAACAATCTCCCACTTGGAGGCTTCAACAACATGGTCATTCTCTGCCATCCAATTCCTGCAACATGTTTCCAATCTCTCACTTGAAGCCACGAAACAATCTTCACATGTGCTTCAACTATGCAATCCAAAAAACACTTTTGATCGTAGCTCCTTCCTAGTTACCCTGGCCTTCTCTTCAATTATCCTGAAGGCCAGTTGAAGCTATGCAAAGCTTCAACTTCTCTAAGGTAACAACCTTAGTCAACATATCAGCTGGATTTTCAGTTCCTTTGATCTTCTTTAACTTCAGAGTACCATCATTAATTCTTTCTCTGATGAAGTGATATCTCAGCTGTATGTGCTTTGTCTTTGAATGGAAGACAGGATTCTTTGCAAGGTGTTTTGCACTTTGATTATCACAAAACAGTGCACAATCAACTTGTTCCTTGCCAAGTTCTTCGAGAAAGTTCTTCAACCATATAAGCTCTTTGCTTGCTTCAGCAACTGCCATATACTCTGCTTCTGTGGTTGAAAGGGCAACACTTTTCTGGAGTTTAGACATCCAACTCACTGCAGTGCCTCCCACTGTAAAGACATACCCGGTAGTGCTTTTGTATGAGTCTTTGCAACCACCAAGGTCTGCATCTGCAAAACCCTTCAGAATGACATCTTTCCCTTTAAAATGCAATGCCACTTTTGAAGTCCCCTTCAAATATCTTAGCAGCCATTTAACTGCTTCCCAATGTTCTCTCCCTGGATTGGACATAAACCGACTAACAACTCCCACTGCATGTGCAATATCTGGTCTCGTGCATACCATTACATACATGAGACTACCAACTGCAGATGCATAAGGTACTTTAGCCATTTCTTTCTTGTCTTCATCTGATTTCAGTGACTGAACTTTAAAAAGCTTAAAGTGACTTCCCAAAGGTGTGCTTCTGATCTTGGCATCTTTAAGGCTGAATTTCTCTAATACTTTCTCAATGTATTTCTCTTGAGAGAGTGTCAAAGAGCCATCTTCTTTGTTTCTGAAAATACTCATCCCGAGTATTTGGTTTGCAGCTCCCAGGTCTTTCATCTCGAATTCTTCAGACATTTGCTTCTTTAACTTCTTGATCTATGTCATGTCTGAGCCTGCAATCAACATATCATCTACATAGAGTAGTAGAATGATATAAGAACCCTTAAACTTCTTGATGTAACAACAATGATCATTGTCACATCTCTTGTAACCAACTCTTCTCATGAAGTTATCAAACTTCAAATACCATTGTCTTGGCGCTTGTTTCAAACCATACAAGCTCTTCTTTAATTTACACACCAAGTTTTCTTTGCCTTTAATCTGAAAACCCTCTGGTTGTGTCATGTAAATTTCTTCATCTAGGTCACCATGTAGAAAAGCTGTCTTGACATCTAGCTGCTCTAGATGCAAACCTTCTGCTGCTACAATACTGAGAACAAGTCTGATAGTGGTTATTTTCACTACTGGAGAGAATATTTCATTGAAATCGATTCCCTCTTTCTGTTGAAAGCCCTTGACTACTAATCTTGCTTTGTACCGTTTGGTACCATCATGTTCATCCTTTACCCTGAAAACCCATTTGTTCTGAAGAGCCTTCTTCCCGGATGGAAGCTTCGTTAAAAGCCAGGTCTTGTTCTTCTCAAGCGACTTCATTTCATCTTTCATTGCTAGCTCCCATTGCAATGAATATTTTAACCTCTTAGCTTCAGAGTAACACTGGGGTTCACCATTTTCTGTCAAAAGAATGTAGTTGACAGATGGTGAGTATCTTTGTGGTGGTCTGATGACTCTGGAAGATCTTCTTGGTTGAACTTGAGGTGTGGCTGGGGACTCTAGAGCTGGAGGGCTGGTTTCTTCATCTTCAGAGTCATTTCTAGAATCATCCTCTGAGCTCCCACTGTCAGTTGAATCATCCCCAGATTCAGGGATTTCAACTGAAGCTTCTTTCTTCTTTTCACCACCTTCATATTCAACGTACTCCTTCTGGACTTCTGGACTTTTGGTGTTTATGTCTTTGAATAACTCAGCTTCGTTAAAGATGACGTTCTTGCTTTGGATTATCTTTCTGCTTTCTTTATCCCAAAGCCTGTAACCCATTTCGTCTGACCCATAACCAATGAATGTGCACTTCTTGGTTTTTGAATCAAGTTTAACCCTGTCACTATCTTTTAACAAACTGTAAGCACTACAACCAAAGACTTTTAGGTGTTTGAGACTTACTTTGTAACGCCCCAATTTTTTTACAAACCATTTATATTACATAAAAGCATATTTTACAGAATACGGTTTACCAAAAACCATTGTCTTTGTTCTTAAATACAACAAGGGGTGTTACAAATACATATCAACAACCATAAAGTTTAAGAGAAAGGATTTAATCAATACCAATACATGATAGCTGTATCCAGCTCCACTCTTTTACACTCTAGGTCTTATTTTACATCTTCAAACTATCACATAACCTCGCACCTGAACCTGGAATACAAGGCATAAAAATATAATACGTAAGACAAAATGTCTCGTGAGTTACATGAGTTTTAGACTCAAACATTTAATCTCCTTTTTCAACCTTTTATAAAAATTTTATAATATAAACATTCGCCAAAACTTTATAGTATGAATATACTATAACTTTTTATCTTTCAAAACCATTTTATATCTTTCAAAACTAGCTTCTTTCATACTTTCTTTGACTGGTTTTTTAAACTTGCTGGATTTTTATACTTAGGGCTTTAATCACTATAAGTGATACCCCAAGTCTCTACAGCTAGAAAGAACGGATCAATCCTCACAGTAGAAGTGCTGAGGCAGCCTACTTCGCGAAGGGGTTTTCCACAGTAGACTCCTTACCTAACCCGGGTAGGTGGAACATAGTTCCCTTACTAACATTGCTAGCTACAATACCAGTCAAATACAAAAATACTTTCTGGAAACTGAAATATTACTTTTACACATAATGGCTAAATGCCAAGCTTTTGACTTAAACATGCTTTTACCATAATCTAGGCTATTGCCAAATTCATACTTTCAAATATAGCAGTTTACTTTCCATTTAATCTAGAAAATAAATCATTCTTGTAATTATTTTCACACATAAAAAATATTATATGGAAATCTGAAAAAAAAATACTTACTTGCTTGCCATGTATCCCAAAATGGGTAAAAATACTACATGTACTCACCTTATAACTCTTGAGAAGTCGATTAGACGTCCCATGGTTCTTTACCCTTTCGATGTCCAATTACTTGACTTGCACCTATATGTAATATATGATACATTAATATTTATTTCTAATGCCTCTATAACCCATTAGAGTCCTTATTATACCATTAATGGTCAAAACAAGTGTAAAACTTTTGAATGACCAACTTTAATTAAATTGTATATTATACGTATTTTACTACAGTACCCACGGAGGGTCGTATTTCGATTCTGAAAATTTTCTGTGAAGTTTTGGACTATATTGGACCTGTGTTCAAAATTTGGGGTCATTTGAACAAGTATAGGACCAAATCTCAAAAACCAAAATCACTTGGTAGGGGACTTTGAAGCAAAACTGCATTTCATTCATTCTGCCGTAGCTTCGCGTCGCGACCATGGAGCTGGAGAGTGGTCACGTCGCGATCGCTGAAGTACCACTACTAGAAAATGAGTCTTTAATGACTGACGAATTATGACATACAAAATGTCTGTCATAAAAATCTGTCATATTTTATAATTTATGACAGACATAACTGTATGTCATAAAAGTCAGTCATATGTTCTGAAAATTCATGACTTACAAAATACCTGTCGTAAATTAACGTCAAACTGAAAAAATCAAATGAAAAACACGCGGTGGAATTTCCCTCTTGTTTCCCCCAAAGTACTAATTTAGATTCCCCTTTGTTTTCCTTTTCCTTTTCTCATCGACCCGTAATGTCATGGGTTTCTATTTCAAGATTTGGGAGATGACGGCTAGATGATATTCGACTCATGACTCCAATCTCCATCTCCTTTTCTCATCTACCCGTAATCTCATGGGTTTCTAGTTCAAGTCTTCAACACATATCATCAAAATCGGAGTTAGGGTTAGAGTTCAGTGTCGTCTTCGACTCGATTTCAAGTCAAATATGTTGTTACCGGAGATGTCAACTAGACGAATCGGACCATTAGCCTATACTCAGAGAATCTTCGATTGTTTTGCTACTCAAGAACTAGATTTCGACAAAATGCTTCAGAGAGTTCGCCAATTGGTTGATTTTGGATTTCTGCATCGATTCTAGCTTTTTCTCTGCTTCATGTGTTCTTCAGGTACTTGCTTCACTTTTCTCCCTTACTGATTCGATTTCCCATTCTGACCCACCTATGTCGATATTACGTGTTTCTCAAAACCATCAAATTCAGTTTAAATATGTCTTTTTATTATCTTTAAACAGTTAACCTTTTGTAGATTTATGATGCTGTTGTTATTGCCCGACTTTTAATGTCACAGTCGTAATTCCAGAGATTCACTCAACCACAAGCAGTAAGGGAATCAAGTTCATTCTATAATTTAATCGACTAAGCAGGTCGAAAGGGTATATCCGTAAATACTAAACCCCCTTTTTATATGTTAACTGTAGTGCTCAGTTCAAGGTTTTGCTTACCTTGACAATGAAGACCAGTTCATGGCAGCATTAGCGGATGATATCTCAATTGTAAAAACCCTTCCTAAAAGCCTCAAAGGAGCAAGAAGAAAGAAAGAAATCCTTTATTTAAAGTTCTCAATTCACAGTCTCCATATTATTATTTACATCATGTTCTTCCAGTTTTAATACGCCACTCTATAGTTGAGCTTGTTGTTTCAGATGGTTGATGTTTGCAGGTAATATAAAATAGGGTTAAATGCTAGAAATAGCAATCTACTTTCATTGATTTTTTATGAAAGCATCCTACTTTCATTTTTCTGAATATTAATTGCACAAGATATGCTACATATGCTGTATGTTGATGATTCCTTTATTTTTTGTAGGTTTTTGTTATGTCACAAAAGCCACAATCCTACTTCAAATGATTCCAGGTCAAGTTTAAGAGAAGAATGAGTATGTATGTTGATCTTTAACATGTAAGACTCTATATATTGATATTTTTTATGAAGGAAAAACATAAGAGGATAATTGGTTTACATGTACTTCATTGTATTCAAATTAGTTTAACTTATGATGGTTCTTTCAGGGGGGAAATGATGCAGAAGGTTGTTTGTATTTATTTAGAAACTGTGAGTCTACTTCACAAACACTTGATAGGTGGAAAAAAACAACTGTGAGAAAACTGAGTCGTTTTACTTAAAATACGGACCAAAAACGTCACAAAGACCGCAAATAAGGACCAAAATTGCAAAAAACAGCTACAATACTTACAACAACTATTGCATTTCCTTTAATATCATTGTGTATTCTTTCTTACAGGATATGAGCAGTTAGGAAAGACTAAACTTTTGTCTGCGATGGCATGTTCCAAATGTCGAACAATAATGAAGATTTTGAAGACAAACCACTTGAAGAATTACTTGTAAGTATTAGGTTAATGGCATGATTGATTGATTGGGGACAACAAGGATGAAAAGAATGAATATACAAATTGATGATCTTCGCGATGTGTATCTTTTGTGACAACATTATCTAACCATGATATTTTTTGTATCGACAAACAATATTTTTTATGAGTTTGAAATACTTCTTGGTATTTGACATGACGTTATTGTATGTAATGGATTGTTTTTTATATATTGACATTTTCTTTGTATTAGCATTGAAAGTGATTTAATATGAATATTAGTAAATCTACAAAAAGTGTATATATATATATATATATATATATATATATATATATATATATATATATATATATATATATATATATATATATATATATATATATATATATATATATATATATATATATATATATATATATATATATTACAAAACGTAAAATTATGACCTACATTTACGACTTACTTTTACGACTTACTTTTATGACTTACATTTATGACTTACAAATGTCTGTCATCTTTCATTTATGACTGGGCTTTCAATAACAGACATTTGTCAGTCATCTATACCCTTTAATGACTGACAATGTCGGTCATTAAAGACCATTTTTCTAGTAGTGTATACCATGCCCAAATTGACGATTTTGGAATCTGCAGCTGCACTATTCACCCCATTAAGTTCTTAATACATAACTTAATTGTCTTAGGGTCACTTCTAGGCCCTAATAACAACTTCCTCATGCATTTAAACCACAATTTACCAATTTTTATCATCCTTGATTGAAATTGTTCCCGAAAACCCATTTTTTTTCTCAAAAATCATTTTAACCAATTTTTGAGAATGGAACTGATTTCTCACACTCTTTATGACTCTTTGAACTTACTAAATCGTTTGAAATCAGTTTCAAACTCATAAACCCAATTTCTAGGGTTCTTGAGCTAAAAACTCACTTCTTGAAATTTAACCAAAATCAATGGTTTTATCTTGTTTTCTATGATGTTCTGAACTAGATGGAGTGTATGATTTCATTGTAGCAACTTGGTACTCAAATTTCAGTTTGAAGATTACCCACCAACTTGAAGAACTAAACTTAGGGTTGATGATTTCTTACCTTAGAAGCTTGGAATCACCAATTCCAATTGTTGAATTCATAATTCCTTGCTTCAATTTTTCGTGAGCTTGCAACCTCCCGTGTCTCCAGCTCTCTAGCTCTCTCTCGAACTCTCTTCTGGCTTCTAAAACATTTATGAGATATTTTTCTCATATTTATATTTTCCATATTTGCAGTTTTGGTCCCTCTAGTTCACTTCCTTGATCTTTGGCCACCAAAATCAATTATCTTTTCATAGAATCTAATCTTTGACATTTTTAGTCCTAAACTATAATAAATTTTTATAATAATTTCTGCATATGGTCAAATGACCAATTTACCCTTTTTATGGTAAAATGACTAAATTACCCTTACTACCATAACTTCTCATAAAATTTACATATAAAATTTAAATTACACACATTTTAGTTTACATATTTATATTATAAATTTTTGGTCATTTCATACTTCCTTCTCTTGCCACATTTCTTCCGGCAATTTAAAATCCAAGGGAACACACGGTGAACGGTTAATCAAGTAGGCTGCAGTGTTAACTGCATTAGCCCAGAATGTCTTTGGTAAACCAGCATTCAACCTCATGTTTCTAGCCCTTTCATTCAGAGTTCAATTCATTCTCTCAGCTACACCATTCTGCTGAGGGGTTCCTGGGACCGTCTTGATCATCTTTATCCCTTGCTTGGCACAGTAGTCAACAAACTCCTTGCTTATGTATTCACCACCATTATCCAACTTTAGGTATTTTACCTTCAAATCAGTTTCATTTTCAACAGCAGATTTCCATATCTTAAAAGTATCAAATACATCAGATTTATTTTTAAGAAAATAGACACATACCTTGCGTGTTGAATCATCGATAAATGTTACATAGTAGTTTTTGCCTCCTAGAGATGAAACTGGTGTTGGTCCAAATACATCCGAGTGAACAAGCTCCAACTTCTGAGCTTTCGGTGTCTTCCCCGTCTTTACAAAAGTAACCCGCTTTTGTTTCCCTAGAACACAGGATTCACAGAATTCTGTTTCAACTTTCTTCAAGTCTGGAAACTTCCCTTTCTGAGCCAACATCTTCAATCCCTTATTGCTCATGTGTCCGAGTCGTTGGTGCCATAAATTAGATGGACTCGGATTTGTAGTTACGGCATGAACACCATCACTAGGTATCTCTACCATGTATAGAGTGTCTTTCTTCTTTCCTTTGGCAATCACCAAGTTGCCTTTGATCACTTTCCATTGTCCACCCCCAAAGTGAACATCAAACCCTTCATCATCCAACTTACCAACTGAAATCAACTTTCTCCTTAAGTTTGGGATAACCCTGACATCTTTTAATGTCCACGTGGTTCCTAAGGAGGTCTTCAAATCTATGTCTCCAATGCCCGTAATATCAAGCACTTGATCATCGGCCAAACCAACTTTGCCAAGAGCACCTGTTTGTAGGTTCTTGACCATATCTGGGCATGAGACGGCATGGAAAGAAGCACCTGAATCCATAATCCAGGATTCTGCTGAATTCTCAACACAACATATGAGAAAATCTCCTGATTCTTCAGAGGATACATTATTTACTTCTTTCTTTTCAGCTTGTGGTTTTGGGCATTGGCTTCTAAAATGATCTTTTTCTTTGCAATTCCAGCATTCAATGTCTTTTCTGGTTTTTGACTGTCCTCTTTTTCTGGACTTTGATCTGCCTCGACCACGTCCTCTTTCGTTTTTTCTTCCTCTACTTTCTGTATGCAATATAGAACTAGAACTAGAAGTCTCACCGTTGCTTCTCCGTCTGATATCTTCATTTACAATCAAGTCACGAATACTCTCGAAAGTGAGTTTGGTAGTGCCAGATGCACTACTAACAGCTGTGACTGTGCCTGACCAACTGTCGGGCAAAGATGATAAAAGGAGGAGCGCTTGTACTTCATCTTCAAATTTTATTGCAACTGAGGCTAAACGAGAAATAATCTAGTTAAACTCGTTTATGTGAGCGGTAACCGACATGCCTTCCTTCATCTTGGTGTTAACCAACTGTTTGATGAGGAACACTTTGTTTGAAGCGGACGGCTTCTCGTACATGTTGGTCAAAGCCTTAAATACTCCATAAGTAGTTGTTTCATTGACAATGTTATAGGCAACACTCTTTGCCAATGAAAGCCTAACTACACCCAAGGCTTGTCGATCCAACAACTTCCAATCTTCATCATAGATGTCATCCGGTTGTTCGCCCAACATAGGCAAATGCAAACTTTTCTGATACAGCATATCTTCAATTTGCATCTTCCAAAATCCATAATCGGTACCATCAAACTTCTCAATTTTAATTTTACCGTCTTCTGCCATTTTAACGGACAAAATGCACTTTTCTTTCAGATATTAAGGGTGAAAATGCAATTTTTCTGAAATTCAGTTGCTAAACTACAATTTTCTGAAAGTTCAGGGGCTAAGATGAAATTTTCTGAAAGTTCGGGGGCTAAACTGTAATTTTTTGAAAGTTTGGGGGCTAAACTGCAATTTTTCTAAAAGTCCGGGGGCTAAACTGTAATTTTCTGAAAGTTCGGGGGCTAAACTGCAATTTTCTGAAAGTTTAGGGGCTAAACTGCAATTTCTGGAAATTCAAGGACCTATTTTGCAATTCCTAAAAGTTCAGGGACCTGTTTTACAATTTTCGAAACTCCAGGGACCTGTTTCGCAAATTTTGGAACCTCAGGTACCTGTGTTGCAAGTTCTGGAACTTCAGGGACCTGTTTTGCAAATTCTGGAACTTTAGGGACCGGTTTTGCAAATGCTACAGTACCGCTACAGTGTCGTCTTCTCCGGTGAAACTCCGATGCTACAGTGTCGTCTTCTCCGGCGAACTGGTTTTTTCCGGCGTATTTTGACCAACTTTGACCGGCAATTTGGAGGTCTTCCGGTGCTCAAAAAATTCGAAAAAATATATTTTCGGAATCTGCGGAACGAGACCTTTCCAACGGCGTAATCCAAAATCGTTTTTGAGACAAAAACTTTTCGACCCAAAAACAGAAAATCACTCTCTGGAGCTATACCAAGGCTCTGATACCACTTGTTAGGATCGAGACACTTAGCATACGAACACTAAACTCACACACTCAGCTCACAAATTAAGAACACAAGAATTTAACGTGGTTCGGTCCAAAAATGACCTACGTTCACGGCGGATAACTAGGAATGTTTTATTGCTCTGTGTTTTTGTGTTGTGTGGTATATATTGTATTGTATTATGCTGCCCTTTATATAGGCTTCATGCTACTAGCCAATTTAGAAAAAATGTGTAGTTCACCAACTTTCTTTTGACTTGTGAAATTGTAATCAACCATGGGTGGTATTAGGGGAAAAATTGCTTTGTCTTGCATCCTTCTAAGCCTCCACACACCTAACAATTTGTTCTCATGGTATTATATATTTATTTATTTTCAACCCTGTATCTCTAACTTAATATTGATATATGTCCAAAAATAGGGTTGTTCCAAGAAAACTAGTGGTGTCCAAAAATGGAAAAATTTATGTAAAGAACAAAACTATAAAAGACGTGGGTTCACACTCTCACTACTGATTTTGTATTTACGGCCCGTTCTTGAGTTTTTTTTAGGGAAGAAAGGGAAGGATTAGGAGGTGAATCAGTAAAAAATGGTGTTATCCAGTTTTTTAAAGGAGAGAAAGGGGAGGGAAAGAAAGGATTAAGAGTGACAAAATCAGGCTGTTTACGCTTCAAAGCAATCCGCCCATATTTGGGGCGATTAGGAGGAAATACGAAAATTATGACCAAAATAACCCTGACTATCCAACTTCACATTAACACAATAACGTTCAAAAAAATCAGATTCTCCTGCTTTCGTTCACTTTCATCAACAAAACCAAGCACAAGGATTTTTCTGTTCTTTCTCATCTGGCTGTCCATTGCAACTCAACAGGTATGTATTTTTGCTGCTTTATTTTGAATACTTGGCTGCGTTTTTTCTGAATCGTTGGAATGAATACTTGTTGCGTTTTTAGTACCTTTTACTTGCTGCGTTTTGTTGCTTCATCGATGTGTCTGCTCTTTTGCTTAATCGATTCCGTACCAGCGTTTTGTATATATATGGTGCATTTGATTATTAAATAAAAAAATCTTGTAGGCGTGGATTGATATGCAAAACAAATCTTATCATGTTGTTAGTTAGGAAGATATATTTGCAAACAAATCGATTTATATGGCTTTTTATATTTTTATGGCTGCAACTTATTTTTAGTCTGTAAAATACAAAATCAATTACAAGTTATTTTGAAGAGATATACCTGCGTTTTTTGCCTCATCGAATCAGCGATATTGTGGCGGTATCCACCAACGCTTTACCACGCAACTAAAATAATAAGAGAAATTGTATTGGTTCCTAATTTTTGTTTCTAACTTTATTCCTAACCATTTGAAATGATGACAAGTGTTTTTAATCCACTTGTCATCATTTCAAATGGTTAGGAATAAAGTTAGGAACAAAAATTAGGAACCAATACAATTTCTCAAATAATAATATTTGTTTTATTTTATCACTTAGGCTAAGCGGAGTGGGGTAATGTGGTGCCGGCAACATCCTATGTTGCATACAATGCCTTCAACAAACACCGCCACCGAACCCAAACATTTTTGAGAGGCAAAGTTGAACGGTACAGAGATGCCGCTTCTCTCTCTCTCTCTCTCTGTCTTTCTCTCTCTCTCTCTCTTATATATATATATATATATATATATATATATATATATATATATATATATATATATATATATATATATATATATATATGTTTCCAACATATGCATCCAACAAAAAACCTTCCCACTCCGCTTAGCATTATTATTATTATTATTATTATTATTATTATTATTATACTCTTTAGTAATATTATTATGTTTATTTTTTTATAATTAGGCCTGTGTATATATGTCTGGACGTATGATTGTGTGTAAATTATTTATTTAATTAGTAAATTAGTATATATATATATATATATATATATATATATATATATATATATATATATATATATATATATATATATATATATATATATATATATATATATATATATATATATATATGTGTGTGTGTGTGTGTGTGTGTGTGTATGTGTGTGATATATTTGTTTTTTACTTTAAAAAATGAGTGTGCATATAATATTTATTTTCTAAATTAGTTTATATATATATATATATATATATATATATATATATATATATATATATATATATATATATATATATATATATATATATATATATATATATATCATTTGTTATTTTTTGATTAGTTAGTATGTATTTATATATTAATTATTATGGATAAATTTTTTTATTTTTAAAAATTAGTGTGTTTATAATATCTATTTTGTTAATTAGTATGCATAATATTATGCACACATTTATTTTTAAATAGAACTATTAATTGATTCCTTTTTTAGTTAGTACACATAATATTATACACACACTCTTTTTTAAATAGAATTGTTAATTGATTGTTGGTTATAAAAGCAAAATTAAAAAAATTAAAAAAGTTAATTGGTGGAAACTAAACTTTATGATGTTTTTAATTAAAAAAAAATGAAAATGGAGTCGACATCGGTATTGCGTCAGTGGGAACCGACGTTATACCTGGGCAATATAAAATTTTAGTCTTACTTGTGTCAGTATTGCGTAGTAAATTTTTTTTCATAAGATGTGGGAGCCGATGTTCGAGCCCGAGTGTCCCGTGGGGGAAGTATAATTACCACATCGTTTGGAAGGCTCATCTAAAATTCATCTATTTTTTCTTTATTTTATTATACAAATCTAATATTATAGTATTATTATTATTATTATTATTTTTACTCTCATAGTCAAAATTATTATTCTTATACTTGTCGTTGTTGTAATTATTATTATTATGATTATTATTATTACTATTATTATTATCCATTTTTGCAATTATAAAATCAACCCACATACAAAAAAACATACCTAATACACAATATAATATCATTTTTGTTTTATTATTAGTTGGTTTTTTATGTTGCATGGATATTAATTCGATAATACGGAACATATATTGTTAAGAACAAGTATAAACCAATCAATTAACAGAAAATATGAGAATAAGCAATGTTGAATGCTTAATTAATATGGTGAAGGTACAAAAATAGAACTATCAACCACAAACAATGACAAGCATCTAAGAACGTACTAGCCTTACACCAATCTTAATCACACTTGAATAATCTAACACAAACGACTATTTTTGCATGACTCGGCTAAAACCCAAAACATACAGCCCACAAAATAACGCAACTAATTGACTCAGCTAACATACACCTATCCCTAGGTCTATGATAGTGGTTTGCCAGCAGTTTCATTAGGCTTCGGATAAGTTCATAACTTCGGATGAGCTGGGGCAAAATATTGACACAATAAAAAACCCAACAATCTTCCCCTTTATGTCGAAGGCACCGATGGTCCGAAGTTACAGTAGTGGGAACACATCTAAAAGAACTCGTCTGATGTTTATCCACCAGGTGATGTGTTCTCTAAGTTCATTCTTGTCTTCTGGACTATTAAGATCACATGATATTTCCTAGCCATGATACTTTGTAGGAAATCCTTAGGGAACCTCCCTTTGAAATCAATGTTAAAGAATACCTTTTTGCAAGGACTTCTGGGAAGCAATCTTCCATTGTATACGATACGCCATGGAACTTGTAAAATAACTCCATCAGCAATCTCGTCTATTTCATCCAACTTCTTGTTAGCAGCGCCCGATTTTATCTTATGCACATTCGTAATTTTTGTATTATAGTTATTGAAAAGTTTAATATAGAACTTCATAAATCAACCAATATGCATATGCCCTTCTGTAAAATTGGTTTGTTTCACATCGACTTCTGGTTCATCCTACACCACTTCTCTACCAGTACTACAAAGTCATATGGGTTCATTAAAGGGAAGTCCATGATAACGCCTAGTAATGTCAAGCATTATAGTCATTATTGAGTTGGGATTTAGTTGAATTACATTTCTAATATGACTAATATCACTCACTTTTGTGTCTAGGGCTTGTGTTCTGTTTTAACGATAATACAAGATAAAATGTGTACAAGTTAGCAAAGTTGGAAACAAAGTTGGATTCAAGTCGAAATGACACATGTTGCACGTATGAACGAAGCATGCGACGTGGACAAGTGTCAAACCCGGGTGAAGATTCAAATTTCAAAGTGCGAACAATGGGGGATAAAGTTGACTCGCATCGCATAAAAGGCCACCCCGTGCTGCATAGAGGCCAAAATCTGCAACTATAAATAGAGGCTCTGATTTTGTAATTCGGGAGCGAAGATCAGACCTTTGAGAGACATTCAAGCATCTTTGACTCAAAATTTTATAGCTTTGTCGTTAGATTCAATAGTTGGCTAGTTTCTGTTACTTTATTTGTTTTCCGATTATCATTCATTGCGTGTGATTGAGGGTTCTAATCTGTAGAACCCCATAGACCACCTGGATTGATTTAGTAATCGTAATCAGAATCATTTGGCTCTAATTGGATTCGGTTTAATGCAAGTTTATGTTGAGTTCATTTTATTGCAATCTTACATTTTTGGTGTCAACCATTGTCTTTATTTATTGTTTCCGATCTGGTTTGTAGCTGATTTCCTGAGTTTGATCTCAGAAACAGATTAGTCTGGCATTGATTAATTGTGATCTATTGCTTCAGTGTAGATCGACCACGAACTCCTTAGTTTCACCCTTACTTTGCCGCTAGCTAATGAGCTGTAAGGTTTTTATTTTACATTTTTGACCGCATCAACGAATGCGACGTGTCAAATTTTGGCACCGTTGTCGGGGAGTTGTGCACTTGACACATTGTCTCGTTTTCTTTAGTTCAATTAGTTTAATTGTTTTTATGCTCTTTTTCATTTTGTGCATGCGCACGCGTCAGGGTGAACAAACGTCACCTCTTTTATTTGATTCTGAAATTGAAAGAACAGCATGTAGAAACCGTGTTTGTAAACGATTATTCGATATGCGTTCTGACGAGGTTTTGATTGAGGATGTTATCCACGAGCTACATAGCGAGGTAACAGGGGGATAGCCGATTGTGCCCCCGGTTCCAGTGAAATACTAATGGAGCTTCCACAAGTGCTAGTGGTGGCAACACAATTTTAGCCGTGTGTCCATTCCTCCAGTAGTTCAACCTTTACCAAATCCTCGTGGACCACCTGCGGGAGTTGCGCAGCCGTGCGGGGTACCAAATCATGATGGTGCTCCACACCAACACTAACAACCACAAATTCCATCACTATAGTTTCAACAACCACAACCTCAAATACCACAACAACCCGTACAACAACAGCCCAACTAGACTCAGCTAGGAGACCTGGAGTTTGAGGACGGAGATGATGGCTCGATGCCCAACCATAATTACAAAAACAACCAGTGGAATCAAGGTCGAGGACCTCCATGACAGCAGCAGTAGAATAATCAGTGGAGAGGGAAACAGTATTATAACAACGAACTTTACAACGATGGTAGCTTCGTTCCCCTTCTTTATTTTCCACAACCAATTGAACAGTCAGTTGCATCGTACTTCCAACCTAGGAAGTATGATGATGCATCGCCTATATTTTTTCCTGAAGGGGTAGACTGTCATGTAGAAATTAGGCCGCAACTGTTAGAAGCCTTGCCTGAATTTAGAGTTTATAAGCAGGATGATCCTTATAACCATCTGTATGAGTTCTTACCTATATCAAATGCGAACATACCTAGGAATGCTAATAGAGACTTCTTTGAGTTCTTAGTTATAGCAAATGCGAACATACCTAGGAATGCTAATAGAGACTTCTTTAGGCTTAGGTTGTTTCTATTCACTCTTAACGACAATGCTAAGTATTGGTTCACATCGCTGCCGGATAACAGCATCACCACTTGGGAGCAGCCGAAGAAAAGATTTCTGCCGTAATTCTACCCTGCAAGTAAGACATCTGAGGTGCTAAGAGCCATTCAAGACTTTCAATAAAAACCAGGCGAAGCATTCCACGATGCTTTTGAGAGATGGAAGGAGTTGTTACGCTCATGTTTACACCATGAGTTTCCTCGATGGCAGTTGGTCAAATTCTTTTATGATGGCGTCGACAGTACCAGCCAGAAAATGATTAACGCGTCATCTAGAGGGACGATCATGATGCAGGATAGCGAGACAACATGGAGATTCTTGGAGCAGCTGAGCAATGGATCCAAGACCAATTACTCCACGAGGAAGAAAGACGACACCACCTCGACTACAAAAGTGGATACTGACAGTGACAGTAGAAAAGAAGTAAAGAAGGAGATGGGCAACCTCAGTAGGAATCAACAAGGACCATCAAATCAACAACAGCACATTCAACAAGAATGAAGACCACAGGAGGTCAATCAAGTGTATGGTTAAGGGTAATTGATCGCAGTCGTTGATGCAATCAAAAATAACCTTAAAAGCACTAATAGCTAGGGCAAGTAAGGGTCGAATCCACGAGGAGCTTATGGTTAACAACTAGTTCTAATAGACTTAAAAAGTAAATAAATTCAGAAACAATGCTTGCAAGGGGTTTAATTCAATCAGAGAAAGATGTGATCACTCCCGGTTTCAGTTTTTGATTCTTAAACAATGTATTATATCAAATTTTACTAATTTTGCGTTCATTCAGATTACATAGACATAACCGTACTGTTACTAACTAAATCTGGGATCAAACTATGTAAAATCCGCACCCTCCGTCCTACACACCACTGTGGATGATTTGGCACGGTGGGGAAGATCACAATAGAATTGTCTTACACTCAATCAAGCAACAATTTAAGAACAAGTAATGGAATCTAGTCATATGATTTAAAAGCAAACAATCCAAACACTGTGTTCATGAATCTAAAAGGTTCAAATCAAAATACAATACTTGAAAGGAAATCAAAACCTACTCCCGGTTGTGATCACGGGATGATTTAGCTACTCATGACTTGAATTGATGCAAACTCTGTGCTGGAGATGTTGAACATGGCTGGATTCTTCAAAACTTCAAGAATTGTGGCTTGATCTTGATGCAAAAGAGGCTTAATTTGAGATTGGGATTTGTTTAGGGATGATTTAGGAGTGTTTTAGACCTTGGAAAACTGTCAAAAACTTGAGAAAATCGTCTGGAGGCTGCCTTGGGTCGATGGGATCAAGTTCCATTAAATAGAGTGGCTTAAATAAGGCAATTTAGGGCATTCTAGGCGGCAGCGTCCTAGGCCAGCGTCCCAGACGCCACCTAGGACGTTGACGGGCTTCCTCGCGCATCTGGCTTGCTTTTTCTTTTCAAAATGGGCCAGAGTTCCAGGTCAGCGTCTGGGACGCTGGCTGGGACGCTGGGCTTTTTCTCCCGCTTCCGGTGTCCGTTTAATGCGTGGTTTTCGCCCAAAATTCCCATTTTTCAATCCCTGCATGTAATTCACTCAATTCCATCAAAAGTAGGGCCATTCTTGGTTAAACAATGCTTAATTTATCAAGTTAATTACATTTTACTTCAAACCAAAATGGCCCGATCAAACCCCCCCAACTTATCTCTTTCTCGTCCCGAGAAAGACTCAACGAAATCAGAATTCAGGTCCAGTCCATAAAATAACAAGCAATCAAACAAAAGTAGACATTACAGTATTGCATACGCCTGTGTCCATTGCCAGCCCGGATGTCCGTTTAATTGAAGTGCAACGCACTATTTAGTGATCTTAAAATTTCTTCACCCTGCAAACGGCTAAGTCAAAAATTCATTTTTAAAAGTCTCTCCAAAGATACCAAGTTTACCTCCCCCTGCGGTTTTTCCAGTGACGTGTATGGTCAGTCCTTTTTGGTTACTGCATTCTGTCCAGATTCCTAAGGTTCTTCTTTTTATTTCAATTGGTCCCCAGCACACATATATATATATATATATATATATATATATATATATATATATATATATATATATATATATATATATATATATATATATATATATATATATATATATATATATATATATTTTTTTTGGCGCATTACAACCATATTAAATTTTGTACTTTTAGCACTTTGCCCATATTTATTTCTTCATTTGATTTATCTTTGTAGAACTTCATTTGTGATCTATGTCTCAGATTTTTCTCTAAATATAATATTCATATTTAAAGTTGATGGTGGACGTGAAAACCTGAAATGGAGTACACCAGGTCCCAGGTACGCAACAACCCAAACAGCGGAATACAGATCATTAATTTATAATCACTTATATGCAATCTACTTTTCAAGTGAGTCTTGCCTTTTTGCGCGGCTTCCAAGAGGGGTCACCTACGGGTTGCCGGTTACTTAGCAAGATACTTATCAAAGTTCTGAAGATATATTCATAATCAAGCTGTTGGTGGACGTGGAAACCTGAAATGGGGTGCACCAGATCCCAGGTACGCAACAGCCCGAACAGTGGAATATAGATTACAAAAATAGGGACATCTAAGGTCGCGCGGTCATAGAATGCAGTAGGAATCTTTATAGGCAATTTCAAGAACCGGGCCATCAGGGCTCTTTAAACAGGGTATCTCTAGAGAAACTTTTTGAAACATAAATATTTAGAAAAAACCAATTTACAACTTGAAGTTAAAACATTTTTGTCCATTTGTTACTTGAACCGGACAGGCAACCACAGAAATATACATTAGTTGGAATGTCACTTTTATCTCATCATCTGCTATTCCATGTCCAGTCCCTTTTATTCAATCATTTTTCGTTTTGCCGAGTCACCACCGGGACAAAAAGGAAAAAAAATCCGGGGACAGTTCATCAAGATCCAACAATACATCATCATCCAACACAGTGTTAATGTTAAGTACAGTCATCCAAAATAAAGACATCAAAATATAAAACAAAAAAGATTAAACAAAAGCACTCAAACAATCTAAAAATAAAACAAAATAAAATAAAATAAAAGAGAGGATCTCACCAATGTCACTGTGGGGGAGGTGGAGGATATCGCGGATATGGCGGGGCAACTCCGAATATAGACTCGGCTAGACTCTCAAAGCCATCCCGATAGGTCGTGCTCGCTGGCGGTCTGTAATCCTGATACTCCGAAGGAGGTGGGTATCCTGCTGGCTCGCCTGCTCGCCAATAAAGTGGGGCGGGGTAATACGGCTGCTGTGGCTGATCGATATCCATCGGATCCGGCCTACTTCCCTGGTAAGAGGCATGAGTGTAATACTCATGTGCGTGGAAGTGGGCGGCAGAAATGGCGCGTGTATCTTCTGAGATCAGCTGCAGTCTCCCCACCATCGCATTTAGGTCTACGATGTCGTTGGTAAGCGAGGCATACCGCTCCTCATGCAATAGTGACTCTGCATCCCACGCTGCTCTCTGATCCCAGCTCGATGCCCCTGACGTCCCCTCTCCTCTGTGGTGTCCCTGTGAATGCCTCGTCCCGTCATCCACTGGTGCGGGGCCCTGTCCTCCTGCTACCCCTGGGCACTCGTACTTCGTATGGTTGTCGAGGTCACGAATGATGCATCTCTCATTTTGTCGTATGAAACTGATGCTTGTAAGACCCGTTCCGCCGAGTCGCGGCCCGAAGGAATCCGCGGCGCGGCTTTTGGAAGAATCTAGAATCGCGTAGGATTTGTACGCGCGGCGCGGTTCTAAAGAATCCGCGGCGCGGTGCGCCGCAGTCATGAAAAACCCTAATTAGGATTTAAACGCCTATAAAAAGGACCCCAGCCCTAGGGTTCGTGTTTTTGGAGAGTTTCTAGAGTAGAGGTGTCTGGTGTCGGCATATACTATTTGGTCTCGAGGTGTTGAAGGTTTTGGGAGATTAGAAGAAGGAGATCCACGCGGGAGAAGGTTTAGAACGGATCGTGGGCATCACTCCGTCCTTCAGAAGTGAGGTAAGAAGATATACTCTTCTGACTTTTCTTTTTATCCCGTCATATGGTGTTACCAGTTGGTTTGTAGCTTTAGACGATTTGTAGCCCTTAGGGTTTGAACCAAGGACATGCATGGACTTGCATGTCCATAAGAAAGTGGCCTTAGGGTAGTTCCTGATCCCAGGAAGGGTGTAGAAAGGAACCCTAGCCGATTGATGTACTGTTAATCGCTGAAAAACATTTTGGAATGTTACGAGCCGCGATGCGGACTGGCTAAGTCAGCGGCGCGGACTCGGCTGAAATCCCGTAATTGTGCAATGGTAGCCGCTGCGCGTAGGGCGAGGAGCCACGCCGCGGCGAGCGACTGTTTGTCCAGGAATTTAGTTTTGACCACGGTTTGATGGCAAATAGTGAGTCTAACCTTTAGACAGGTCTGTAAGAGCCTAGTCAGTAATTGATATGTTGTATGTGTGTGGGATTTAGGTGTGTGGACGAGCTAAGTGGGGATATTAGAGAATATCTGTGCGGTTTCAAATCAGGTGAGTATCCTCACCTTACTATATGATGTTGCATGTTAGGCATCTTGTGTGTTATTTACAGTTATATGATTTGCTCTATATCTGTGGTTATTTGTTGTTGGGCTCAGTACTGATGCGTGTCCCCTCGTAGCTGTTGTATGGCGAGTTGGACTATTGCCTTGTCCCATAGCTGTTGTATGATGGGCTGGGCCATAACCGGGAACCCATAGCTGTTGTATGATGGGTAGAACCTTCCCGTGTCCATAGCTGTTGTATGATGGACGCCTACTGATGCGTGTCCCCTCGTAGCTGTTGTATGGCGAGTTGGACTATTGCCTTGTCCCATAGCTGTTGTATGATGGGCTGGGCCATAACCGGGAACCCATAGCTGTTGTATGATGGGTAGAACCTTCCCGTGTCCATAGCTGTTGTATGATGGACGCCCGTAGCTGTTGTATGACGGGTAGGGTCGGGTCGTTCTCGAGGACGGGTTGTTTAATGTGTGGGCATGTATGGTAATTTGTGGACTCACTAAGCTTTAAGCTTACCCGTTGTTTTTATAATATTTCAGGTAAATCGATTGACAAAGGGAAGGGCAAGGCGTGACGGCGGCGCATCGCATACAAGAAAATTTATGGTAATGAATTATGTTATGATTTTCAATTGTTTCCGCTGTTGGTTTAATAAATAGGTTAAACGGATTTACTTTTGGAATAAATGTTTTATTGAAACTTTGATAATAAATGAATTTTAGAAATTTTGAAATTGGGGCGTTACAAATTGGTATCAGAGCCTTGGTTTGAGGGATTTGGATGAACTGTATTGGGAATCCAAACTCAAACTTAGGACTGAGTGATTTTGTTAAGAAAATGTTTTTGGAAGGTTAAATTAAAGTAAAAGAAGATGCGATGCGAACCGTCAGCCGAGCTCAAGTAAGTTTTGTGATTCCCAATTACCCATGCCAAGTTTGTGTTATGTGACAAAATGTATTGTGCTAGGATGTAAAGCTGCCTGGATAATATACTCTGTAGACTGTTTGTGCCTTATGTGCTGCTTTGGAATTTTATGCTACTGTCGTTAGGTTGCTTAGTGAATGCTGGTAGGTTATATACAATTAGGGTAAGATAGCCTAAGAATTCTTGGTCTGGCTTTACTGGCTGTTCCTTGTTTGGTTGTGACTTTAGGGTAGATCAGTTATTCAAACGTCCATCTTATTCCTGATTGTGTACGGCTGTGCATCCGTGAGGTGACTCGACGACATTAGCAATAGTTCTCTTAGGCACGTATGAGATAGAGAGTTAGATCAAAGATTAGGCACCACGGTGCATGACCGCATGAGTCAAAGGAAATGGTTTAGTGTGTGTGACGTTTTAGGAGGATGGTTGACGAACTTGGAACAAGGGCGAATAGGTGTGGAAGGTAGTACCAGGCCAGTATTACCGAAAGCACAGGATTCACGCTTGAGTCAAGAGTAGTCAAACAAAGTCCTAAAAAGTCAAGTAGTTGGATAGATAGGAGTGACCCGAGTATTGATATTAGAAACTGTTGCGCATTTCAGAATGGCAGTCACTCGAAGTAACGGTGGACCAGATGCGGGTGCCTCGAGTGGGGGAGGACCGACTAATGAGAATCTCCGTAACCTGATAGCGGAGGAGGTTTCGCGGGAAGTGTTGGCTGCGATACCTCAGTTCTTTGGTACGATTAAGGCTGAGCTATGGGCAATGCTCGAGGAACGACTGGCTACTCAGGGCACGTCACGTGCGAGGGATGCAAGTTATAAGGACTTTTCGGCTTGTTCGCCTCCGATGTTCGATGGGGGCAGGGATCCGATTGTTAGCATGCGGTGGATTTCCGCAGTGGAGGGCGCTTTCCGCACATGTTCCTGTCATGAGAACTCCAAGGTAACGTTTGGGCGAATCTTTTAAGAGAGGGTGCGAAAGATCTCACTCCTGCTCAGTTGGATGCCATTACATGGCCGCAGTTTATGGAACAGTTCAAATTGGAGTATGTTCCACAGGTGGAAATGGAACGCCTGGCGCAGGAGTACCTAAATCTGACCCAGACTACTGAGACGGTGACGGAAATCACCAAGAAGTTTAATGAACGGGCACTCTTCTGTCCAGAGTTTGCGGCAACCGAGCGCATGAGGATGACCCGATACTTGGCAATGCTTCACACAGATATTCGGGAATTTGTGTCTGCTGCTAGGCACCAAACTCTTACTGATATGATAGCGGCCGCTCGGGCCCGAGAGTTGGAACTGGAAACCCAACAAAAGCAGAAGCGTCCGGCGCCTGCTCAGACTCAGCAGGTGTCGAAGAAATTTCGGGGGACAGATCAGGGAAAGCAAGGGCAAAGGAGCCAGGGTAAGTGTGGTAAATGTGGAAGGAATCATGAGGGACGTTGCTGGGTGCTAATATGTCATAAGTGTGGAAAGGAGGGCCACTATGCTAAAGATTGTCGGCAAGAGGTCAAGATTTGTTTTAATTGTAACCAAGTGGGCCACTTCAAGGCCCAATGTCCCCGTCTGACTCAGGGAGTGGTTCAGAATCCGGCACCCACTACACTCCGGATTACCGATGGTAGGCAGGGGAAAGGGGAAGCCCCTAAGACCAAGGGTCGAGCATTCGTCATGACCGCCGAGGAGGCACAGGATGCGCCCGACGTCGTCACGGGTACTCTTTCTTTACTTGCCTCGTGTTTGTGGTGTGTGTAATTAATATGTCTATTATGCTTTGATTAGGAACATTCTTAGTCAACTCTACGCCTACCTTTGCACTATTTGATTCGGGTGCTAGTCATTCTTTTGTGTCTGCCGCGTTGGGAAAGAGTTTCGGTATTGCTTTAGGAACTCTTCATCAGCCGTTAGAAGTGGAAATCGCGGATGATAAAACTGTGCAAGCGACTAGTGTTTATCGGGGATGCGAAGTCGTGATTCAAGGAATAAAGTTTCCGATCGATCTCATCCCTATACCGTTGAGTGACTCCCGAGTCATCATCGGTATGGATTGGATGGGTCAGCATGAATCATGGATCGATTGTAAGAACAAGCGAGTGTGGATTCAAACCCTAAGTGGGGGAGAGCTGGTTGTGCAGGGCGAGAGAAAGAATCGAGGTGCAGTTTTCTGTTCAGCTGCTAGGGCACGCAGACATTTTCAGCATGGAGGTTCGGGATTTGTGGCCTATGTTGTAGACACACGAGAAAGGAAGCCACAGCAGAAAGAAGGTGATATACCAGTGGTTCGGGATTTTCCTGATGTTTTTCCCGAGGACCTGCCTGGCGTGCCGCCAGAGAGACAGGTGGAATTTAAGATCGACCTAACTCCCGGTGCAGCTCCGATAGCTAAAGCACCGTATCGTCTTGCGCCTCCGGAGATGCTGGAGTTGTCTATTCAACTTCGAGAATTATTAGATAAGGGATTTATTCGACCCAGTTGCTCGCCATGGGGAGCGCCTATTTTGTTTGTTAAGAAGAAGGATGGTTCCAACAGGATGTGCATAGATTATCGTGAGTTGAATAAGCTTACGGTGAAGAATCGATATCCATTGCCTCGCATCGACGACTTATTCGACCAACTGCAGGGCGCTTCGTGGTTTTCAAAAATTGATTTGCGGTCAGGTTACCATCAAATGCGAGTTCGGGAGGAAGACATCCCGAAAACGGCTTTTCGGACGAGGTACGGCCACTTCGAGTTTGTAGTGATGCCGTTTGGACTGACCAATGTGTTGGATTAGGTGTCTAAGCCATGACTAATAATTAGTATTTACCTAATTAATAGAAGCACAGTCCATTTGGGTTGCCCTCATGGCTGGAGGTTTGGTAGAAAATTCGGTAGAGAGAAAGGTTGATTTATTATGGGATTAATAAATCAACAGGAATTAAATATATGGTTTATTAATATATTAAAGTGATAATATATTAATTAGAAACTATATTAATTAATTAGGAATTAATCCAGAATTAATTGGATTTAATTTGGGGATTAAATTAATTAATTAAAGGTGCAGGGACTAAAACTGTAATTATTCAATAGTTGAGTAAGTGGCAGTGTGACAGTGACAAGTGGATTTCGAAATATATATATGGATATATATTAATTTCGAAATTGATATATAGATAAAAAGGAATTTGAATTATAAGATAAAAGGTTTATCTTATTTGAATTCAAAAAGGTTTATCTCTAAGGTTTATCAACTGACCATTTGGAAACTATAAATAAGGGTTCCCAGGCATCATTAAATTTCGCTAACTTCACATAGCTCTCTCTGGATTTCGATTTTCATATACCTCTGGTTTGGGTGTGACTTTCATTTGAGGCAGGATAATTTTGCTGCTCAGCTTCCAAGAAATAAAGGTTGGTTTTTCTGTTTTGATCTTTAGTTTCTTTTTCTGGCCTCTAGGTTTTTGTTATATGTTCAATTAGAAGAAAACATAGATCCTTATAGGTTGCATGTGAACTTAGGTTATTTAGTTCATGGTTTGCAGAAAACCTTTCAGTGGTATCAGAGCTTGTATTGTTTTCTTGTTGAATTGCTATAATTGTTTTAGGGTTTAAAGCCTATAAACCCTAATTTTTGTGAAAATCGATTTATAGGATTAGGGTTTTGGAAACCCTAATCCCCCCCTTGCTAAATTTCGAAAATTCCATTAGGGTTTTAGAAGGTTTTCTATTTTTGGTAACTTTATTTGTTAATTAAATGGATAACCTTAAACCCCATTATTTGAATTCGTTTTTTTAGGGGGTTTAGGATAGGTTTTAATTAATTTGATTAATTTGGATAAACCTATCTTCATTTGAATTAATTTAATTAATTGTTAATTAAAAGATAATTCAAAAGGGATTTAATTAATTTTAAATTGGCGAAATTAATGGAATAAATCCAGAAAATTATTTTAAAACGTTTAAAATATTTAGATTTAATTAATTTAATTAATTGGTAATTAAAATTGATTAAATCGAAATTTAAGGTTTAATTTAGTTCAAAATTTAATTGTTAAATTTGGTAAAATTAAAAGATAAACCTTGAATATTTTAAGGGGTTTTAAAATACATCTTATATATGTTATTATAAGTTAATATTATATATATGAGATAAATTTGGTTAGTCAAATCAATAGTAGGCCTCATTCACGAAGCTGGTCTATAAAGTGGGTATAAGGAGATTGCCTATAAAATGGTAGTCTAATGGGTGAACACTCTCACCCACCGCTCGCCTGATCAGTGGAGGGTCGTTAGCCGAACGGGTTTGACAGAACCACTAAATCATTAAAAGTATAATGATCAAAGTACTAGAACCTTTACACAAAATCCCAATCTAGTTACTTTAGGAAAAATGTGAATTTGATGCTAACCCATGAAATTGCACATTGCACTTTATGAAACGTTGGTGGAGCGTGTGTGGTTTACCGGCACACCAATGGGGGTTCATAAAGAGTGGCAATGGGTGTCTCGGGTGTTATCATTGTTGATGGAGCGTGTGTGGTTTACCGGCACATCAATTTGAGATGATAATGGATCCCGAGAGCACCAAGCTAATTTGCATGGTTATTCACACCCGGTTTGTGATCCTCGGCATCCCAGTCACAAACGGTGGGGCATATCCGAGATTAAACATGCTATTGAACAGTTCAATAAATCTCATAAGAAACTAGGAATTCCATTTATAATAAGATTATTTTTCCGCGGTGGAATCGGCTGAATCGTCATTCGCCTACCTTTATAAAATTTGCTTATAGATTACGGCATCCCTCTTCTATGTTGCAAATTGTTATAGTTGGATCCTAGCCTTATTTTATATTGGGTTATTATAAGGACCGACAAGTATCTAATTAAACTTACCTTCTTTTATAGATGTCTTCTGCTGATCAATCCGCTCCCCAATCAAACTCCAGTGTTCCCTCAATCCTCTCACTGTGTTCCAAGGTTCAATTGAACGAGACAAACTACAATGACTGGATTAGAAACATCAAGATGGCTCTGAGGTATGAGAACAAAGAGTATGTTCTCGAGACCGAGCTTGTCGATGTCGACCCCGAAACTGCTACTCCCGAGGAAATTGCCTCGTACCAAAAACATTCTGATGATGCGACCAAAGTGGCCTGCATCATGATTGCCACAATGAACCCCGAATTGCAGAGAATATATAAAGACTACTGGCCCTATGAGATGCACCGTGAGCTTGCGGAAAAGTTCCGTAAGCAAGAGCGCATCGAAAGGTGCGAAGTGGTCAAGGACTTCACGAACAGCAAACCTAAAGATGGAGAGTCCATCTGTGCCCATGTGCAAAGAATGCAAGGTTACGTGGAGCGGCTTAGAAAGCTTGCGATGCCTGTACCGGAGGAGTTGGCCGTTGACATAGTGCTTAACTCCCTACCGAGTTCTTATGACCAGTTCAGGCTGGCTTATCATTTGAACAACAATCAGGCTAACCTGACTGAGTTGCATCGCATGCTTCGAGTTGCTGAAGACGGGATGAAGGGTAAAAGTGTACCCTCGGTTAATCAGCCCATCCTAGCCATTGGAAGTGGCAAAGGAAAGAAAAGGAAGGGCCCTCCTAAGCAAAATTGGAGGGAAAAGGTTCAGGTCGGGTCATCCAGTAATGGCTCGAGAACCAAGACTTCCCATATTCCTTGTGTGGCCAACCCCGATGAAGCCAACTGTTTTTACTGCAAAGAGAAGGGCCATTGAAAGAGAAGCTGCCCCAAATACTTGCAGGATGTCAAGGATGGGAAAGTAAAGCCATCGACAGCAGGTATATACACTATCTCTAAAAACTCACCATCTTCTAATTCTTGGGTCCTTGATACAGGATGTGGTTTTCACATTTGTTCTGATATGCAGGGCCTAAAGGAAAGTAGGGAGGTGGAGCACGGTAGACTGAACTTGATCATGGGCAATAGGAGATCGTCCCCTGTTACCAAGATTGGAGTTTATAGTTTAGTGCTTAGTAGTGAAGTTTGTATAGATTTATTAGATTGTTGCTATTCGCCAGAAATGGCAAGAAATATTATTTCATTTCACGCATTATTCAGACAAGGATTTCATTTTTCTTTTGATAATAATATTGGATCTATTTCTGTTTTCAAAAATGGTATTTTGAATTTTACTGCTTATCCTTGTGATGGTGTGTATGAAACTGTGAAATGTGTTGACAATCTAGGACAAAGTGTAAATTATATTGATTCTACTAGTGATGTGGAAAAGGCATGTCTGTGGCATAGTCGGCTCGGGCACATCAGCAAGAAACGCATCGCCCAACTCCAAAAGGATGGAGTGTTGGAATCATTCGACCTCAAGTCGGATGATGTATGCGAATCTTGTCTGTTGGGCAAGATGACTAAATCACCTTTCAAAGGGTCTTTTGAAAGAGGTGAGGGTCTATTGGACATCATTCACACGGATGTGTGTGGTCCATTCAGATCAACCACAAAGGATGGCACGCGGTTCTACGTGACTTTTACCGATGATTTTAGTAGATACGGTTATATCTACTTAATCAAGCACAAGTCGGACACCTTTGAAAAGTTCAAAGAGTTTAAGAACGAAGTAGAAAATCAATTAGGCAGGAAGATAAAGATGCTCAGATCCGACAGAGGCGGAGAGTATCTAAGTATCGAGTTCTTAGACTATCTAAAGGAATGCGGAATAGTTTCGCAGTTGACACCTCCCAGGACACCACAGTTGAACGGTGTTGCAGAGAGGCGCAACCGAACCCTGTTGGACATGGTTCGTTCCATGATGAGTCGAGCTTCACTTCCCATTCACTTCTGGGGGTATGCCTTAGAGACTGCCGCCCATATCCTCAATCTTGTCCCAACTAAGAAGGTTGCGAAAACACCTCATGAGATGTGGACGGGGAAAGCTCCCTCGTTGGCACATATCAAGGTCTGGGGTTGTGAGGCTTTCGTTAGACGAGAGACTCAAGACAAACTCGCAGACAGAAGCGAAAGGTGTTTCTTCATTGGTTATCCCAAACAGTCCTTTGGATATCTATTCTACAGACCGAGCGAGGACGTGGTCTTTGTAGCTAGACGAGCAGTCTTTCGAGAGAGAGAGCTCGTATTCAAAGAGGACAGTGGGAGTACCATTGATCTGGAAGAAATTCAAGAGTCATCAGATGACGCAACCTTAGGAGAAACTAGCAACCAACATGAGGAAGAAGTTCCTGTTGGTCCGACAGATGTATCCTTACCTCTTAGGCGTTCTGGTAGGGTTAGCATGCCACCCGAGTTTTATGGGTTCCATATAACTTCGGATGGGGACACGTTTGTCAGTGATAGGACACTGATAAATTTGGATGAACCAGCTAACTACCAGGAAGCAGTGGCGGGCCCTGAGTCTGCCAAGTGGAAAGAGGCCATGGATAGCGAGATCAAGTCCATGTATGACAATCAAGTTTGGAACTTGGTTAACAATGTACCGGGTCGAAAGACAGTCGGGTGCAAATGGATCTTCAAGAAGAAGACCGACATGGACGGAAAGGTACACACTTTCAAGGCAAGACTGGTTGCGAAGGGCTTTACTCAAACCCCAGGGGTTGACTATGACGAGACCTTCTCACCAGTAGCTAAGATAAAGTCTATTAGGATTATGCTGGCCATAGCTGCATTTCATGACTATGACATTTGGCAGATGGACGTCAAAACCGCTTTCCTTAACGGGAAGTTGACTGAGGATGTTTACATGAATCAGCCAGAGGGTTTTGTCGATGCAAAGTATCCTAATAAGGTGTGTAAGCTTGAGAGATCAATCTACGGATTGAAGCAAGCTTCTCGCAGCTGGAATCTTTGTTTCCATGAGAAAGTCAAAGAGTTTGGTTTCTCTAGGAGCGAGGATGAGTCCTGCGTATATGTCAAGGCTAGTGGGAGTATAGTCACCTTTCTGGTGCTGTATGTCGATGACATACTGCTCATGGGAAACGATATTCCAACCTTGCAAGATGTCAAGGCTTGGCTTGAGAAATGTTTCGCCATGAAGGACCTAGGAGAGGCTGCCTATATTCTTGGGATTAGAATATTGAGAGATAGGAAGAAAAGACTAATTGGACTTAGTCAGGGTACATACTTGGAAAAGGTACTAAAGAGGTTTAGTATGGAAAATTCCAAGAAGGGAGAGCTACCTATCCAAAGTAATGCGAAGCTGAGTAAGACTCAAAGTCCGAGTACAGACGAGGAAATAGCTGAGATGAGTCGAGTACCATACGCTTCGGCTGTGGGATCGATCATGTACGCTATGACGTGTACTCGCCCTGACGTGGCTTTTGCCTTGAGCATGGTCAGTCGGTACCAGGGTAACCCTGGAAGGGCGCATTGGATAGCTGTGAAAAATATACTCAAGTACCTGCGAAGGACCAAGAACATGGTGTTAGTCCTCGGTGGCAGTGATACCTTGAGAGTTGAAGGATATACAGATGCCAGCTTTCAGACGGATAGAGACAGTGGTCGGTCTCAGTCGGGCTGGGTATTCCTTTTAAACGGTGGAGCAGTTACTTGGAAAAGTTCCAAGCAAGAAACAGTGGCTGATTCTACGTGCGAATCAGAGTACATAGCAGCAAGTGAAGCGTCAAAGGAAGCGGCTTGGCTGAAGAACTTTATCGGTGACCTTGGAGTAGTCCCGAGCATTCAGGAGCCCTTGGAACTGTTCTGTGATAACGAAGGTGCGGTCGCCTTGACAAAGGAACCGCGAGACCATGGAAAGTCCAGGCATATCGACAGAAAGTACCACTACATCAGACATAGGGTAGAAGAAGGTCACCTCCTTGTAAAGAGGGTATCATCGGAAGATAATCCTGCAGATCCCTTGACAAAGGCTCTGAGTAGGATTAAGCATAATCAGCATGCTAGGAGCATAGGATTAAGAGATGATATAAGTTTTAGTAATTAGATAGGTTTCGAAACTTGTAACAATGTATTGTATTTGACTCTTGTGATTTAATAATAGAGATTTATTATGGTTTACTACTCTTGTCAATACTTTATCATTGTGTTTCATTTTTGCATGTTTTACTTCCTGAATAATTGGATTATTCAAATATCCACAGTCGATTACACTTTAAGGGAGTAAGTGTGAAGTAAGACTGTCATGAATTGGTAATAGATTGTCTAAGGAGTTAGACATTGCAATTGGATTGCTGAACCATTCGTGAGTACTTGAAAATAGAGATTTGAGTATTAGATAAACCCGCGCTCAATGGATTGCTTCATGGATTATATCACGAGCAATATTGAGACGATAATATCTTTTGATCTTTAAGCTAAGACATATGAGTTATTATTTACTAAGACAGTTGTTCATTGATAATACGAAAATGCATCGGTAACTCGGTGTTATAAAACGTATTGTTGTGAGTAATTTGTTTGGTAAAAGACATAAGTATATGAGTCGAAGTTTATTCGTCCCTTGACCCTATATGAGTCGAAGTTGTTCATTGATAATACGAAAATGCATCGGTAACTCGGTGTTATAAAACGTATTGTTGTGAGTAATTTGTTTGGTAAAAGACATAAGTATATGAGTCGATGTTTATTCGTCCCTTGACCCTAACGGGGAACAGATATCTGTAGGCCTCTCGATGATTTTGAAGTTGACTAAAATGGTTGGCCAACCGGGACTAAATTGGTAGTCTAAGAGTCATATGCAAATCGGAAATCGAGGAACAGTGATTCAGACCAGATTGATTTTATCCATGTCTTGAGTCTGAAAAATATCTTGTTGGATGGAGGATCATCTGATCACTTATCTATGGACAGGACTGATTAGATCAGAGTTTGGCATTGGTTTCTAGGAAGCTACAAGTGCTGGTTAATTAGAGGCTAAATTGGTAATTATAGTCATAGACTTATCCAAGTGGGAGACTGTTGGATTAGGTGTCTAAGCCATGACTAATAATTAGTATTTACCTAATTAATAGAAGCACGGTCCATTTGGGTTGCCCTCATGGCTGGAGGTTTGGTAGAAAATTCGGTAGAGAGAAAGGTTGATTTATTATGGGATTAATAAATTAACAAGAATTAAATATATGGTTTATTACTATATTAAAGTGATAATATATTAATTAGAAACTATATTAATTAATTAGGAATTAATCCAGAATTAATTGGATTTAATTTGGGGATTAAATTAATTAATTAAAGGTGCAGGGACTAAAACTGTAATTATTCAATAGTTGAGTAAGTGGCAGTGTGACAGTGACCAGTGGATTTCGAAATATATATATGGATATATATTAATTTCGAAATTGATATATAGATAAAAAGGAATTTGAATTATAAGATAAAAGGTTTATCTTATTTGAATTCAAAAAGGTTTATCTCTAAGGTTTATCAACTGGCCATTTGGAAACTATAAATAAGGGTTCCCAGGCATCATTAAATTTCGCTAACTTCACATAGCTCTCTCTGGATTTCGATTTTCATATACCTCTGGTTTGGGTGTGACTTTCATTTGAGGCAGGATAATTTTGCTGCTCAGCTTCCAAGAAATAAAGGTTGGTTTTTCTGTTTTGATCTTTAGTTTCTTTTTCTGGCCTCTAGGTTTTTGTTATATGTTCAATTAGAAGAAAACATAGATCCTTATAGGTTGCATGTGAACTTAGGTTATTTAGTTCATGGTTTGCAGAAAACCTTTCACAATGCACCTGCAGCTTTTATGGACTTAATGAATCGGGTGTGTCGACCGATGTTGGATCGGTCAGTTATAGTTTTCATTGACGACATCTTAGTCTATTCTCGGAGCAGGGAACAACATGAACAGCACTTAAAGGAAGTATTAGAGACCTTAAGGAAAGAGAAGCTTTATGCAAAATTATCCAAGTGTGACTTTTGGCTACGGGAGGTTCAGTTTTTGGGTCACATTGTAAATGAGCAAGGAATCATGGTAGGCCCGTCTAAGGTAGAGGCCGTGATGCGGTGGGAGGTTCCGAAGACTCCCTCGGAGATTAGAAGTTTCTTGGGTCTGGCTGGTTATTACCGTCGTTTCATCCAAGACTTCTCAAAGGTTGCAGTACCTTTGACCCGGCTAACTAAGAAAAATGCTGCTTTTCGGTGGGGTGAGGAGCAGCAGCAAGCTTTTGAGACCTTGCGGCAGAAATTGTGTGAAGCTCCGGTTTTGACTTTGCCTGAGGGCATGGAGGATATGGTAGTTTATTGCGATGCATCAATCACGGGATTGGGGGCAGTCTTGATGCAACGAGGCAGGGTGATCGCTTACGCCTCGCGACAGTTGAAGCCCCATGAAACTAACTACCCAACTCATGATTTGGAATTGGGAGCGGTGGTCTTCGCTCTCAAGATTTGGAGACACTATTTGTATGGAGTAAAGTGCACCATTTTCACGGATCACAAGAGTTTGAAGTACCTGATGGATCAGGCAAACCTCAATATGAGACAGAGGAGATGGTTGGATGTATTAAAAGACTATGATTGTGAGATACACTACCACCCTAGAAAGGCCAATGTGGTAGCGGATGCGTTAAGTCGTAAGGCTTCGAGTGCACCCCTTCGGGGCGTTTTTCTAAGGATGACAATTGTGACACCGCTGCTTGAGCTGATTAGGAAAGCCCAGGTGGAAGCAAGCAAGAGCGAGAATCAGAAAAGTGAGAGGATTGTGGGTCAGTTGGCAGCTATGGTCAAAGATAGTAGGGATTTGTTGACTTGTCACGAGAGGATTTAGGTACCGAAGCTGGGCGAGGTTCGTCAAACCCTATTGGAAGAGGCGCATAAATCCAGGTTCTCTATCCACCCTGGAGCGACTAAAATGTATAGGGATCTGCGTGAATATTATTGGTGGCCATGTATGAAGAGGGAAGTAGCTGAGTTTGTCGAAAGATGCATGACCTGTCGTAGGGTCAAGGCCGAGCACCAACGGCCTCATGGTAGATTGCAGCCCCTTGAGATCCCAGAATGGAAATGGGAGCATATCACAATGGATTTCATCACGAAGTTGCCAAGAACCCCTCGACATATGGACACTATTTGGGTTATCGTGGATAGGTTGACCAAAAGTGCTCATTTCCTCCCCATCCAAGAGACTTACTCTGCAAAGGAATTGGCTAAGGTCTTCACAGATGAGATTATCTCTCGGCATGGTATACCGGTCTCGGTGATATCCGACCGGGATGTCCGATTTACTTCTAGGTTTTGGAAGAAGTTTCATGAGGAATTAGGCACTCGCCTTCATTTCAGCACATCATATCATCCTCAGACGGATGGGCAGAGTGAAAGGACGATTCAAACGCTGGAAGATATGCTTAGAGCATGCGTCATCGACTTTGGCGGGAGTTGGGATTCCCATCTCCCTTTAGCAGAGTTTTCTTACAATACCAGTTATCACGCAAGCATTGGCAGAGCTCCCTTTGAAATGTTGTATGGAAGAAAATGTCGGACACCTATTTGTTGGGGTGAGGTTGGCCAGCAGGTATTGGGAAGTACAGAGGTGGTGCTCAAGACAACTGAGTTAATTCAGAGGGTTCGGGAAAGATTGTTAACCGCTCAAAACCGACTGAAAAGTTATGCGGATAGGCGACGGTCCGATCTTGAGTTTCAAGTCGGGGATTATGTTCTTCTAAAGGTGTCACCTTGGAAGGGAGTTATTCGTTTAAGGAAGCAAGGAAAGCTTGGCCCTGGGTACATTGGACCATATCGAATTGTCGCCCGTGTAGGTGAGGTAGCTTACCGGTTGGAGCTACCCGAACAGCTTAGTCAGATTCACGACACGTTTCACGTTTCGCAGCTCAGAAAGTGCGTGACTGAGGAATCCACAATAGTACCTTTGGAGGATATTCAATTAGATGAACGTCTAAATTATGTGGAGCAACCAATTGCCATCATTGAAAAGAAGATAAAGACTTTGCGGAATAAAACGATAGGATTAGTGAAGGTTCAGTGGCAGCATCGAAAAGGGTCCGAATGGACTTGGGAACCGAAGGAGGAAATGCGGAGGCATTATCCAGAATTATTTATCGGCACGGATTTCGGGGACGAAATCTAGTTAAGTGGGGGAGAATTGTAAGACCGGTTCCGCCGAGTCGCGGCCCGAAGGAATCCGCGACGCGGCTTTTGGAAGAATCTAGAATCGCGTAGGATTTGTATGCGCGGCGCGGTTCTAAAGAATCCGCGGCGCGGTGCGCCGCAGTCATGAAAAACCCTAATTAGGATTTAAACGCCTATAAAAAGGACCCCAGCCCTAGGGTTCGTGTTTTTGGAGAGTTTCTAGAGTAGAGGTGTCTGGTGTCGGCATATACTCTTTGGTCTCGAGGTGTTGAAGGTTTTGGGAGATTAGAAGAAGGAGATCCACGCGGGAGAAGGTTTAGAACGGATCGTGGGCATCACTCCATCCTTCAGAAGTGAGGTAAGAAGATATACTCTTCTGACTTTTCTTTTTATCCCGTCATATGGTGTTACAAGTTGGTTTGTAGCTTTAGACGATTTGTAGCCCTTAGGGTTTGAACCAAGGACATGCATGGACTTGCATGTCCATAAGGAAGTGACCTTAGGGTAGTTCCTGATCCCAGGAAGGGTGTAGAAAGGAACCCTAGCCGATTGATGTACTGTTAATCACTGAAAAACATTTTGGAATGTTACGAGCCGCGACGCGGACTGGCTAAGTCAGCGGCGCGGACTCGGCTGAAATCCCGTAATTGTGCAATGGTAGCCGCGGCGCGTAGGGCGAGGAGCCACGCCGCGGCGAGCGACTGTTTGTCCAGGAATTTAGTTTTGACCACGGTTTGATGGCAAATAGTCAGGTTACAGAGATTCTCATCAGTCGGTCCTCCCCCACTCGAGGCACCCGCATCGGTCCTCCCCCACTCGTGTGGTCATAGAATGCAGTAGGAATCTTTATAGGCAATTTCAAGAACCGGGCCATCAGGGCTCTTTAAACAGGGTATCTCTAGAGAAACTTTTTGAAACATAAATATTTAGAAAAAACCAATTTACAACTTGAAGTTAAAACATTTTTGTCCATTTGTTACTTGAACCGGACAGGCAACCACAGAAATATACATTAGTTGGAATGTCACTTTTATCTCATCATCCGGGGACAGTTCATCAAGATCCAACAATACATCATCATCCAACACAGTGTTATTGTTAAGTACAGTCATCCAAAATAAAGACATCAAAATATAAAACAAAAAAGATTAAACAAAAGCACTCAAACAATCTAAAAATAAAACAAAATAAAATAAAATAAAAGAGAGGATCTCACCAATGTCACTGTGGGGGAGGTGGAGGATATCGCGGATATGGCGGGGCAACTATGAATATGGACTCGGCTAGACTCTCAAAGCCATCCCGATAGGTCGTGCTCGCTGGCGGTCTGTAATCCTGATACTCCGAAGGAGGTGGGTATCCTGCTGGCTCGCCTGCTCGCCAATAAAGTGGGGCGGGGTAATACGGCTGCTGTGGCTGATCGATATCCATCGGATCCGGCCTACTTCCCTGGTAAGAGGCATGAGTGTAATACTCATGTGCGTGGAAGTGGGTGGCAGAAATGGCGCGTGTATCTTCTGAGATCAGCTGCAGTCTCCCCACCATCGCATTTAGGTCTGCGATGTCGTTGGTAAGCGAGGCATACCGCTCCTCATGCAATAGTGACTCTGCATCCCACGCTGCTCTCTGATCCCAGCTCGATGCCCCTGACGTCCCCTCTCCTCTGTGGTGTCCCTGTGAATGCCTCGTCCCGTCATCCGCTGGTGCGGGGCCCTGTCCTCCTGCTACCCCTGGGCACTCGTACTCCGTATGGTTGTCGAGGTCACGAATGATGCATCTCCCATTTTTTCGTATGAAACTGATGCTCTTGTATTGACTCAAGGCCGTAGTCAATACATTGTCGAAACTACGCGGCGGGGGAAATGCTCGGATCCTCGCTCCCAGCTCCCGAACGAGGTATGAGGATATCAAACAGACATGGGGGGTGGTGTTACGGTATCGCATGTGGTAACTCCACCAAATGTTGCATATAGCATTATATGCAAACGAAATCTGCACCTCCCCAGTCATCAAGGCGTAAAGTATAATCGCATCCTGTGCCCGCACCTTGCCCTTATCACTGGCCCTCGGATTGACGTTATATTCAATGATGCGCATTAGGGCCTTCGCCCTCGGAACCAGATCCTGGTGGGCATTTGTCCCGCCCCTCGTGTAAACTGTATCCACCAATCGCGCCATATCCACAAAGTTACCCGAATTTCGGGTGTCGACGCACGCATACGATGTAGGCTCCCCCACAGCCTGTAGCAAATGTACCCCCGTATCGACGCTGAAATAATCCCTGATGCGTGGAACCGTCATAATGATCGTCTCGCCTCGGATACTCCCGATCAACTGTACATTCTCTCCTCCCCCGTTTTCTTGCCTCCTGAGTGTCCACATCCACTCTCTGACCAAATCTGTATGTACAGCTCGGGTCTCAAAATCAAGCACCCCCGCCCATCCGTACTCATCAAAAGCTTCTGTGACGTGAAAGCCTCTAAATGAGTCACGATCGACCGTGCGCTCCACCTGCATGCGCGTCTCCGGATGGGTGGCATCATATACCGCTGGTCGAATATCCTTAGGATGCTCGCTCAATCTTGCGTATCTTGCGTTCCACTGGACCGGCTCGGGGGACGGCTCTCGTTGTCTCCTCGTTCCTCGGGATGCCGATGGCGGAGCAGCTGCGGTTCTTCCCCTGACATTTCTCCCCGTGTTTTGTCTAGGCGGCATCTGCACAATCACCAAACACAACAATACAACTTTTTGCCATTAAACATATTTAGATGTCACAAATAATAAAGCGTTTCAGTCAGTTGGCAAAACGGTTCCTACACAGAAAAATATGCACAACAGCCCAAAATTTATTAGTAACGCTGTTAATTGCATGTTTTTCCACCAGGTAAAATTTCCACATTTGTAAATAACAGCTGGCAGTAAAAACAAATCTTGTACTGATAAATTTCAAACTGCTGTTTCAGTGCAACTTTTAACAGTCTAAAAATTTTGTGATCAACAGCATATGTTCTAAACATCATTACCAACAACCTAATACTGCATAGGAACCTAATACACTTTTTCAGATTTTTGTGATCAACAGCATATGCACTTTTTCAGATTTTTCAAATTTCAGACAGTTTCGCGCAAAAATTTTCGATCACACAAAATTTCAGATCTGTAAAAACTAACTGCATAGGAACCTAATACTAGCAAAACCCAACAACACTTCAAGATATTATGCACTAAATTAACCTACAAGTGCCATTTTCGGCCATGAACAGTAACCACCAAAAAATTCGAAATTTACCAACAAAACTTGGAATTCAGCAGCACATACCTTGGATTCTTGGTGTAAGTCAGTGGAGAAAGCAATGTATTGCAACAACACACAAAAAACTCGAAAATTTTGAAACCCTAGGTTCGGATTTCTCGATAAATATCCCCAAATCGAGTGTAATTTTGGGTGTAATCTTCAAAATGTGAGTTGTTTTAGTGTTTGGAGGAAGAATTTTGCAAGAAAAACGAGTGAAATTGAACTTTTTCGGAGCTTGAAATCGCAAAAATGGTGCAGGGGGTCGGGTTGGAGAAGAAAGGAGGAGAGAAGTGAAGCTTTTGCACATAAGACGCTGCTTAAAACGCCTGCTACAGTGCCAGCGTCTCAGGCGGCGTCCCAGACGCTGGCGTGGGACGCTGAGGGTTTTTTCGTGTCCTTTTTCGTACGATTTTGTCCAGGTTAAAGTCAAGCAGATCCCGCCTGCGTCCTAGATGGCGTCCCAGACGCTGGCTGGGACGTTGGGCGTTTTTCCAGCGTTCTAGCTTGCGAAAAATTTCCTAACTTAATGCGATCAGACCTGGGGGCGTTTTAGGTGGCGTCCCAGACGTCTAGGTGGGACGCTGGACGTTTTTCAGCTTAATTTAAGTCCGTTTTCTGGCTTTTTGCGGGGCATTTTTCGGGGACTAAATGTTTTTGCTCAACACTATCGAATATTTGGATTTTAACACCCCCTTCCCAACTTTAGACCTTGGATCGTCCTCGATTCAAAAACTAAAATAAAAATACAAAAATAAACAAAAACGTCAAAAATACGAAAATGCACGGGTTGCCTCCCGAGAAGCGCTAAGTTTAACGTCTTCAGCCAGACGGGTTACCTCGGAGCAAAGACTAAGTGACGTATACGGGTTGTTCTTCTAGAAAATCAACCCGCTCGATTTGTACCTCGTTTCGTGTGGCGGATGAAATGTACGATTTGAGACGGTGACCGTTTACCATGAATGATTCTCCGCCTTTTTCGTCTTTGATTTCAATGGCTCCATGAGGTGCGACGTGGACCATCTCAAACGGTCCCGACCATTTGCTCTTTAATTTCCCGGGAAAGAGCTTTAAGCGAGAATTGAAAAGCCACACTCTTTGTCCTTCTTCAAACTTTTTGACTTTTAGTTTCCCGTCGTGGAATGCTTTCATCTTGGACTTATATGTGACCGCACTGTTGTACGCTTCATCCCGGAGTTCTTCCAATTCGCTCAATTGTAGCTTTCGTTCCTTACCCGCACGGTCATATTCCAGATTGACTTCTTTAATGGCCCACAAAGCTCGGTGTGCTAACTCAACCGGTAAATGACACCCTTTTCCATAAAAAAAGTCGGTAAGGAGTTGTGCCAATCGGGGTTTTGAAAGCAGTCCGATAAGCCCAAAGTGCATCGTCTAATCGAAGCGACCAATCTTTGCGGTCGGGCCTAACGGTTTTTTGTAAAATTTCTTTGATTTGCCGATTAGACACTTCAACTTGCCCACTAGTTTGGGGATGATATGGGGTGGCAATTCTATGATTCACACCGTATTGTTTGAGAAGTTTGCCAAATTTAAAATTTTTAAAATGCGAACCCCCATCACTAATGATCACACGGGGGATGCCATGTCTAGCAAAAATATATTTCTTGACAAACTTACAAACGACATGGTGATCATTGGTTTTGGTGGCCTCGGCTTCAATCCACTTTGAGACATAATCCACAGCCACCAAAATATAGAGATTACCGAAAGAGGTGGAAAAGGGACCCATAAAGTCGATTGCCCACACATCAAAAATTTCGACCACCAAGATGGGGTTTAATGGCATTTGGTCTCTTTTTGAGATCCCCCCAACTTGTTGGCATTTGATGCAAGATTTGACAAAAATATGAGCATCTTTAAAAATTGTGGGCCAAAAGAAACCTGAATCCAAAACCCGATGACCCGTCTTTTTGGCACTAAAGTGGCCACCACAAGCATAAGAATGACAATGTGCAAGTAAATCTGGAATCTCGTGATCAGGAACGCATCTTCTAATCATTTGGTCGGGACCCACTTTGAACAAATCCGGATCATCCCATATGAACCGCCTAGCATGTGCCAAAAAATGCTTTTGTTGTTGCTTCGTCCAATGCTCAGGCATTTTTCCAACTGCCAAAAAATTAACATAGTTAGCAAACCATAGCACTTTATTTATAGAAAACAGTTGTTCATCCGGGAAGGAATCCCGAATTTCATCTTTTAAAGTATTATTCACATGAATGGGGATTCGTGAAAGATGATCTGCTACTACATTTTCTGAACCTTTTTTGTCTTTAATTTCTAAATCAAATTCTTGTAGTAACAAGATCCAACGAATAAGTCTCGGTTTTGCCTCTTTGTTTTCCATAAGATGCCGTAAGGCGCTATGGTCTGAAAAGACAACAACCTTTGACCCCCAAACATATGAACGAAACTTATCTAATGAAAAGACAACCGCAAGCAACTCTTTTTCCGTAGTTGTATAATTCAATTGAGCATCAGAAAAAGTTTTGCTTGCATAAGAAATTACAACAGGCTTTTTATTCACCCGTTGTCCCAAAACAGCACGAACCGCGTAATCACTTGCGTCACACATAATTTCAAACGGTTGAGACCAATCAGGTGATTGCAAGATTGGTGCTTGAGAGAGTTGTTTTTCAAAATTTCAAAGGATTTTAGACACGATTCATCAAAAGAAAATGGTGCGTCTTTTAAAAGCAAATTGCACAAAGGTTTAGAAATTGCACTAAAATCTTTGATAAATCGTCTATAAAACACGGCGTGTCCTAGAAAAGAGCGCACGCCTTTGACATTGGTGGGAGGTGGTAACGAAGCAATGAGTTGTACTTTGGCACGGTCAACTTCAAAACCTTTTTCAGAAACAAGATGCCCAAGTACAACCCCTTGCTTGACCATAAAATAACTTTTTTCCCAACTCAATACCAAATTTGTTTCCGTGCAACGCTTTAACACTCTTTCAACTTGTTGGAGACAAGAATCAAAATTGGATCCAAATATAGAAAAATCGTCCATAAAAATTTCTAAAGACTCCCCGACCATATCTGAAAAAATACTTGTCATAAGCCTTTGAAAAGTGGCCGGGGCATTACATAACCCAAATGGCATTCGCCGAAAAGCAAAAGTACCGTAAGGGCATGTGAATGTAGTCTTAGCTTGGTCCTCAGGGTGAATGGCTATCTGGTTGTAACCAGAATATCCATCAAGAAAACAGTAAAATTTATGACCGGACAATTTTTCTATAATTTGATCAATAAACGGTAAAGGAAAATGATCTTTTGAAGTAGCCGCGTTTAATTTGCGGTAATCAATACAAACTCTCCACCCGGTTACCGGCCGGGTGGTAACCTTTTCACCGTTTTCCATCTCTACGATCGTGATGCTGGCCTTTTTGGGGACGGTTTGGGTTGGGCTGACCCAAGTGCTGTCGGAGATGGGGTACACGATTCCGGCATCTAACCACTTCAAAACTTCTTTCTTGACGACTTCGCGCATGTTTGGATTCAACCGTCTTTGAGTGTCGCGTAATGGTTTTGCGGACGGGTCGGTAATGATCCGGTGCATGCAAATTGCCGGACTGATTCCTTTGAGATCTGCAATTGTCCACCCAACTGCAGCTTTGTAAGTGTGCAACACCTTCATCAATGCCTCTTCTTGCTCTTTTGTCATATCTGTTGGATTAGGTGTCTAAGCCATGACTAATAATTAGTATTTACCTAATTAATAGAAGCACAGTCCATTTGGGTTGCCCTCATGGCTGGAGGTTTGGTAGGAAATTCGATAGAGAGAAAGGTTGATTTATTATGGGATTAATAAATCAACAGGAATTAAATATATGGTTTATTAATATATTAAAGTGATAATATATTAATTAGAAACTATATTAATTAATTAGGAATTAATCCAGAATTAATTGGATTTAATTTGGGGATTAAATTAATTAATTAAAGGTGCAGGGACTAAAACTGTAATTATTCAATAGTTGAGTAAGTGGCAGTATGACAGTGACCAGTGGAAGTCGAAATCCATATATGGAAATATATGAATTTCGAAATTGATAATAGAGGATAAATAGGAGTTTGAATTATAAGATAAAAGGTTTATCTTATTTGAATTCAAAAGGGTTTATCTCTAAGGCTTATCAGTTAATCATCTGGAAACTATAAATAGGGATCCCTGGCACCACATATGAATTCGCCACTTTCAAAGAACCCTCTCAAGAATTCGATTTCCATATTCCTCCAGTTTGGGTGTGACTTCCATTTGAGGCAGGATAATTTTGCTGCTCAGCTTCAAGAAATAAAGGTTGGTTTTTCCTGTTTGATCTTTAGTTTCTTTTTCTGGCCTCTAGGTTTTTGTTATATGTTCAATTAGAAGAAAACATAGATCCTTATAGGTTGCATGTGAACTTAGGTTATTTAGTTCATGGATTGCTTAAAACCTTTCAGTGGTATCAGAGCCTGTTTTGTTTTCTTGTTGAATTGCTATAACTGTTTTAGGGTTTAAAGCCTATAAACCCTAATATATGTTGAAATCGATTTTAAGGATTAGGGTTTTGGAAACCCTAATCCCCCCCCTTGTAAATTTCGAAATATGCCTTTAGGGTTTTAGAAGGTTTTCTATTTTTGGTAACTTTATTTGTTAATTAAATGGATAACCTTAAACCTTTTGTTTGAAATCGAAATTTAGGGGTTTAAGGATAGGTTTTAATTAATTTGATTAATTTGGATAAACCTATCTTCATTTGAATTAATTTAATTAAATGATAATTAAAAGATAATTCAAAAGGGATTTAAATTAATTTAAAATTTCGAAAAATTAATAGAAAAATCCAGAAAATTATTTTAAAATGTTTAAAATATTTAGATTTAATTAATTTAATTAATTGGTAATTAAAATTGATTAAATCGATTATAAGGTTTAATTTAATTCAAAATTTAATTGTTAAATTTGGTAAAATTAAAAGATAAACCTTAAATATTTTAAAGGGTTTTAAAATACATCTTATATATGCTATTAAAAGTTAATACTTTATATATGAGATAAATTTGGTCAGTCAATTCAATAGTAGGCCTCATTCACGAAGCTGGTCTATAAAGTGGGTATAAGGAGACTGCCTATAAAATGGTAGTCTAATGGGTGAACACTCTCACCCACCGCTCGCCTGATCAGTGGAGGGTCGTTAGCCGAACAGTTTTGACAAGGACCACTTAATAATTAAAAGTATAATGATCAAAGTACTAGAACCTTACACAAAATCCCAATCTAGTTACTTTAGGAAAAATGTGAATTTGATGCTACCCCATGAAATTGCACATTGCACTTTATGAAACGTTGGTGGAGCGTGTGTGGTTTACCGGCACACCAATGGGGGTTCATAAAGAGTGGCAATGGGTGTCTCGGGTGTTATCATTGTTGATGGAGCGTGTGTGGTTTACCGGCACATCAATTTGAGATGATAAAGGACCCCGAGAGCACCAAGCTAATTTGCATGGTTATTCACACCCGGTTTGTGATCCTCGGCATCCCAGTCGCAAACGGTGGGGCATATCCGAGATTAAACATGCTATTGAACAGTTCAATAAATCTCATAAGAAACTAGGAATTCCATTAATAATAAGATTATTTTTCCGCGGTGGAATCGGCTGAATCGTCATTCGCCTACCTTTATAAAATTTGCTTATAGATTACGGCATCCCTCTTCTATATTGCAAATTGTTATAGTTGGATCCTAGCCTTATTTTATATTGGGTTATTATAAGGACCGACAAGTATCTAATTAAACTTACCTTCTTTTATAGATGTCTTCTGCTGATCAATCCGCTCCCCAATCAAACTCCAGTGTTCCCTCAATCCTCTCACTGTGTTCCAAGGTTCAATTGAACGGGACAAACTACAATGACTGGATTAGAAACATCAAGATGGCTCTGAGGTATGAGAACAAAGAGTATGTTCTCGAGACCGAGCTTGTCGATGTCGACCCCGAAACTGCTACTCCCGAGGAAATTGCCTCGTACCAAAAACATTCTGATGATGCGACCAAAGTGGCCTGCATCATGATTGCCACAATGAACCCCGAATTGCAGAGAATATATGAAGACTACTGGCCCTATGAGATGCACCGTGAGCTTGCGGAAAAGTTCCGTAAGCAAGAGCGCATCAAAAGGTGCGAAGTGGTCAAGGACTTCACGAACAGCAAACCTAAAGATGGAGAGTCCATCTGTGCCCATGTGCAAAGAATGCAAGGTTACGTGGAGCGGCTTAGAAAGCTTGCGATGCCTGTACCGGAGGAGTTGGCCGTTGACATAGTGCTTAACTCCCTACCGAGTTCTTATGACCAGTTCAGGCTGGCTTATCATTTGAACAACAATCAGGCTAACCTGACTGAGTTGCATCGCATGCTTCGAGTTGCTGAAGACGGGATGAAGGGTAAAAGTGTACCCTCGGTTAATCAGCCCGTCCTAGCCATTGGAAGTGGCAGAGGAAAGAAAAGGAAGGGCCCTCCTAAGCAAAATTGGAGGGAAAAGGTTCAGGTCGGGTCATCCAACAATGGCTCGAGAACCAAGTCTTCCCAAATTCCTTGCGTGGCCAACCCCGATGAAGCCAACTGTTTTTACTGCAAAGAGAAGGGCCATTGGAAGAGAAGCTGCCCCAAATACTTGCAGGATGTCAAGGATGGGAAAGTAAAGCCATCGACAGCAGGTATATACACTATCTCTAAAAACTCACCATCTTCTAATTCTTGGGTCCTTGATACAGGATGTGGTTTTCACATTTGTTCTGATATGCAGGGCCTAAAGGAAAGCAGGGAGGTGGAGCACGGTAGACTGAACTTGATCATGGGCAATAGGAGATCGTCCCCTGTTACCAAGATTAGAGTTTATAGTTTAGTGCTTAGTAGTGAAGTTTGTATAGATTTATTAGATTGTTGCTATTCGCCAGAAATGGCAAGGAATATTATTTCATTTCACGCATTATTCAGACAAGGATTTCATTTTTCTTTTGATAATAATATTGGATCTATTTCTGTTTTCAAAAATGGTATTTTGAATTTTACTGCTTATCCTTGTGATGGTGTGTATGAAACTGTGAAATGTGTTGACAATCTAGGACAAAGTGTAAATTATATTGATTCTACTAGTGATGTGGAAAAGGCATGTCTGTGGCATAGTCGGCTCGGGCACATCAGCAAGAAACGCATCGCCCAACTCCAAAAGGATGGAGTGTTGGAATCATTCGACCTCAAGTCGGATGATGTATGCGAATCTTGTCTGTTGGGCAAGATGACTAAATCACCTTTCAAAGGGTCTTTTGAAAGAGGTGAGGGTCTATTGGACATCATTCACACGGATGTGTGTGGTCCATTCAGATCAACCACAAAGGATGGCACGCGGTTCTACGTGACTTTTACCGACGATTTTAGTAGATACGGTTATATCTACTTAATCAAGCACAAGTCGGACACCTTTGAAAAGTTCAAAGAGTTTAAGAACGAAGTAGAAAATCAATTGGGCAGGAAGATAAAGATGCTCAGATCCGACAGAGGCGGAGAGTATCTAAGTATCGAGTTCCTAGACTATCTAAAGGAATGCGGAATAGTTTCGCAGTTGACACCTCCTAGGACACCACAGTTGAACGGTGTTGCAGAGAGGCGCAACCGAACCCTGTTGGACATGGTTCGTTCCATGATGAGTCGAGCTTCACTTCCCATTCACTTCTGGGGGTATGCCTTAGAGACTGCCGCCCACATCCTCAATCTTGTCCCAACTAAGAAGGTTGCAAAAACACCTCATGAGATGTGGACGGGGAAAGCTCCCTCGTTAGCACATATCAAGGTCTGGGGTTGTGAGGCTTTCGTTAGACGAGAGACTCAAGACAAACTCGCAGACAGAAGCGAAAGGTGTTTCTTCATTGGTTATCCCAAACAGTCCTTTGGATATCTATTCTACAGACCGAGCGAGGACGTGGTCTTTGTAGCTAGACGAGCGGTCTTTCGAGAGAGAGAGCTCGTATTCAAAGAGGACAGTGGGAGTACCATTGATCTGGAAGAAATTCAAGAGTCATCGGATGACGCAACCTTAGGAGAAACTAGCAACCAACATGAGGAAGAAGTTCCTGTTGGTCCGACAGATGTATCCTTACCTCTTAGACGTTCTGGTAGGGTTAGCATGCCACCCGAGTTTTATGGGTTCCATATAACTTCGGATGGGGACACGTTTGTCAGTGATAGGACACTGATAAATTTGGATGAACCAGCTAACTACCAGGAAGCAGTGGCGGGCCCTGAGTCTGCCAAGTGGAAAGAGGCCATGGATAGCGAGATCAAGTCCATGTATGACAATCAAGTTTGGAACTTGGTTGACAATGTACCGGGTCGAAAGACAGTCGGGTGCAAATGGATCTTCAAGAAGAAGACCGACATGGACGGAAAGGTACACACTTTCAAGGCAAGACTGGTTGCGAAGGGCTTTACTCAAACCCCAGGGGTTGACTATGACGAGACCTTCTCACCAGTAGCTAAGATAAAGTCTATTAGGATTATGCTGGCCATAGCTGCATTTCATGACTATGAAATTTGGCAGATGGACGTCAAAACCGCTTTCCTTAATGGGAAGTTGACTGAGGATGTTTACATGAATCAGCCAGAGGGTTTTGTCGATGCAAAGTATCCTAATAAGGTGTGTAAGCTTGAGAGATCAATCTACGGATTGAAACAAGCTTCTCGCAGCTGGAATCTTTGTTTCCATGAGAAAGTCAAAGAGTTTGGCTTTTCTAGGAGCGAGGATGAGTCCTGCGTATATGTCAAGGCTAGTGGGAGTATAGTCACTTTTCTGGTGCTGTATGTCGATGACATACTGCTCATGGGAAACGATATTCCAACCTTGCAAGATGTCAAGGCTTGGCTTGGGAAATGTTTCGCCATGAAGGACCTAGGAGAGGCTGCCTATATTCTTGGGATTAGAATATTGAGAGATAGGAAGAAAAGACTAATTGGACTTAGTCAGGGTACATACTTGGAAAAGGTACTAAAGAGGTTTAGTATGGAAAATTCCAAGAAGGGAGAGCTACCTATCCAAAGTAATGCGAAGCTGAGTAAGACTCAAAGTCCGAGTACAGACGAGGAAATAGCTGAGATGAGTCGAGTACCATACGCTTCGGCTGTGGGATCGATCATGTACGCTATGACGTGTACTCGCCCTGACGTGGCTTTTGCCTTGAGCATGGTCAGTCGGTACCAGGGTAACCCTGGAAGGGCGCATTGGATAGCTGTGAAAAATATACTCAAGTATCTGCGAAGGACCAAGAACATGGTGTTAGTCCTCGGTGGCAGTGATACCTTGAGAATTGAAGGATATACAGATGCCAGCTTTCAGACGGATAGAGACAGTGGTCGGTCTCAGTCGGGCTGGGTATTCCTTTTGAACGGTGGAGCAGTGACTTGGAAAAGTTCCAAGCAAGAAACGGTGGCTGATTCTACGTGCGAATCAGAGTACATAGCAGCAAGTGAAGCATCAAAGGAAGCGGCTTGGCTGAAGAACTTTATCGGTGACCTTGGAGTAGTCCCGAGTATTCAGGAGCCCTTGGAACTGTTCTGCGATAACGAAGGTGCGGTCGCCTTGACAAAGGAACCGCGAGACCATGGAAAGTCCAGGCATATCGACAGAAAGTACCACTACATCAGACATAGGGTAGAAGAAGGTCACCTCCTGGTAAAGAGGGTATCATCGGAAGATAATCCTGCAGATCCCTTGACAAAGGCTCTGAGTAGGATTAAGCATAATCAGCATGCTAGGAGCATTGGATTAAGAGATGATATAAGTTTTAGTAATTAGATAGGTTTCGAAACTTGTAACAATGTATTGTATTTGACTCTTGTGATTTAATAATAGAGATTTATTATGGTTTACTACTCTTGTCAATACTTTATCGTTGTGTTTCATTTTTGCGTGTTTTACTTCCTGAATAATTGGATTATTCAAATATCCACAGTCGATTACACTTTAAGGGAGTAAGTGTGAAGTAAGACTGTCATGAATTGGTAATAGATTGTCTAAGGAGTTAGACATTGCAATTGGATTGCTGAACCATTCGTGAGTACTTGGAAATGGAGATTTGAGTATTGGATAAACCCGCGCTCAATGGATTGCTTCATGGATTTCATCACGAGCAATGTTGAGACGATAATATCTTTTGATCTTTAAACTAAGACATATGAGTTATGATTTACTAAACGGTTATTCATTGATAATACGAAAACGCATCGGTAACTCGGTGTTATAAAACGTATTGTTGTGAGTGATTTGTCTGGTAAAAGACATAAGTATATGAGTCATAGTTTATTCGTCCCTTGACCCTAACGGGGAACAGATATCTGTAGGCCTCTCGATGATTTTTGAAGTTGACTAAAATGGTTGGCCAACCGGGACTAAATTGGTAGTCTAAGAGTCATATGCAAATCGGAAATCGAGGAACAGTGATTCAGACCAGAATGATTTTATCCATGTCTTGAGTCTGAAAAATATCTTGTTGGACGGAGGATCATCTGATCACTTATCTATGGACAGGACTGATTAGATCAGAGTTTGGCATTGGTTTCTAGGAAGCTACAAATGCTGGTTAATTAGAGGCTAAATTGGTAATTATAGTCATAGACTTATCCAAGTGGGAGACTGTTGGATTAGGTGTCTAAGCCATGACTAATAATTAGTATTTACCTAATTAATAGAAGCACAGTCCATTTGGGTTGCCCTCATGGCTGGAGGTTTGGTAGGAAATTCGATAGAGAGAAAGGTTGATTTATTATGGGATTAATAAATCAACAGGAATTAAATATATGGTTTATTAATATATTAAAGTGATAATATATTAATTAGAAACTATATTAATTAATTAGGAATTAATCCAGAATTAATTGGATTTAATTTGGGGATTAAATTAATTAATTAAAGGTGCAGGGACTAAAACTGTAATTATTCAATAGTTGAGTAAGTGGCAGTATGACAGTGACCAGTGGAAGTCGAAATCCATATATGGAAATATATGAATTTCGAAATTGATAATAGAGGATAAATAGGAGTTTGAATTATAAGATAAAAGGTTTATCTTATTTGAATTCAAAAGGGTTTATCTCTAAGGCTTATCAGTTAATCATCTGGAAACTATAAATAGGGATCCCTGGCACCACATATGAATTCGCCACTTTCAAAGAACCCTCTCAAGAATTCGATTTCCATATTCCTCCAGTTTGGGTGTGACTTCCATTTGAGGCAGGATAATTTTGCTGCTCAGCTTCAAGAAATAAAGGTTGGTTTTTCCTGTTTGATCTTTAGTTTCTTTTTCTGGCCTCTAGGTTTTTGTTATATGTTCAATTAGAAGAAAACATAGATCCTTATAGGTTGCATGTGAACTTAGGTTATTTAGTTCATGGATTGCTTAAAACCTTTCAATATCTGCTGCGATGATAACCGGGAGAGTCTCATTCGGGCCCAAAAAGGCATATTTGAGATGGTCCGGTAATTTTTTCAACTCGACAACCGGTGGTTGCTCTAACGACGGCTTCATCTTCGAATTAATGGAAGTCGGGAGAGCATCAATCGGGTTGGACCAAGTGGATGCGTGACCATAAACAGCATTCAAATATTCTTTTTGTGCATCCATCTCTTGTACCCTGTCACTATCACAAAAAAGATCCTCCAAATCATCGGCGATGTCGGTGAGCATATTTGCAGTATGCTCGTGAACCCAATCTCCGATAGTGTCGATCATAAAACAATCGCCATGATTTGGGGGGTTAGCGTTTGGTCCAAAGGCTTGAAGTCTCAACTTGCGGTTGCCAAAAGTCACATCAATTGCAGCGTCTCACACACTGGTTTGGGCATTGACAGTGGCCAAAAAGGGACGACCAAGAATGACATTTTGTTGTTTGTCCTTGGATTGCGTATCTGAATCCATGACAACAAAATCAACGGGATAGTAAAAATCTCCCACTTTAACAATGACATCCATCAAAATTCCTCTAGGGAGTTTGAGTGACAAATCGGCCATAGCAACAGAAAAATCAGTGGTTTGTAAAGGACCAAACTCGTATTTGTCATACAAACTTCCCGGAAGAACATTAATACTAGCTCCAAGATCAAGAAGCCCCCTTTTAATTTTAATATTTCCAATTTCAAAAGTGATCAAGGGTGCTCCGGGATCTTTGAGCTTGGGAGGAAGAGACCCCAAAAATGCGGCACTAACATGTGCGGTGCTATTGCCCTTTGTGGAGATTCGATGCTTTCTTTTATGTGTGCACAAATCTTTAAGAAATTTTGCATAAGCCGGAATTTGCTTAATCACATCGATAAGTGGGAGATTAATTTTTACTTGAATGAAAGTTTCCCACATATCATCCGATTGAGGCCCATTTTTTCCAAAAAGAGGTTTTTCAGGTTTTTCTAAAGCTGTTGGGTAGGGGGTGGTATTAGCCTTCACAAACCCCTCCCCAACTTTGGGCTCATCCGATTCATGCATTTTTCCTTTAAGTTTGGCTTTTGATGAATCTTTTTCATTAATAATTTTGCTCTTTTTCGCACTTTTATCATTTTCCGATTCATCATCATCGGAAGATACATAATCCTCCACCACCACTTCATCCTCGGGTGGTGTAGGCTTATGCACATTATTATCAAAAGTTTTTCCATTACGAAGAATTTTTACCTCATTGACGTGTGATTGATTCGAGTTGCTTGTTGAAGCTCTTGCATGTTGCGGGTTGACTTGTGTAGTGCCCGGAAAGTTCCCCGGTGGTCGCCGATTCATTTGCTCCGCCAATTGCCCAACTTGTTTCTCTAATGCCGCGATGGACTTTGAGTTGACTTCGGTCCGATTGAAACCCTCCTTCATCAATTCCATCATCTGATCAAGATTTTTGTCGATGGACGAGTCGTTTGGCTTTTCTTGATTCCCTTGAGTTGATGGTGCACCCCGATTTTGATTTTGATTTGTGTTATTGTTAGAATTGTTACCCCTCCAATTGGAATTTGCATTCATGTTGTTATTCCTCCAGTTTGCATTTGCATTGTTGTTTCTCCACCGGTCATTGTTGTTTTGATTGTTGTAATTGCTTCTTTGTGGTGGGGGTCTATAAGCATTCCGGTTATCATCTTTGAAATCAAGATGGTCACCGGAAGAGTAGAACACTTCTTCAACATCTTCATCTTCATCATCGGTGTGTGCAAACATGCTCCCTTTCTTGCAATCTTTAGTTCTATGTGAGCCATCACATAGTGAGCAAACGGGCCGGGCTTGGGCTTGAGGCTTTTGCTTGAGTTGATTCACCTCGGTTGTTAACTTCTTCATTTGTGCAAGCATCTCGGCCATAACATCATTGGATTAGGTGGAGTTTACGAAACGAACATTCTTGCCTTTGTGAGTGGAGGAAGGTGCGGGATTCCCATTCATGGCCATTTCATTTATGAGCTCGTAGGATTCTTGAGGCGTCTTGTTTCTCATGGAGCCACCGGCGGCCGCGTGAATGGATTGTTGAGTTTGCAAATCCAACCCATTGAAGAAGGTTTGAACTTGTCTCCAAAGTGGAAGTTCATGGTGGGGGCATCTTTGTAGCAACTCGTGATATCTCTCCCAAGCCTCGTAAAGTGATTCGCCTTCTTCCATTTGGAATGACATAATGTCATTGATCAACATGTTAGTTTTGGCGGGTGGGAAGTACTTCGTTAGAAATTTGTTGGCTAGATCCTCCCATGTGGTGATTGACTCGGATGGTAATGAGGAGAACCATCTCTTTGCTCGGCCACGTAAGGAAAATGGAAAAAGTCGAAGACGGATTGCATCTTCTTCTACCCCGTCAATTCTGAACATGTCACAAATATCCAAGAAGCTAGTGATGTGCGTGTTGGGATCACTATCCGGTAACCCGTCGAATTGAGCACTGTTTTGCACCATCTGAATGACATGCGTCTTGATCTCGAAGTTTGTTGCTCCAACTGTCGGTCGGCGAATGCATGATCGAGCCCCGTCAAGAGAAGGTCGGGCAAATTCGCCCATGGTCCTTCGTCGTGCCATCGGTTCAACGGTTTCTTCAACAACTTCCTCTTTGACTGGATTGTTTGAACAGCTCCCACGAGAACGTTTCCCAATGAGAGATCTTTCGATTTCTGGGTTGAAAATCAACGGAGATGACTGTGCGGAACTACGAGTGCGCATACAACTCGTCGAACTTGAAAAGACAAAATACGAACAAAAACGCGTAAAAAGGAACAAAAATTAAATCAGCAAAGGAACTAGGTTGCTAAGCGCAATAGCTCCCCGGCAACGGCGCCAAAATTTGATCGCAGTCGTTGATGCAATCAAAAATAACCTTAAAAGCACTAATAGCTAGGGCAAGTAAGGGTCGAATCCACGAGGAGCTTATGGTTAACAACTAGTTCTAATAGACTTAAAAAGTAAATAAATTCAGAAACAATGCTTGCAAGGGGTTTAATTCAATCAGAGAAAGATGTGATCACTCCCGGTTTCAGTTTTTGATTCCTAAACAATGTATTATATCAAATTTTACTAATTTTGCGTTCATTCAGATTACATAGACATAACCGTACTGTTACTAACTAAATCTGGGATCAAACTATGTAAAATCCGCACCCTCCGTCCTACACACCACTGTGGATGATTTGGCACGGTGGGGAAGATCACAATAGAATTGTCTTACACTCAATCAAGCAACAATTTAAGAACAAGTAATGGAATCTAGTCATATGATTTAAAAGCAAACAATCCAAACACTGTGTTCATGAATCTAAAAGGTTCAAATCAAAATACAATACTTGAAAGGAAATCAAAACCTACTCCCGGTTGTGATCACGGGATGATTTAGCTACTCATAACTTGAACTGATGGAAACTCTGTGCTGGAGATGTTGAACATGGCTGGATTCTTCAAAACATCAAGAATTGTGGCTTGATCTTGATGCAAAAGAGGCTTAATTTGAGATTGGGAATTGTTTGGGGATGATTTAGGAGTGTTTTAGACCTTGGAAAACTGTCAAAAACTTGAGAAAATCGTCTGGAGGCTGCCTTGGGTCGATGGGATCAAGTTCCATTAAATAGAGTGGCTTAAATAAGGCAATTTAGGGCATTCTAGGCGGCAGCGTCCTAGGCCAGCGTCCCAGACGCCACCTAGGACGTTGACGGGCTTCCTCGCGCATCTGGCTTGCTTTTTCTCTTCAAAATGGGCCAGAGTTCCAGGTCAGCGTCTGGGACGCTGGCTGGGACGCTGGGCTTTTTCTCCCGCTTCCGGTGTCCGTTTAATGCGTGGTTTTCGCCCAAAATTCCCGTTTTTCAATCCCTGCATGTAATTCACTCAATTCCATCAAAAGTAGGGCCATTCTTGGTTAAACAATGCTTAATTTATCAAGTTAATTACATTTTACTTCAAACCAAAATGGCCCGATCAGTAATACTACAACAACAACAATAGATGACCATACATGCCGAATAATTAAGGAGGGCAGAACTACGGTGGTAATTAAAACAAAAGCAATCAGCAATACAACAACAACCGAAAATCCAATTACCACGGGCCAGCACAGCAACAGTATCAACCTATCAACAACAACAATAATAATGGTCTAAACAATAATAGCAACAGCGGTCCAGGTAACAATAACAATACCCCTCTTCCAGTACAAGAGACCCAAGCATAAAAATTGGATAGGGTACTGGACTTTGCAATGAAAGCACATCAGCAAACTCAGGCGAATGCAAAGTCCATCATCAACATGGAACGAAAAATCGCTCAGTTAGCTGAGGAGGTAGGAAAAAGGGGTGAATGAAAATTCACCAACAACATAGAGGTCAAACCTAATCATAATCAGCGAACAAGAAAGGAACATGTGAAAGCTCTTAATAATGATAAGAAGAAAGGGATGTTGAATAATGCAAGGGTTGAGGACTTCCTTAAGCTAGAGGATGAGGATGAAGCCAGACTCAGGACTTATCAGCCAGCAAAGGCAGCTATTAAGAGGAAGGCCGCAAGGTCTAAAAAGATATCGACGGCGTTGAGAGACTCGACCATCAACCAGCCTCTCATGGAACAGCTGAAGCATGCACCCGCTGATTCTAAAATTGTAAAATAAATCTGCAAGGAGAGAGAAATGACTTCAGCTTCGGTGCCCGATAAGATTCACCTTATGGTAAATGCTAGTGCAGCATTGCTTGGTACACTACCAGCAAAAGTGAAAGATCCTGGAACACCATACATCAAGGTTACCATCTGTGATGCCGTCATAAAAGAAGCTTTACTGGGTTGCAAGCGTGAACGTTTTACCCGGGCAACTCTATGACCAGTACGAGCGAGGAATTAGAACCAGCTAAAACCTCGGGGCAAGTTGACTAATGTAATCATAAAGATTGGAGAATTCTTTTTGTTGGATATATGTCCAGGTCATCAACTATGGTGATGTTTGTAATAATAGCAGTGCCCTATTTAGGTTGCCCTCACGGCCCAGTAAAAATAATCAGTAGCAGAAATAAAGAGAATTGATCAATTTATTAAATTAATTGAGAAATTAATTAATCAGAAACTGGATCAAGAATTAATTGGTAAATTAATTTATGAGAATTAATTAAAGGGTTGGATTGTAATTAGTTAATAGTTTAATTAATAGAACAAGTCCAGGGGGTGCGGCCGCCAAAAGGCTCCAAAGTTTGAAACCCTAGGGAGCCTTCCACTATAAATAGAGGCCTTGGGTTAACACCTAAAGGCATACCAAACCCCTAAGAGGTGACGCCACCTCCTAGAGACCCTCCCCCATCCTCTTTGTCGATTTCCTCTAACCCTCAAAGGGTTTCTGGATCGATTTCCATAAGGCTTGGAAGTTTCTGTCTGCTTGTTCTTTTGATGTCCTTGGGTGTGAATCAATAAAGAGATTCTGGTTTGGATCCTTAACATCTAACCATAAGGTATGAATCAATTTTCATGATTTTGTTGGTGCAACTGCTATGAACATATCATCTTGTTATGAACATGTTATGATCTTGCTCAGTTTATGGGATCTAATCTGTTTTGTCTTCCGCTGCCTATATGATTAGTGTTACTTTATGTAAATCCGAACAATGGTATCAGAGCCATTGTTCTTAGGTTGTATGCACATTAGATCAAAAACTTGAATGTGATTTGTTTTTTCCTGCAGAATTTTCGATTTCCATAGGGTTTTGCTAGAAAAATCTTGAAAATTGCATGATATGAATTTTTCCTGATTTCTGCCTCTATAAACCCGTTCATCGAAATTTAGGAGGGTTTGGGAAACCTCCATAGGTTTTGGCGGCCAGGGTTTTACAAACCCTTAGTTGCATTACAAGTTTCCTAACTTGCATAGCTGCCTTATTTGATAGTTGCCTTAAACTACTTTCTTTAATTTAAGTTGTTTAATTAATTATTAAACATGTTTTAATGGATTAATTATGATAAATATAAATTTTAAATTGTTTAAAATTTACCCCTTAATATATCTAGAAAAGTATCTATATATTAAAACTTAAATTAAAATAAGAACGTTGGTCAAACCATGACTAGGCTCACCCACTTAAATGTGATTCGAAGGTTTGAAGGAGGATTCTTATGAATCCTAATGAGGTTGGTTTTTAAATGACATTTATTGTGTCGGGCATCACGTGCGTTTTGCATGATCTATTCACCATCTGATTCATGATCCACGGCATCCCTATCATAAATTTTGAGATGAGAACAACCGAGATTAACATGTCGTTGACCTCGATCAATGAATCTCATAGATCTAAGAATTTCATAGAGACTGAAATTGATAAAAGTATATCTACCTTAATGACCATTATGTTGTGATTACGGCATCCCTCTTCACACCATAATGAGAGATTTTGGGTCCTAGCCTTGTTAAATGATAATTGGGTTATTATTTAAAAAGATTAAATTAAACTAATAAATTATTATTTTATAGATGTCTGAAGCTAGTGTCATTTCTCCTCCTTCTCCTCTATCACCCATTTCTGAGAGCTTCAGAAAGTATCTGTTAAATATGGAAAAGCTCACTGGTCTGAACTATGTGGAGTGGCTTCGCCAATGGAAACTAGTTATGAGGTTGGAAGGTAATACATATTTGATTGAGTGTCCGCTCCCCATTCTACCTAGGCATGGCATCACACAGCAGCTTCGTGATGACCATGACTTCTTGATTGATGAGTCCGAGGAAGTTTGTAGCCTCATGCTATTGACCATTGACCCCGCGATCCGGAGGGAATTCGAGTTTCTGGGGCCATATCAGTTAACACAGCTGGTTGAGGAAAGGTTTCGAGAACCGGTTGAAAAGGAACGAACTAGGATCTTCAAGGAGCTTGAAAGGTGCAAGCTAGAAGAAGGAATTACCGTCGGTCCACATGTTCTCAAGATTGAGGGATACATTGGCGAGCTGTGCAGACTTGGTCATCCCATTGATTGGGAGTTGAGTGCCAACATCATACTTGACTCGCTGACTACCCAGTACGATTTGTTCGTCCAGATGTACACAAAGGGAAACGAGCACAAGACTATCATGGAGAGGCATTGGATGTTGACTCTATACGAGTTGTTCATAGAGATACATAGTTCCACTAATTTAGCTACTTTGGGATTGAGTCCGGTGTTGAGACACATCAAGAAACGGTCCATGTCGACTGTCAGACTGGTTCTGAGATGTCTCAAACTGGGAATTCACAGGGTGGGATACAGTCACAGAAAGATTGGAAGATGCTCCAAAGCCAAATCGTTTGTCAACTCAGGTATGTCTAAAAACTCAAAACTTCTGATCCTTAATTCCTTGATACATGATGTGATTCTCACATTTTCTCTGTATGCAGGGACTCGGTAGGATGCAGGACACTGATGCATAGGAGCATATTCAGATTGGATCACGGGCTCGTGTAGTTTTCACGTTTAGATAGATATTTGATTTTGTTATTAGCTAGTAATTGCATATGACATTGTTTCATATTTTACATTGTTTGAGGATATTTTGAGATTAGATAAAAAGCATTGACCTTTCTTTAAAACATGGTTGTTTACATTATCCTTGCAATGTTGTATGAATGTGTTGGTAGCATAAATAGTAATAATATGAATGTTGATACATCCAAAGTATGTTGGATTTATAAATATAATTGGGTTTGTATGACTGTTAACATTAAAATTTAATAAGAATTGCGTCAACCAAAGGTCCAAGTGGACAGGACTTTGGATGCATTTGACTTAGAGTCATCTGATGAATGGATTCTTAGTTAAATCGGTTGCAACAAGAGACACATCACCCAAAGGTCCAAGGGATAGGAATTTGGAATCATCTGACTTGGAGTCACGTGATGAATGCATATCTTGGTTAAATTAACAAAGTCATAATTTACATAGAGATGTAAAAGAAAACGAGATTGTGGGTACATTAGTTCTCGTGAACTGCCCAAATCTGCCAATAAACAAAATTAAGTTATACTTCATAATATTTGCCATTAAGTATGGCAAATATAACTTTGCTTATCAGATTAAACGACAGTAAGAAGTATGTGCCCTGCGAGGATACATTCTACATCTGGGTCCTATCTGACCCGACTCGGTTCCTCCACCGACCACACACTTTCGTGTCTTTCTTGACAAGCAAGGCTAAGGGGCCTAGGTCTGGGAACCCGATGACTGGAGGGCACTATATCACGAGGATTGCCCGATCCTATGGCATCCTCACACCCGATATTACAGTAGGCCTGAGGCCACGAGAGCCCAATCACATTAAGGGGCAGATTTTGGAGGCGATGGGGGTAGTTCGGATGACGAGGCAAAGCGAGTATGAGATGGCACCAGCGATTTCGGCCCGTGACCCAGGATTTGTGGAGATCGGGCCTGAGGTTGAGGAGCATGCAGAGATGCCACAGAGGAGGAGGAATCTCGTGCCAATAGTCCAGCCACCACCGCAGGCCGAGAAGGAGCCTGTAGACATCCAGGCGGCGTTACGAGATCTGACGACCATGGTGACGAGACTAGAGGCATAGATACGATGGATTGCAGAGACTCAGCATACGCTTCTCCTTCAGGCAGATATAGAGCGACCACCCTTCCATGTTGCAGGTCATGATGGTGTTCTGGGGCACACCATGGCGACGATGAGGATTGATAGTACATTTTCTTTTCCTTTTCTTTTTTCTTTTTGAAACATCGCTTGAATAAAACTTTTACATTTTTTATATGTTTGTTTGTCCTTGTTTCTTTTAATATGTTTGTTTTAATGTTTGGTTGCAAGCCAACTGTGAGAAATCTACTGAGGGAGTTGCATAACGCAAGTGTGGGGTCATCGTAACCCTGCACTTGTGTTATGCCGGTGTGTTTACTACTGCGCCCCGACTCCCCGAAAACTTTACCGAGATGATGCATCCTGCACGTACGACCCGTGATGCAAGCAATTCGACGATCCATAGAGTTAACCATTTTCTCCCTTGTTTTGATTTTATTTTTGTACAAGGGGGACATTGTACGGATTAAAATGTGGGGTGGGGACAGTCGAAAAGAGTTTTGATATTTTTTCAGAAACAAATAGTGATTTTCAAAATTTTAAGGAATTTTCAAAATTTCAAGGAATTGTAACTTGGAAAAGAATATGTTTAAATGTGATAGCATTGTGGTGTTTTTCAAGAAATATTGTTTAGTTGTGAGCATGCTAGCTTTAGTTAAAACAAGTTGAGTACTTAGAAAGTTAGAAAAATATGGACTTAGACTATCTTAAGATTGTGATTCAGAATGGGATTGTCAATCAGTGGCCTTTGTTGTTCGAGCAAGTAGGATCGAAAAGAGTGGCCTGTAAGGCATTTATGTACCTCACTACCTAAGATCAACTGGTCTCGGATAGTGTTTTTGAAAGCTCGTTACATAAACAACATCGAAAGTCATGGATATTTTTCCAAAAATCATTTTCGTCTAACTTTTTGAATGCAATAAACTTTGAAACTAAAAATATTCAAAAATGTTTGGGTCTTATTTAGAAATTATTAAAAACTCTACTTGCTTGGGGACAAGCAAGTCACAAGTGTGGGGTGTTTGATAACGCCTACTAATCTCAAGCATTGTGGCCGTTATTGTACCGAGATTTAGCTGAATTACATTTCTAATACGACTAATATCACTCACTTTTGTACCAAGGGCTTGTGTTGTGTTTTAGTGATAATACAGGGTAAATGCATACAAGTTAGCAAAGTTGGAAACAAAGTTGGATTCAACTCGAAATGACACGCGCGACATGTATGAACGAAGCATGCAACGCGGACAAGTGTCTAAGTCGGGTGAAGATTCAAATTTCAAAGTGCGAACAACAAGGGATAAGGTTGACCCGCGCCGCGTAGATGGCTATTCCCTGCCGTGTAGAGCCCAAATCCGCAACTATAAATAGAGGCTCCCATTTCGTGATTCGGGAGCGAAGATTAGACATTTGAGAGACACTCATGCATCTCTGACTCGAAATTTTATAGCTTCGTCGTTTGATTCAATAGTTGGCTAGTTTCTATTACTTTATTTGTTTTTCGATTATCATTAATTGTGTGTGATCGAGGGTTCTGATCTATAGAACACCATTGACCACCTGGATTGGTTTAGTATATGTATTCAGAAGCATTTGGCTCTGATTGGATTCGGTTTAATGCCAGTTTATGTTGAGTTCATTTCATTACAATCTTACGTTTTAGTGTCAACTATTGTCTTTAGTTTATTGTTTTTGATATACTTCGCTGTTGATTTCCTGAGTTTGATCTAGGAATCAGATTAGTTTGGCTCTAATTAGTTGTGATATATTGCTTCAGTATAGATCGATAGATTTAGTTTTCGATTTTCGTGTTGTTTTCGGAATCAAGTGTAAGAATAGAAACCATCTATAGAGCGACATTATAGATTGGTCATATTTTGACACAAAGTGCTAACCACGAACTCCTTGGTTTGACCCTTACTTGCCGCTAGCTAGTGAGCTGTAAGGTTTTTATTTTACATTTTTCACCGCATCAACGGTGGCAACGTGTCAGTCAACCAAGGTGAATTCGTGTGGTTCATTTTCTTCACCTCTGAGAACTTTGTGGCATAGCTATGAAGAGTTCTGTTAAACATTTCACCGCATAATTGTTTTCAATGACCACACTTCGGATTGGTCTTTCCCAAGTACAACATGAAATCTAGCTTTTATTTGTAAGAACTTCTCCCTTTCATTTATTTTGAAGACGATTTTGAATTGATTGTCAGAAAAGGTCTTAGGACAATATGGGATATCCAATTGGCAATTGAGAGTATTGTCTACAGAGTATGATTGCAATGAACTCCATGAAATAGTTCAAGTGTATTAAAGCCAAAGGAAATTATAGTTTTGAAAGCCTAAGTTTTATGAATTGAATCCAAGTCTTGTTTAGTGCCAACCCTTCCCCTTGCAATAGCTTTCAATTGTTTGAGCCTTTCATATTCTATCATTTGTTGTTAATTCTTCTCAGCCTTTGTAAGTTCAATTAAAATCTTCGTTCCTATGTCAACCATTTCACCTGAAGATGCTGGAACATGTGAAGTAGTTGTTAAGTATGTGGAGTCTAATCCGTAGTAGTATGGCTCGACGTCTGAAGGCAGGAGGACTTAACCGATCCGAAGGGTTATTGCTTTAGCGTGAAGCATTTCTCTGGCAGAAGTACAAAGGACATCCAACGTCAGAACGTTGTGGGGCTCCCTTGTACGCTGTTCGTATACTGTTTGTCTGCCATAAAATGTTCCTTTTGTACTGCCACCTTCCCTCAATGTGCAGATTGTCGATTCATGAAGATCTGTTGTATCTTCTTGAATTCTGCACCCCCTTCTACATATAGTCATTCCCCGTTCCAAATTAGCATGCTGGTGTGTGTGTGTGAATATTATAGAAAGTAGTCATACTTGTAATTTCTTGAATAACATTCAGTCAATATATAAAATCTCTCTAGCTCCACAATGGACGTAGCTTGATCTCAAGATCTAGTGAACCGTTTAATTCTCTGTGTTGATTCCTTACTAGTTCTTCTTGTATTTCTCGTTGCAAGATTTTCGTGTGTCGAGTGCTTAATTTCGAGGGTTGTTTGGCCAAAATATTGTTCTTTAGAGATTAAGTTTATGATCTCGCCTATTATTTACCTTTCAAATTGGTATCAGAGCTACGGCTGAATAAGGGAAGATCCAGATCGACAAGTTTAACAGTGCCGATTTTGGATTCTGGAGAATGCAGATAGAAGAGTACTTTTACAAGAAAAAACTCCATCTCCAATTGACCGGAAGAATGCCATAAGATATGTCGATGGATGAGTGGGAATTGCTGGATCGGTAGACTTTGGGTGGGGTCAGGTTGTCATTATCAAAGTTTGTTGCTTACAACATCGTAAACGAGAAAACCACGTTTGGTCTACTGAGGACTTTGTGTAACACGTACGATAAACCCTTAGCAGCAAACAAGGTGTTCTTGATCCGACAACTTGTGAATACGAAGATGAAAGAAAGAGATTTTGTGGCAGAACACATCAACAAATTCAACTCCATCATATCGAGGTTGATATCGGTGGATATTGGCTTTGATGATGAAGTCTGAGCCGTATTGTTGTTTTCTTCACTTCCAGATAGTTGGTCCAGAACGGTAACTGCGGCTAGTAGTTAATCCGGAACTGAAAAACTGACGTTCGAAGGCATTTGTCATTTGATCCTTGGGGAAGATATCTGAAGGAGGAATAAAGGTGAGCATTCCGGCAGCATTGGCAACCAAAGAGAGAGGAAGAAGACTGAACCGAGGTAGCGGTGGCAGTGGCGGTGGCAAAGGTAGATCTAAGGCATGGAGAAGGGGACGGTCCATGAGCAAAAAAGAGGTAGTCTGCTGGAACTGTAAAGGGAATAGGCGCTTCAAAAATCAGTGTCCGAAGCCTTCTATTTCCGCAGAGGGAAATAGAGAAGTGAATCCTGTAGAATATTTCGATGATGCTCTCGTTTGTTGGGTAGAGAGTTCCGTAGAGTCATGAATAATGGACTCAGGTGTATCCCTCCATGCATGTCACAGCTAAAGTGTGATGAAGAATTTCAAACATTATAGTGGCAGAGTGAGACTTGCCGATAACAAGAGCCTAGATATAATCGGAGTTGGAGATGTTACACTTAGGACATCCTTGGGAACTAAATTGACTTTGAAGGATGTTAAGTTTATTCCTGGCCTGAAAAGGATGTTGATAGCAGTAGGAAAGTTGGATGATGAAGGGCAACATGGTCGTTGCTCGAGGGCAGAAACGAGGATCCCTCTATATGGTGGAAGACTCCTCAGATGAGATAAACACTTCCAAAAAAGATAATAAAGCTTCTACTCTGTGGCACCAAAGACTTGGTCACATGAGTGAGAAGGAGATGAACATGTTAGTCTCCAAGGGCAAGATTTTGGATGTAAATGCAACTGTCATAGAATTCTGTGAGCCGTGTGCTTATAGTAAACAAAAGAAGGCCACCTTCCCTAAGGTGGGACAAGCTCTGAAGCCTAAAAAACTCGAGCTTGTGTATTCTAATGTCTATAGACCAACCTTTGTATCTTCATTCACATGATCTCATTACTATGTCACCTTCATTGACGACTCAACGATGAAGGTATGAGTTTACTTCCTTAAAATAAATCTGAGGTTTTTGCTACTTTCAAGAAGTGGAAAACTACTGTAGAAACTAAGACAAGCCTCAAGATTAAATGCCTTAAGTCCGACAATGGGGGAGAGTACATCAGCAGAGAATTCATTGATTATTGTGCCGAGAATGGGATCCGAATGTTGAAGACAGTCCCAGAAACCCCTCAGCAGAATGGCATAGTGGAAAGAATGAACAGAACTCTAAATGAAAGGGCGAAGAGCATGGGGTTACATGAAGGGATGTCAAAGATGTTTTGGGCAGATGCCGTCAACACCACAACCTAACTAATCAATCATAGCCCCTCAGTTCCCATGGGGTTCAAAATTCCTGAAGAGGAATGGCAGGGTCATGAGATCTCCTTCAAACATCTAAGGGTTTTTGGATTCGTCTCATATGTCAAGACAAAGGATAGTTAGAGACATAAGATAGAAGCCAAGTCGAAGAAATGCTTCTTTATTGGGTATCGTGTTGATAACTTGGGTTACCGATGTTGGGATAGCCAGATCCGAAGGGTCATCCGAAGCCGGGACGTGGTATTTAACGAGAACGCCCTATACAAAGACATTTTTCAGGAGACCGTCGGTCGAAGCAAACCATTTGAAGACATGGAGCAAGTTGTGCTTGAAGGATCATCCATGAATAATTTTGATAAGACTTCTGAAGAAGAATCAAGAAAGGACTCTGGAAGCAGTAGGAGAAATTAAGAAGCATCTGGTAGTACTAGAGACAGTGTGAGCTCATTCGAAGTGGAATGTAACACTTCAGATCGAGGCGAAGATGATGAATCAGGAGCTGCAACTCCAGGTATTCTCAGGAGCTGCAGCAACACTGCATTAGCAAGGTACCTATTGTTGACTGAGAATGGAGAGCCAAAATCTTATCCTGAACCCTTAAGGATGAAAGACTCCATACAGTTGAAGAAGGCGACGGAGGATGAGATACGCTCACTTGCTAAAAACATGACATGGTAACTTGTCAAGTTACCAGCAAATAAAAAGGCATTGTCCAACAAGTAGGTGTTTCGGATCAATGATGAAGCTGATGGGAGTAAGAGATACAAAGCTCGATTGGTGGTCAAGGGGTTTCAACAAAAGGAAGGCCTTGACTACAACGGGATTTTCTCTCCAGTTATAAAGATCACCACAATCTGAACCGTACTTGGGATCGTTGAATCTGGATATCTCCACCTAGAACAATTAGACATCAAAACTGCATTCTTGCGCTGCGACATGGAAGAAGACATCTATATGGCACAACCAGAAGGTTTTGAGATTGTAGGGAAAGAAAACCTGGTGTGCAAATTACAGGAAAAGCCTGTATGGATTGAAGCAAGCTCCAATACAGTGGTACTTGAAGTTTGATGACTTCATGAAGAGAAATAGATTCCGAATGAGTGATAGCGATCACTACTGTTATCGGAAGCAACTCAAGTCTTCGTACATCAGCTTTCTATTTTGATGATATGTTGGTAGCGCTACTGACATTCAGGAGATCAATAGGCTAAAACGACAGTTATCCGAAGAGTTCAAGATGAAGGACCTTGGATCTACCAAGCAGATTTTGGGGATGATCATTGTCAGGAACAAAGCTTCAGGAGAAATCAAACATTCTCAGGAGAAGTACATCCTGAAAGTTTTGGAGAAGTTTAATATGGCAAGTGCTAAGGTCTGAAGCACCCTACTTGGGAACCATTTAAAGCTCTGAAAAGAGCAAACCCTAAAGACGGATAGAGACAGAAAGGAATAGCTAAAGTCTCGTATGTATCTGCAGTTGGCAGTCTCATATACGCTATGGTATGTACTAGGCCAGACATTGCACATGCAGTGGGAGTTGTTAGCAGATTCATGTCGAATCTAGGAAAGGAGCATTGGTAAGGTGTCAAGTGGCTGCTCTGCTAATTGAAAGGAACCTCGGACACATCCTTAGTTTATAGAAGGCAGAAGGTCGTCCTCGAAGGTTTTACTGATGCAGACTTAGGGGATTGTACTGATTCAAGGAAAATCACGACTAGTTATGTTTTCGAAATTGGAGGAACAGCAATCAGATGGATGTCCAGATTACAGAAGAGCATTGCTCTTTCAACCATCGAAGTCGAGTATATGGTAGTAGCAGAAGCTAGCAAGGAGCTCCTATGGTTAAAGACTTTTATTGAAGAGCTTAGACATAAAAAGGAGGATTGTATGTTGCATTGTGACAACCAAAGTGCAATTCATCTTGCAAAGAATCCGGTGTTTCATAGCAAGACGAAACACATCAAGATGAGATTCCATTTTATTCGTGAGCAGATAGCCGAAGGTATGCTTATCTTGCAGAAAATCCTTGGTGCTAAGAATTCTATAGATATGTTCACCAAGGTGGTCCCTTTGGACAAGTTGAAGTTATGTGTGTGACATGCCTAGGTCGTCGTGCGGTCAAAAATAAGAGAAAAACTAACACACACTAGCACAGTGGTCGTCAGGGTCGATCCGCAGGAGCTTCGTGGTTAGACTAAGTGAAAGATTACCAACTAGTAGTGTCACGCTACAGTCGGAGGATCTAGTTTCTACCTTCCTAATCACTAACAACCTAAAGCAATGATCAAACAAACTCAAGCCAAGCTAAGCTAAGCTCAAATGAACCTAGTCACTTTCTGAAATCAGAAGTACATCTCTGAATCAGAAGCAATCAAAGGCATCCAAACTAAGCAAAACCAAGCAAAGCATAAACTAGCCACTAACTAAAGTTCTACTGAACAGTTACTAGCCAAGGTTTAATGCCTAAAAACTAACCTAATTAGATACTGATTTCAGCAAGGGAAAACAGTCCCAACAAGGTCAAAGCAATATCCAAACTCAAATCAAACATTCAAAACCCAACACAAGCATAAAAACACCGAAATACCAACATTAATCGTAACCAAATGATTTTCATTCACCAAATCCAACTTCTAAACATCCAAACAGTAACAAAATGTCATAAAACAGAAACCTAAAGTGCTCAAGGCCAGTGGTTGTCACTCCCAAAGACCTTAGCTACAATTACTACTTGATACTAAAAGGAAATTAAATTCTAAAACATGAAAATACCAATTGAGATGTTGCTGAAACGAATTCTTGGAGTCAAAGAGCTTCAAGGTCGATTTTACACCCGGTCTTTGCTAGGGTTTTCGGCTGGAAATGCCTCTATTTATAGTTGCAATTTTCCCGTAGCCGCGCCGCGCAGATAAAGAATCCGCGGCGCGCGTACTAATCTTTTCCCGTTTCTTCGGTATTTGAATGTGTTCCACCGCCTTAAGCCCGCGTCGCGCGTGGTTAATTCCCGCGGCGCGCGTACGAGTTTCCTTGATTTTTCATTCTTTTCCAAACTTCTTCCTTTTGCACGCTTTTAGTCCGTGTTTCCATTCTTTTTCATCAAACAAGTCCTGGCACAAAAAGTGAGAATACCCAGACATATTTGATATAATTTTATCAAGAACAGGGCTCAACAACGCCTAAAATACTTGATATCACTAGGCGTTGTCAAACACCCCACACTTGTGCCTTGCTTGTCCCCAAGCAAGAGAGTTTTTAACAAATTATAATAAAGAATCAAACAATTTTTGACTGTGTTCAGTTTCAAAGTTTATTACTCTCTGAGTTAGAGTGGAATAGTTCGCGAAAACATAATTGAATTGCTCTTTGGAATTCATCGCTTTCTAGAGAACCCTTGATTACAAACTTTCTGTCCACAATGAAGTGTACGTACTTAATCAGATTCTAAAGGCCATTAAGGAATTGTCCATGACTTTCGATGTTGTCCGTGTAGCGAGCTTTCAGAAATACCATCCCAGACCAGACGATCTTAGGTGGTAAGGTGCATAAATCCCACCCATTTTAGACTTACCGGCTCGAACAACAAAGGCCACAGATTGACAGTCCCTTCCTAAATTCCAATCTTAAAACAGCTCAATCTTCTAAACTCATAAAACTCAACTTATTTGACTAACTGATAGCATGATCACAAGTAAACAGTATTTCTTGAAAAATACTAGTGCTATCATCATCACAAACCATTCATTTCAAAATTGCAATTTATTAAAAATTTTGAAAAATATTGCTAAAAATTGAAAAATTGATCATTTCTGCAAAAATTTCAAAAAAATTTATCTTTCGACCGTCCACACCCCACACTTAAAACCGTACAACGTCCCCGTTGTACAAAATTATTTCAAAACAAGGGAGAAAGAGTTACCCCTTTGGGACGATAGACTGCTTGGTGCTCAATATCACAGGTATAATTGCGAACAAACGGATCCTTGATTTCGTATTCCGGAGTTGTAGCGCTACAGTGAACAAGCCGATGGTCGAGACAAGTGGAGGGGGCACGGTAACCCCACACTTGTCTGAGACAACTCCTTCTCAATTTGGTATACCATGCATAACTCAACAAACAAATTAAAACAAACATCACAAATAAAATATGAACAAAATATACAGATAGAGGTGTCATAAGTTTGTACATATATCCAAAAAATATAAAAAGAAAGAAAGAAAAAGTACATCAATCACTACCAGGTGGCCTGGAGGGTCCGACCTCATAATTGTGGGCCCTGGCTGGGAATGGTCGAGGGGCCCGGCCCTGCTGAGTGGCCAAATCCAAGAGTACCTCCCCGATCCATGCCAACTGGTCCTCGATCCTGGCAACCCTGGCTGCCAGGTCCTCCTGCTGTGGCTGCGGCTCTACCGGGGCTGCTGGTGCTGGCTCTGGCCTTCGGCGTCTCCTGCCTGGCTGGGCATACGCGGGCTGGGGTGCCTGAGGAGGCTCGGTCGGTGCCCGAATGAACTGTCCCGGGCGCTGCTGCTCAATGAGCCGCATCCTCTCCAAAGTACGTGCTGTAGTGCGGGATGGAGGCAGAGCGGTCAAGGAGGCAACCACGGGGCCAGGCAGGTGATGAAATACCCCCTGGCTAGTGGGCTGCTGCCGGAGGCGCCAGTCGAGTGGGTGGAGAGGGCAACCGTGAGGGCGAAGGGGAGATGGAGGAATCGGGACGGGTCGAGGAGAGCCCATAGGAATGTCATGTCCTCCCCAGACACCTTCTCGCCTCCCTCCCGCTGCATGATGGAGGTGGAGACGATACGGTGCATGAGGCGGTGAAGTGGATCGCGGAGGTGGCTCTCCCTCGAGGTCCCTGCCTCGTACATAACGTTGGACAGCGGTGTCCAAATCTCCATATTGGCAGCGCGGTCCGGCTGCCCCTGGATGCACGCACCGAAGAACTGCGTGAAGTGGCGGTGCTGAAGATCCGCCGGAGTGTAGATGCCGGTGCGCCTCCCGAACTCCCGGAGGTTGCACTCCCTCTGTGCACCTCCCAGTCGAAAGCGGATGATCCTGGATCGTGGGTCGGACGCCCGAGGAGCGAAATGGATCGTGGAGAGAAACTCCAACAGTAGCTCGGTGTAGACCACAGCCTCGTCAGTGGCCATGATCCTGTCCCATCCTCGGCAGGTGAATGAAGCATCCTCGTGAGTCCAGGTGCGATGCAAGAATGGCTCGATCGCACCCCAGAGCCCAGCATCCCTCAATATGTCTCTGTCAATAACCGTCGCCTCGAGAACCCGACGACCAATCAACGCGTCCCTCCGTGAAATGTACTCTGCGGAACTAGCCAGTCCCTCGGGGAACTGGAGGAAGGCATGCTCTAGTCTGAACATCATCTGCAAAAAAGATACATAGCCACAAAACAAATTTTTTTGCAAAATTAGTCCTTCTTCCCCACCGCACCGCGGCGCGGCCCAAGAGCAGGGCGCGTCGCGGCGCGGCGGCTGTTTCTAAACCCCGATCCAAATTCTCGATTTAACCTGCTAAAACTCAATCTAATCATACCACAAGGTAGCCTAAGTGCCGACTAACTCATCTAGGGTCTCCATTTGGCAAAACAAACACCCTATGAGTTAGCATTAGCGATTCTAAGTTTTGAAGTATTTTGGGCAAATCACTAAAATTAACTACCTAATCACTAGTTTTAACAAGTAATAGATAGTTAGAATAGCGTACCTTGGCAGTGGAAACAAAATGATCAAGAAAAATTGCAAGAGAAATTCGTTGATCAGAGCTCCGAGTCGTGTGTGGTTTGTGTGAGCCGCGGCTTACCTTATAAAGGAGAAAACCGACTGATCGTTCCCCGCGTCGCGGATTTACGCTTTGCGCGTCGCACGTGTCACCAAATCAACCCCTGCGCATCGGGTTGGTTTACGATCCCGCGTCGCGTAATTCAAAAACCCGCGGCGCGGTCTTCAAAAATTTCAAAACTTTTCACATGACCCCACACTTATTTTAGACCACTAATACCTGCAAAAAGATTGATGTATTTTCATACTAAATTCAAAGAAATATGAATCCTAACTTATGACACGATGGGTTGCCTCCCAACAAGCGCTAAGTTTAACGTCTTCAGCCAGACGTGCTATTCCTACTACAGCTATGGTGGATCGTATGCTTTCCTTCTTTGCTGATTTTCAGTCACCACCGTCCCTTTGCTGACCCACTGCTCCTCAAATTTCCCTGGGTCGAATGGCTTGCTGGTTCTCCTACTGCTGCCAGGTTGTTGCTTTCTAGTTAGCTCCTGTGAATGCTTGGAGGTAGCTTTGAACCTCCAAGCTCGGTCCTTCCTTCTGTATCTCTTCAAAGTCAAAGGCTTGACATGAAGCGCGCCCAATGCCACTTCCAGTAGTTGTGCTGTGCCTCGTTTGTTGCTCTCATATTGCGTGTTATTTTCAGTTTGCAATTTTGGCTTGCAGTACCAACAAAAATTTTCCAATCGAATGGAATCAGAAGGCAACATATCAGGATGCTTCCATATGTCCTCATCGATAGTATTGATCACATCTAATTTTCCATTCATGAATGGATCATGAGTGGTGATAAAATCATGTTTCTTGTTTTCAAATATTAATTCGTCAGCATCCACTTCTTGATCATCGTCCAACAGGTGGATCAGTACCAAGAGTGAGTGACTGGTTTGATCTGATGGTGGTACCAAGTCACCCATCACCAGATCCTTACTTTCAAATTTCTCAAAATTTTCAAAAATTACAGGGTCGGGGGTAATATTGTCATCTACACCCCCTTCCTCAAAGACATTGGCAACTTCAACTTCAGGACTTGTTGGGCTGGGATCTGTACTGTCACTTACAGTCCCCTCCACAATATCCTCATCAACCAAATTGTCTGGTGATGGTATGGATTCACCCAACACCAGATCAACATTACTAATACTTTCAAAAACATCAAAAACAACAAAAGCTGTTGAGTCAGAGGTAGCATTGTCACCTACGACCTTTTCCTCAACAACATGTTCGACCCTCTCAGTGGTCTCTTGACTTTCCTATGGTGCATGCCCTTCCATCACATATTCAGGTGGTGTAAGTTCACACACATTATCATTGGTATAAAAATCACTCACCTCTGGTTCTGGTGAAGGTGGTGAACATTTCCAATTTTCCTCCATCTTATCTAAAGAAGCTTGCAATTTTTCAAGAGCTTCAGCCTGATCCTTCTGCTCTTGGTGATTGTTATACAAGAGTACCCAAAGTTGGGTCCAAATTGCAGAATTCTCAGGCTGAGATGACTCCTCGGTCCGCCATCCATTGTCATCGGATGATCCATTGTAACAATCATCCTCGTAATAGGTGTCGGCCGTATTTTCATAATTTTCATAATACTGATCCGGGTACATGTAATCGCCCATTATGAAGACGTACACATACCAAAAACCAAAAAACTAAAATCAAACATCAAAAAATCAGAAACTAAATCCTACAAATCACCTAATCTAAGCTCACAGCTCCCCGGCAATGGCGCCAAAATTTGACACGCCTAGGTCGTCGTGCGGTCAAAAATAAGAGAAAAACCTAACACACACTAGCACAGTGGTAGTCAGGGTCGATCCGCAGGAGCTTCGTGGTTAGACTAAGTGAAAGATTACCAACTAGTAGTGTCACGCTACAGTCGGAGGATCTAGTTTCTACCTTCCTAATCACTAACAACCTAAAGCAATGATCAAACAAACTCAAGCCAAGCTAAGCTAAGCTCAAATGAACCTAGTCACTTTCTGAAATCAGAAGCAATCAAAGGCATCCAAACTAAGCAAAACCAAGCAAAGCATAAACTAGCCACTAACTAAAGTTCTACTGAACAGTTACTAGCCAAGGTTTAATGCCTAAAAACTAACCTAATTAGATATTGATTTCAGCAAGGGAAAACAGTCCCAACAAGGTCAAAGCAATATCCAAACTCAAATCAAACATTCAAAACCCAACACAAGCATAAAAACACCGAAATACCAACATTAATCGTAACCAAATGATTTTCATTCACCAAATCCAACTTCCAAACATCCAAAGAGTAACAAAATGTCATAAAACAGAAACCTAAAGTGCTCAAGGCCAGTGGTTGTCACTCCCAAGGACCTTAGCTACAATTACTACTTGATACTAAAAGGAAATTAAATTCTAAAACATGAAAATACCAATTGAGATGTTGCTGAAACGAATTCTTGGAGTCAAAGAGCTTCAAGGTCGATTTTACACCCGGTCTTTGCTAGGGTTTTCGGCTAAAAATGCCTCTATTTATAGTTGCAATTTTCCCGCAGCCGCGCCACGCAGATGAAGAATCCGCGGCGCGCGTACTAATCTTTTCCCGTTTCTTCGGTATTTGAATGTGTTCCACCGCCTTAAGCCCGCGTCGCACGTGGTTAATTCCCGCGGCGCGCGTACGAGTTTCCTTGATTTTTTATTCTTTTCCAAACTTCCTCCTTTTGCACGCTTTTAGTCCCTGTTTCCATTCTTTTTCTTCAAACAAGTCCTGGCACGAAAAGTGAGAATACCCAGACATATTTGATATAATTTTATCAAGAACAGGGCTCAACAACGCCTAAAATACTTGATATCACTAGGCGTTGTCAGTATGACTTCAGCTGGTCTTCCACAAAAGTAAGTGAGAAGACGAAGGAACTAGAGAGAGAGAGAGAGAACGACTTTCTGATCTTGGAAGATCACACTTGGTAGACAGAAGAATCTGGTCTAGATTAGTCTCCATGTGGAAGATTGTTAAGTATGTGGAGTCTAATCGGTAGCAGTATGGCTCGACATCCGAAGGCAGGAGGACTTAGCCGATCCTAAGGGTTGTTGCTTTAGCGGGAATCATTTCTCTCACAGATATCTATAGGCCTCTCCATGATTTTGAAGTTGACTAAAGTGCTGGCCAGCCAGGATTGAATTGATGTATTCAATTAAAAGTCTTATGTCATATGTAAAATCAGAAATTAGGAAACAGAGAATCGGACAGAGATTGATCTCAATCCATGTCTCATGTTCGAAAATATCTTGTTGGACGGAGGATCATATTATCACTTATCTATGGACAGAACTGACTGGGTCAGAGTTCGGCAACAGTTTCTAGGAAGCTACAATTTGCTGATTAATTAGAGGTTAAATTAGTAATTATAGTCATAGACTTATCCAAGTGAGAGACTGTTGGATTAGGTGTCTAAGCGATGACTAATAATTTGTATTTACCTAATTAATAGTAGCAAAGTCCAATTAGGTTGCCCTCACAGTTAGAGGTTTGGTAGAAATTCCAAGAGAGAGAAATGTTTATTTATTATATGATTAATAAATCAATAGAAATAAAATATATAGTTTATTAATATATAAAAGTGATAATATATTAATTAGAAACTATATTAATTAATTAGAAATTAATCTGGAATTAATTGGATTTAATTTGGTGATTCATTTAATTAATTAAAGGTGCAGGGACTGATATTGTAATTATTCAATAGTTGAGTAAGTGACAGTTTTAGTTGGCCAGATGACCACGAAATTTATATATGGGATATATATAATTTTGAGATTAATAATAAGGGATAAATAGATTTGAATTAATAGATAAAAGGTTTTATCTTAATTGAATTCAAAAAGGTTTATCTGGTTATCAGGTGGGGCCTATAAATAGGGTGCCCCAGACCCCTCTTTTCTATGCTATTATACCCTCATTCCTCTCAAGAATTTCGTGACCTCCCTCCTAGGTTGGGTGTGATCTCATTTGAGGCAGGACACTTGTGCTGCTTGGCTTCCAAGAAAACCTAAATGTTAGTTTTTTTCTGTTTTATTCTTAATAGTTAATTTTATTTGGCCTTTAGGAATTTAGTTACATGTTCAAAGATAGAAAATATAGATCCAATCTAGGTTGCATGTGAACTTAGGGTTATAGTTCATACATTTGCAGAAAACCTTTCATACTGGTCGTACACCGTTTGTCTACCACAACATATTCCTTTTGTACTACCACCTTCCCTCAACGTGTGATTGTTTGTTCATGAATATCTATCATATCTTCTTGAATTTTGCACCCCCTTCTACATATAGTGATTCTCTCGTTCCAGATTAGTATGCTTGTGTGTGTGAATATTGAAGAAAGCATTCATACTTGTAATTTCTTGTATAACTTTCAGTCAATATATAAAATCTCTCTAGTTCCACATTGGACGTAGCTTGATCTCAAGATCGAGTGAACCACTTAATTATCTGTGTTGATTTCCTTACTAGTTCTTCTTGTATTTCTTGCTGAGAGATTTTCGTATGTCGAATGCTTACTGTCGAGGGTTGTTTGGCCAAAATCTTGTTCTTGAAAGATTGAGTTTACGATCTCGCCCGCTATTTACCTTACAATAGTCACGATTGTGAAGAAGTTTGTTGTTCTTGTATGACAATCTTGATACAGAAAAAACCTTTTGATTGGCATCTCTTTCGAAGGTTCGGGGTTCAGAATGTTTATTGGAATGAAAGTTATCTTCGAAAGCAGAGGTGCTGAATACTTCGGTAAAGGCATTGTATTTAATGGTGGCAGTGTTGTCGTTGGAGGTTTAATCGCCAAAGTTAATGTGGGGCCTTCCTTTTCTACCCCAAGTGGTGAAGGCTGAGAGGGATTCAGAGCACCCGGTTATCTGCTGAGCAGGGTTAACAGAGGTTGTATTTCAGTACAAAGAGTTTCAGATGCCTTCACAACGATATGTTTAGTGTGAACTTTGAGAGTTTCCTGAACCATTGTCTGAAGATCATGAGCCTATGCTTTATGTTGTAGTTCTTTGATCAAAGTCTTCGCTTCATCCAGCTGTTTTCGTATTTCGAAGATCTAGGATGAAGACGAAGAAGATTGTTGAGCAGAAACCTTGTTTAAAGAAGTTGTCATGGTTGAGAGCTAATCATCGCCTTTAGAGTGGACAGTATTGAGATTCGTAACAACTTCTTCAACCTTCGCACCAACTAAGGTTTGAATGTCTTCATCCTTATCTTCTACTAACATTTCATGGCCTTTTAGTTTCATCTCTACTTTTTCAAGAATATAATGACATGACATTCAAAGCTTGTCATTTACTAGATTTTCCAAAGAAGTGGCCCGTGTTTCAACTTTATGAGAAAAATGAATCTCCGTATCTTTAAGCTGATAAGTGAAGTATTGGATGGTCATTTCTTTGGCTTTGGAAGGAGGACGATAGGCTGATTGATACTGTAAAAGAACGTTCAGTTTGTCATTTAGGGACTTGAAGGGTTTCATTGAGACAAGATTAACATCTTCCAAGGAATCGTGATCATCAGTAATCAACAAAGGAGCGATGTCAACGTTATCTTCTTCAATCGGTGCAGTTGAAGGTTCTGGGGGATCCTCAAAGAAGGTTGGAATAGTGAAGTCTTCGATAATCGAAGAAGATTCAAGAGAAAGTGATGGTGGGGTCATATGGGAGAATCCTTTATCCAATTCTTGTGTGACTCTTGTATCCACAACAGATGTGTGTACATAGGAGTCAATATGAATTTTCTCAACATGAGTTGTTTCGACAGTGGTCATATGTTCGGATACCGCAAGTATTTCAAATAGTGTAGGAGCAGGTGTATCAGAAGTTGAAACAACCGTAATGGGTACCTTATGTATTGGCAGAGCCAAAGTAATAAGACCTTCGGATGTAGGAACCGAAGAGAAACAAGAACGTCTATTGTACGACCAAAAGAACTAACATGGGCATCTGGACCTTCGGAGGTTTGGGTACGTAAAAGTGGAGGTACATCTTCTGCTTCTTCTTTTGATTGTGGTTTTGGTGTAGGTGGTCTAACTGGCTTGCTTTTTGACTTCTTCCCAGTGGATGGACCACACATCATTTTAACTTTCTTCTTTTGAATGGGTGTAGGAGAAGAACCATATTCAAAGTTTCTTTTACTGTAATGTCCCAAATTCTAGAGTAAAATTTTCAATTTTAAAATTTTGATTTCTTCTACCCTTTGATCAATGTTATTTAGTTATTTTATGATTTTAAAAGCGTAGGTTTGTTATTTTCCTCTCAGGTTACATATAAACATCAATTTCCCTTTACAACTTTATTATGTCAAAGAATATTTGAAGCAAGTTTCCCAACCAACAAGGTATTGTTTTTATAATTTTATCATTTCGCTTTAGATGAAAGCCGATTTTATCATGGATAGGAAAATTGTTGCTTTTTTCTAATTGTTGCTGTTAAATCGATAATACATATTTGGTGGTAAGATTCGTTTATTTTATTCTAACTAAAAGAAATCTATATATAACATTCAAATTCAAAGATTCTACAATTATTTAAATTATAGTAGTTATTTCAAAAATCAATTAGTTGTAAAGCCAACCAACTAAAAATTCCGAGTTGTTAACAACCAAACCCTCGGGTTTTACAAATTCAACTCCATAAAATGCCCAAAAGCTAAAAAAATATAAAAATATAAAAAAACAAAAAATAAAGATCGATTAGTTACAATTACTATTACTCAATAGAGACTGCTATGGACCGAGAAGAAGAGGGAACAAGCATCAAAAGCGACGATGGATGGAGAAGTGTTCTTCCATGACTTTTGGTACGATCAACGGAAGATGACGATGGAGAACTCGATGATGAAGTGAACCTATTCGAACGGCCCCTCAGTTTCGTCTTAATTTCTACTCCATTACACACTTTGTTATCTTCAATTCCAGCTTTAGTCGAATTTATACTCGCTAGAACTATATAATTGCAAAGGAAACCTGAACATCACCGGAGAAGTATGAGGAATTTAAATTGCTAAACGTCTATGAATTGAAATAGTTGAAATTACTTGACGGCTTACCAATTCTAGCTCGACGATTGAACCAATTCGGTATTGGATTTCCATTGAGTCTGAGACAAGCATCATTGCATAAATTGTTGGTTATATTTCATTAACCAAAACATAAAATAGCGGAAGCTTAAACACAGATCTAGAACTCGAATCTGATAAAAGAAACAAATAAGAGAAAAGAAGAATGCATACCTGCTTCCATTGAAACTTTTGGATCTGATGAGTGAGATTAATTTTCCAGTTGATCTCGAAACCTTTCTCTAAACCCTCAGCAAATAAGACCCACGAATTTATGTGTGTATTTTCGTATATGGTATTTGGTACTCATCATGTGTTTTATATCGATGGAGATATAACCGAATGTGAGAGTTTTAAGGGATAGAGATGAGTTTGATTCAACCGGGAACTCATCCCACAAGATAAACATTGGATAGGGTTTATCTATTATTCAAAATTCAAAATTGGTCCACCAACAATTTTAAATAACATTATTTATTAAATCCGAAAATTAATGATAACAATATATTATTAGATATTAAATGGTCCCATAATTATCCAACAATCTCCCACTGGACCATGAATATCTAAATAGACATATAACAATATAAGCGCTATAAATTATGTTATCATAACATTGGTACCCTTAAACAATCTCGTCCATTAATCATAACAGTATAGGATCAAAGCAGTATTTGTTACAATTTACATAACTAAACCCATCAATGGTCAAATATACAAATATGACTAAACGACATAGATTAAACATAAATGTGTGGTTTTGAAATTGAATTAGATTTCATGTGAGTCCCTATTTACTTTGAAGTGAGATCAAACTTCAAATAAGTGCAAATAATAATGAATAAACAGAATTCTTAATTCTGTACAGAAATAAATAATTGTTCGTAAACAAAATATAAAGCACCAAACTAAAAATGCAAAACTCGTACTAAAACAAAATATCATCAATCTTTATCACACCCATGTGTGTAGTATGCTCGTGAAAGACCTTGGGAGGTAATCCCTTCGTGAGCGGATCCGCTATCATGGAGTTTGTCCCAATGTGCTCTATTGAAATCTTTCCATCTTGCACTCTTTCTTTAACAACCAGAAACTTAATGTCAATATGCTTTGACTTAGTAGAACTTTTGTTGTTGTTGGAATATAACACTGCTGATTTATTGTCACAATACATCTTCAGTGGTCTTTCAACACCAACAATACGCAGCCCCGTGACAAAATTCCGTAACCATATCCCATGATCTGATGCCTCAAAGCATGCTACAAATTCTGCTGCCATGGTGGAAGAAGTTGTCAAAGTCTGCTTACAACTCCTCCATAAAATAGTTCCTCCAGCTAACAGAAAGATGTAGCCTGATGTGGACTTGAGACTGTCTTGGCATCCAGCAAAATCAGAATCAAAATACCCAATGATCTCCAATACATCTGATTTCTTGTATGTCAGCATGTAGTCCTTTGTTCTCTGTAGATATCTCAAAACCCTTTTGGCTGCTTTCCAATGGTCCATACCAGGATTGCTTAGATATCTTCCCAACATCCCTACAACAAATGATATATCGGGACGTGTACACACTTGAGCATACATAAGACTCCCAACAACTGAAGCATAAGGAATCTTTTGCATCTCTCTAACCTCAAGGTCATTTTTAGGGCATTGATCGAGACTAAATTTGTCTCCTTTAGAAACAGGGGTGTCTCCTGGTTTACACTTTTGCATGCCAAATCTTTCAAGGATCTTTTCAATGTAGCCTTTTTGCGATAATCCTAGAATTCCATGAGATCTGTCTCGTTGAATCTGAATTCCTAATACAAAAGAGGCTTCCCCAAGATCTTTCATTTCAAAATGATTTGAAAGAAATCTCTTGGTTTCATACAGAAGTCCTAAATCATTGGTGGCAAGCAAGATGTCATCAACATACAAAACCAGAAAAATATATTTGCTCCCACTGAACTTGTGATATACACAATCATCTACTACATTTTCCTAAAAACTAAAAGAGATAATAACTTGATGAAACTTATGGTACCACTGGCGGGATGCTTGCTTGAGTCCATAGATAGATTTATTTAACTTGCAAACCATATTCTTTGAATCTTCAGAGACAAAGTTTTCTGGCTGCACCATATATATTGTTTCCTCAATGTCACCATTGAGAAATGTTGTCTTAACATCCATCTGATGTAACTCGAGATTATAATGTGCAACTAGTGCCATGATCAACCTAAAAGAGTCTTTCATAGAAACTGGAGAGAAAGTCTCTTTAAAGTCAATTCCTTCCTTTTAAGTAAAGCCTTTAGCTACAAGACGCGCCTTATGTCTTTCCACATTACCCTTTGAATCCCTTTTGGTTTTAAAAATCCATTTACAACCAATGGGTTTCGAACCTTTAAGTAATGGGAAAAGATCCCAAACTTTATTGTCTTGCATAGACTTATACTCCTCATTCATGGCATCAATCCATTTTTGAGAATTAGAACTTTGCATGGCTTGAGAGAAATTGATTGGATCATTTTCAATCATTCCAACTTGTTCATCATTTTCTTGAAGATATACATAATAATCAGAAGGAATTGCATCTCTCCTTTCTCTAGTGGATCTCCTAAGTTGAGGTTGTTGAGGTTGTTTATTATGAATAGGAGGGTGAATAACATTGTCATTTTGAGGTTCATGATTTACTTCTTCATCACTAGGCACAGAAAACTGTATACTATCAGAAGCAACAATAGGAATTGAGATTGATTCCTCCTCAAAGACAATGTCTCTGACCTTATTTCTCCCCCCAAACTCAACATCCTCAAAGAACGTTGCAGTTCCCGTTTCAAAAATTGATTTTGTCACGGGATCATAAAATTTATACCCCCTGGATCGTTCAGAGTAACCAATAAAGCAGCTGCTAATAGTTTTGGAGTCTAATTTCTTTTCATTTGGCCTATAAGGCCTTTCCTCAGCTGAACATCCCCATATATGTAAATGCTTTAAACTAGGCTTTTTACCAGTCCAAAGCTCATATGGAGTTTTATTAGCCGCTTTAGTTGGTACTCTATTGAGAATGTAAGCTGCAGTCTTAAGTGCTTCACCCCAGACTCACTCTGGTAAGGTAGAGTGACTTATCATACTCCTCACCATATCCTTAAGAGTCCTGTTGCGTCTTTCACATACACCATTCATGCTAGGTGAACCTGGCATGGTGTATTGTGGGACGATTCCATATTCCTCTAGGAATTTAGAAAATGGTCCTGGACGTTGTTCACCTGAACCGTCATATCTACCATAGTACTCACCACCACGGTCAGATCTGACACATTTAATCTTTTTATCGAGTTGATTCTCAACTTCGAATTTAATAGATTTGAACGCGTCCACCGACTGAGATTTTTCATGAATAAGATATAGATACCCATAACATGAGTAATCGTCTATGAATGATATAAAATATTGTTGACCATTCCAAGAGGCTGAAGGGAATGGTCCACAAATATCAGTATGAATCAATTCTAAGACATTTGAGGACCTGTTGGCATCTAATCTTTTAGTTTTCATCTGTTTTCCCTTGATACATTCAACACAAATATTAAAATCTGTGAAATCAAGGTTACTCAACACGCCATCTGACACAAGCCTATCAATTCTTGGTTTTGATATATGACCTAAACGCTTGTGCCATAACGTTGCTGAATTTTCATTATTTAATTTTCGTTTAGTACCGCGTGAGTCTACATGCAAGGTTTCATTATATGAAGTAACAACATTAAGAATATATAATTTGTCACAAAACGTTAAAGAACTGGTACCTATAATATTTGAATTTAAAGACAAATTAAATTCTCCATTTCCAAAAGAACAAAAGTAACCAGAATTATCCAATTTAGAAACAGAAACCAAATTCCGTCTAAAAGACGGTACAATACAAGTGTCTTGAAAATCCAAATAAAAACCAGATTCTAATAATAAACGAAATGTGTCGACTGCTTTAACTTCAACCTGCTTTCCGTCACCCACATAGATGTATCTTTCAGCATCACTTGGTTTTTGGTAGTTCAGGCAACCCTGCATAGAAATACTTACGTGAGTAGTAGCACCAGAATCTATCCACCAAGTATTTCTAGGTACAGAAACTAAATTAATATCAGAACAGACTAAAGCACGAATTATACCTTTCTTAACGCGCCAAGCATGGTATTTCGGACAATCCGACTTTATATGACCAGGTTCTACACAAAAGAAGCATTTTGAAGGCCCCGAATGTTGTTTCTTTTTATCATTTCCTAAATGCGGTTTCTTTTGTCCTGGTCCCTTAAGAGCAGCTTCTTTCCTCTTTCTTTTGCCCTTATCTTTAAAGGTACTAGCCAAATGAGCACTTTCAGTCGTTTCTTGTTTCATCCTTTCCTCTTCTTGCACACAAAAAGAAATGAGCTCATTAAGAGTCCATTTGTCCCTTTGGCAGTTGTAACTGACCTTGAACTGATTAAATTGTGCAGGAAGGGAAATCAACACCAAATGCACTAGAAAATTATCCGAAATGTCTAGATTTAGTGCCTTGAGTTTTGAAGCAAGATGAGACATCTCCATGATGTACTCCCTGATGTTTCCTTTGCCATTATACCTCATTGAAATCATCTTTTTCAAAAATGTACTTGTTTCAGCATAATCATTTTTAGCAAAACGTTGCTCAATTTCAGCAAGGAACTCTTTAGCCGTAATAGCTTGCTCATTTGTGCCTCTAAAGGCCTCTGGAACGCCGCGCTTAATGATCATCATACTCATGCGGTTTGAGCGGTCCCATTTTTCATGGTCCCTCCTATCATCAGAAGTACTTGCCAGAGTGATGATGGGTTGCTCTTTCCGAAGTGCAAGGTCAAGATCCATGCAGCCGAGAACTAACATAATGTTCTCTTTCCATTCCTTAAAGTTAGTCCCGTTCAGTACGGGAATGTGATTCATGTTGGAAGATATTATTGCACAATTCATATTTGATGTGTTCGAGAACAAAGAAAAAAAATTTATATTAATTTTATGCTCATTACACCATAAATTTATAATCAATAAATTCAATTTATGACAATATCACAAGTTATCAACACAACATTAATATCAAGTCTCTGGACATTAATATTAACTTGCAACAGATATCTTGTTTTAGCGATAAAACATTGAAAATAAATTATGTCAATTAACAAGTCAATCTTTGGATCGATTTATTAATCACATAGAACCAAATAATTTTCAAATGTTTACCACCAAATATGTGTTTATACGACCAAATATTAACCTACCTTTGGGTCGATTAATACCCGCATTAACAAACACATAAACCGTAAAATTTAAATTCTTTGTAAATTAATTTTCACAAAAAGGGACCGCTTTGGTGATATATTGTGTCGATCAATTTATTTTGAAAATAAATTTGTCATAATTGAAATTATTGACAACCGAAAGTATTTTAAAAAAAACTATCACAAATCTATATAAAAAAGCAGAATTTTACAATGCTTTAAGACATATCACACAAGTGGGATTTTATCAACAAATAAAACACATTCATAAGAACAATAAATACCAAATATCATGAGATGATCGTTCAACAAAAGCAGGATGTATTAATCGTATTTATTGCTAACATACGTGATGATATCTTAAAACATTTATTGCTAACAGAAAACTTTTAATATCAATCATCAATTTTAAGTATTAATCGTATTTTAAGTTCAACAAAATAATTCTAAATTCCTTTTAAAATAGAAGTCTCAATTAGCTGTCATTCAAAAAACTGTCATTCAAAAAAGCCAAGTATATCTTTACCAACAACAGAGCTAGCCGGTACAGTCTTTCATTAAAAATAAAAATAAAGGTACATCTTAAAAAAAATAACTTAAATAAAAACTATGGAGGTCGTCTAACACTAGCAAAGTCAGTGCTAGGTAGCCTCCCAACGTATTATCTCTCTATTTTTGCTGCCCCTATAGGTGTAACTGATGCGTTGGAGAAAATACGGAGGAATTTCATTTGGAATGGTTGTGGTAATTTTAAAAAAATACGTTGGGTCGCTTGGGACCGTATACTCGCTCCTAAATGAGTTGGGGGGCTGGGCCTTGGGTCAATCAAAGCACTCAACATATCGTTACTCTCGAAATGGTGATGGAAGTTGAAAGTCAACCCGGGAGCCCTGTGGGCGGTAATTATCTGTGGTCTTCACAACATTCAATCCACGGAATTGGGCATTAGAGCAAACCCGGGTTTTGCGGGTGTTTGGAAAAATATCGTTAAATGTAAGGTAGATTTGGGAAAATCCAATATTGGGATAAATGATGTTGTCAGGAGAATGCAAGATTCAGATTCTTTTGATTCAGATTTTATCTGAGAAGGTGTGTTCTCGGTATCCTGTTTGAGATCGAGGATTGAAAGGGCCCCTCACATTGTGTGTGATGGCTATTTTCTGTGGTCCAAATGGATCCCTTTTAAGGTGTTATGTTTCGCTTGGAGAGCTAGGCTGGGGCGTATTCCATCTGCGGTTGCTTTAATGCAACGAAATGTTCCTGTTGATTCTTCTCGGTGTAGCGGATGTGTAGCAGGAATGGACTCTAGTGACCATATTTTACTCTCATGCCCATTTGCAAACTGGATTTGGATTCAGATCTTCGACTGGTGTAGAATTAAGTGGGGGTCTTTTAACTCGGTGTCGGAACTTCTCAACTTTATCTTGTCGGGGGCGGGTCCGATTAAGAAAAAAAAGATCCTTTATGCAGTTTCAATGGGGTCCCTTTGGGTTATTTGGCGAGCCACGAACAACAGATTATTCGATAATTCAGTTATGGATCCGGGTACAATTGTGGATATCATCAAATCCACGGTGTTTCTGTGGCTTAAGCATAGATGGGGGGTGGCAGTTTTGTGTGGAGTAATTGGGTAATGCATCCGTTTAGCTGCTTGTAAATTTTATTTTATTTCTTCTTGACCTTTCAAACTTTTTGTCTAGCTCCTGGCTAGCCTTGATATTTGTTCTGTTTTAATTTTAATATATTCGTCGGTTCCAAAAAAAAATAAAAGCTATATTAGATTTCATTCTCAGAGAACTGTACAGAGTACAGACACAGCGGCAAACTCTAAAAGGAACATGGCGGCAAACAAAAAAAAGAAAAAACAAATAGGTTTATGTGATTTGACAACTCATTGTATTCTTCCGGCAAACAGGTGATTCAAAAGAAAACCAAAATAATAATAATAATAAATACGTAATAACCAAATTCAAACACACCAATTCAAACAATTTCTTCCTCTCGTCGTTTCGTTAACAAAGAGAATTAAAAAGAAAAACAGTCGCATAATGCAATCAAGAAAAGCGATGTTGATACAATGGAGGAATAAACCAGGTATGTATGTTTCTGTAACTGATTTTCGATATTTAAACCAATAAAAAATTTCTAATAACAGATTCGGGGAAGCTCTGATACCAATTATTGGTTATATTTTATTAACCAAAACATAAAATAACGGAAGCTTAAATACAGATCTAGAACTCGAATCTGATAAAAGAAACAAATAAGAGAAAAGAAGAATGCATACCTGCTTCCATTGAAACTTTTGGATTTGATGAGTGAGATTAATTTTCCAGTTGATCTCGAAACCTTTCTCTAAACCCTCAGCAAATAAGACCCACGAATTTATGTGTGTATTTTCGTATATGGTATTTGCTACTCATCACGTGTTTTATATCGATGGAGATATAACCGAATGTGAGAGTTTTAAGGGATAGAGATGAGTTTCAACCGGGAACTCATCCCACAAGATAAACATTGGATAGGGTTTATCTATTATTCAAAATCGGTCCATCAACAATTTTAAATAACATTATTTATTAAATCAGAAAATTAATGATAACAATATATTATTAGATACTAAATGGTCCCATAATTATCCAACTTAAATGATTTGTAGTTTCTGGTGAATTATATGAAATTCATGTGTAGTGTGTAGTCCTGAATGTGAATCCTTCGCACTGTTTCGGTTCTCCATCGAAGATTCCAGTCGACGGTTGTTCATGAGATCCAAAAGCATACTCAACTCCATGAACTGGAAACATTGATGATAAATACAAAAAGAAAAGTTAATTAATGAAACTATGAGCTTCAACTTCATGAGATTGACTAAAAGGACACCGAGATCAAACCTTGGATGCCAGAATGATAAACGTTGAGGCCAAGCCAATAAGCATATTTGAGTCAAACAATATGATTTTGGCGTAAAATTCCCCTTAGGGTTATGGTCTCATTATATAGAACAGATACAACTTTAGATCCTATCTTTTACGATCTGTAACTTAGCCTACATGTACATACATATTTACCATTACATCCTTGAACTATTAACTAATTACATTTATTATCTTGACATTCCCCCTCAATCTTGATTGTAACGAGGTTAAGATTGTGTCGTAGCTTTTCCAGCATGCTTCGAGTTGTAGGCTTTGTGAGACCATCAGCAACTTGATCGTTGTAAGATATAAACCGAACATCAAACGCCCCTATAGCTACCATTTCTCTAACGAAATGAAAATCTACCTCTATGTGTTTTGTTCTAGCATGGAAAACTGGATTAGCCGTTAGATATGTAGCTCCTAAGTTATCACACCACAGAACAGGAGCTCGAGATTGATATACGCCCAATTCTTTCAACAAATGTTGTAACCATATAGCTTCAGCCGTTCCGAATCGCCAGTGACTTGTATTCAGCTTCAGTGCTAGATCGCGAGACTGTAGGTTGTTTCCGTGAGCTCCATGATATCAAATTAGAGCCTAGGAACACTGCAAAACTTCCTGTAGATCTTCTATAATCCAGGCACCCGGCCCAATCAGCATCCGTGAAAATGCTTAGTAGAGTGGAGCTGGACTTCTGAAACCGTAGTCCTGTGGATATGGTGCCCTTGACATACCGTAGTATTCTTTTCGCAGCTTCTAGATGTACATCTATAGGTTTCGATAAGTACTGGCACACTTTGTTGACTGGAAAAGCAAGGTCATGTCTGGTTAGAGTTAGATATTGTAATCCACCAACCATACTCTTGTATTTGAAAATGTCTGCATCACTTAGCGGTTTTCCAAAATCTAATGCCAACTTTTCTATGACCAACATTGGGGTTGAGACACTGTTACAATTCAACATGTTGGTTCGTTTTAGCATATCAGTCGCATACTTGTGTTGTACAAGAGTGATTCCCCCTGAATTGTGAAGTACCTCAATCCCCAAGAAATAATTAAGTCTGCCGAGGTCCTTAAGAGGAAAAGCGACAGATAACTCTTTAATCAGCTTGTCAACAGCCTCATAAGAGGACCCGACAATAATAATATCATCAACGTACACCAGCATATAGATCGTCACCACATCATTACGAAAAATGAACAATGATACATCTGCTTTAGAAGATTGAAAACCAAGGTGAGGAAGTTTGTCGCGTAGACGAGAGAACCAGGCACGTGGTGACTGCTTTGTTGGATTAGGTGTCTAAGCCATGACTTGTAATTGAACTTTTATCTTATGATTAAAAGCAAAGTCCATTTGGGTTGCCCTCATGGGTGGAGGAAAGATAGTTCAGTAGAGAGAATAGTTGATTTATTAATTGTATAATAAATCAATAGAAAATATATATATGGTTTATTAATATATTTAAGTGCTAATATATTAATTAGAAACTATATTAATTAATTGAGATTTAATCTAGAATTAATTGGATTTAATTTGGAGATTAAATTAATTAATTAAAAGGTGCAGGGACTGGTTTGGCATTTATTCAATAGTTGAATAACTGGCCAGGAAAAACCAGGGACCAAAAGTGGCGCCAACTTGGAGGCTCCTCCAAGGGATTGGCGAAACCCTAATTAGGGTTTGGTAAGCCTGGTCCAAGTGGTCAAAAGCCTTGTCCAATTGGAGGCTCCTTAGGGTTTCAGGTGTAACCCTAGGAGGCTATAAAAGGAACCCCCTGGCACCTCATTCTTCACGCCACCTCTCTCTGGATTTACTCTGCTGGACTGATTCTTCCATCCCCTGGGTGTGACTTTCATCTGAGGCAGGATAATTTTGCTGCTGCTTAAAAGGATCATAAGATCTAAGGTTGGTTTTTCTTGATTCTTCTTTAGAATTGAATTGTATCCTTTAGGTTCTTAGTTCTAATCTTCATAGAAGAAAACATAGATCAATATTAGGGTTGCACGTGAACCTTAGGTTATTTTGTGTTCATTGATTGCATAGAAACCCTTCAGTGGTATCAGAGCTAGCTTGTTTTCTTGTGATTTGATTATGAACTGCTTAATTTATGTTTGCCTTGAGGTTTTGTGCGAAAAATACCTCTTGGTTGAGGCTTTGGTCGAAATCTAGGCTAGGGTTTCCTAACCCTAGCCGCCACCCCTTGTTTCCTCTTTGATTTGCTTGCCTTGTTTAGTTGGTTGTTATTTTTGGTAGTTTACTAAATTGAATAACTGGAACCCTAATTGCCTTGCATGCAAATTTCGACCTACTAGGTTTCTAGATAGAAAATTAATTTGATTAATTTATAATATCTATCTTAGATTTAATTAATTTAATTAATTGTTTAATTAAAAGATAAATTAAATCAGCTTAAAGAATTAATTAAAATTTTCGAAAAATAGAAATAAATTTGCGAAAATTCTCAGAAAATTAATTCTAAAATATTTTAATAAGATTAAAATATATCTTATATATTTATGATTAAAGGTTAATTATTTATATATAAGAAAATTGGTTAGTCTACCGCTAGTAAGCCTCATTCACAAAACTGTCCTATAAAGAGGGTATAAGGCGACTAACTATAAAATGTTAGTCTAATGGGTATCTACTCTTACCCACCGCTCTCCTGGTCAGTCGAGTGTCGTTAGCTGAACGGGTATGATAGAACCGCTAAGCCTCTTAAAAGTATAATGCTATAATTGAAAGTACTAGAACCCTAAAACAAATCCCAATCTAGTTACTTTAGGAAAATGTGAATTTGATGCTACCCCATGAAATTGCACATTGCACTTTATGAAACGTTGGTGGAGCGTGTGTGGTTTACCGGCACACCAATAGGGGTTCATAAAGAGTGGCAATGGGTGTCTCGGGTGTTATCATTGTTGATGGAGCGTGTGTGGTTTACCGGCACATCAATTTGAGATGATAATGGATCCCGAGAGCACCAAGCTAATTTGCATGGTTATTCACACCCGGTTTGTGATCCTCGGCATCCCAGTCACAAACGGTGGGGCATATCCGAGATTAAACATGCTATTGAACAGTTCAATAAATCTCATAAGAAACTAGGAATTCCATTTATAATAAGATTATTTTTCCGCGGTGGAATCGGCTGAATCGTCATTCGCCTACCTTTATAAAATTTGCTTATAGATTACGGCATCCCTCTTCTATGTTGCAAATTGTTATAGTTGGATCCTAGCCTTATTTTATATTGGGTTATTATAAGGACCGACAAGTATCTAATTAAACTTACCTTCTTTTATAGATGTCTTCTGCTGATCAATCCGCTCCCCAATCAAACTCCAGTGTTCCCTCAATCCTCTCACTATGTTCCAGGGTTCAATTGAACGGGACAAACTATAATGACTGGATTAGAAACATCAAGATGGCTCTGAGGTATGAGAACAAAGAGTATGTTCTCGAGACCGAGCTTGTCGATGTCGACCCCGAAACTGCTACTCCCGAGGAAATTGCCTCGTACCAAAAACATTCTGATGATGCGACCAAAGTGGCCTGCATCATGATTGCCACAATGAACCCCGAATTGCAGAGAATATATGAAGACTACTGGCCCTATGAGATGCACCGTGAGCTTGCGGAAAAGTTCCGTAAGCAAGAGCGCATCGAAAGGTGCGAAGTGGTCAAGGACTTCACGAACAGCAAGCCTAAAGATGGAGAGTCCATCTGTGCCCATGTGCAAAGAATGCAAGGTTACGTGGAGCGGCTTAGAAAGCTTGCGATGCCTGTACCGGAACAGTTGGCCGTTGACATAGTGCTTAACTCGTTGCCGAGTTCTTATGACCAGTTCAGGCTGGCTTATCATTTGAACAACAATCAGGCTAATATGACTGAGTTGCATCGCATGCTTCGAGTAGCTGAAGACGGGATGAAGGGTAAAAGTGTACCCTCGGTTAATCAGCCCGTTCTAGCCATTGGAAGTGGCAAAGGAAAGAAAAGGAAGGGCCCTCCTAAGCAAAATTGGAGGGAAAAGGTTCAGGCCGGGTCATCCAGTAATGGCTCGAGAACCAAGACTTCCCAAATTCCTTGTGTGGCCAACCCCGATGAAGCAAACTGTTTCTACTGCAAAGAAAAGGGACATTGGAAGAGAAGCTGCCCCAAATACTTGCAGGATGTCAAGGATGGGAAAGTAAAGCCATCGACAGCAGGTATATACACTATCTCTAAAAACTCACCATCTTCTAATTCTTGGGTCCTTGATACAGGATGTGGTTTTCACATTTGTTCTGATATGCAGGGCCTAAAGGAAAGCAGGGAGGTGGAGCACGGTAGACTGAACTTGATCATGGGCAATAGGAGATCGTCCCCTGTTACCAAGATTGGAGTTTATAGTTTAGTGCTTAGTAGTGAAGTTTGTTTAGATTTATTAGATTGTTGCTATTCGCCAGAAATGGCAAGAAATATTATTTCATTTCACGCATTATTCAGACAAGGATTTCATTTTTCTTTTGATAATAATATCGGATCTATTTCTGTTTTCAAAAATGGTATTTTGAATTTTACTGCTTATCCTTGTAATGGTGTGTATGAAACTGTGAAATGTGTTGACAATCTAGGACAAAGTGTAAATTATATTGATTCTACTAGTGATGTGGAAAAGGCATGTCTGTGGCATAGTCGGCTCGGGCACATCAGCAAGAAACGCATCGCCCAACTCCAAAAGGATGGAGTGTTGGAATCATTCGACCTCAAGTCGGATGATGTATGCGAATCTTGTCTGTTGGGCAAGATGACTAAATCACCTTTCAAAGGGTCTTTTGAAAGAGGTGAGGGTCTATTGGACATTATTCACACGGATGTGTGTGGTCCATTCAGATCAACCACAAAGGATGGCACGCGGTTCTACGTGACTTTTACCGACGATTTTAGTAGATACGGTTACATCTACTTGATCAAGCACAAGTCGGACACCTTTGAAAAGTTCAAAGAGTTTAAGAACGAAGTAGAGAATCAATTAGGCAGGAAGATAAAGATGCTCAGATCCGACAGAGGCGGAGAGTATCTAAGTATCGAGTTCCTGGACTATCTAAAGGAATGCGGAATAGTTTCGCAGTTGACACCTCCCAGGACACCACAGTTGAACGGTGTTGCAGAGAGGCGCAACCGAACCCTGTTGGACATGGTTCGTTCCATGATGAGTCGAGCTTCACTTCCCATTCACTTCTGGGGGTATGCCTTAGAGACTGCCGCCCATATCCTCAATCTTGTCCCAACTAAGAAGGTTGCGAAAACACCTCATGAGATGTGGACGGGGAAAGCTCCCTCGTTAGCACATATCAAGGTCTGGGGTTGTGAGGCTTTCGTTAGACGAGAGACTCAAGACAAACTCGCAGACAGAAGCGAAAGGTGTTTCTTCATTGGTTATCCCAAACAGTCCTTTGGATATCTATTCTACAGACCGAGCGAGGACGTGGTCTTTGTAGCTAGACGAGCAGTCTTTCGAGAGAGAGAGCTCGTATTCAAAGAGGACAGTGGGAGTACCATTGATCTGGAAGAAATTCAAGAGTCATCAGATGACGCAACCTTAGGAGAAACTAGCAACCAACATGAGGAAGAAGTTCCTGTTGGCCCGACAGATGTATCCTTACCTCTTAGGCGTTCTAGTAGGGTTAGCATGCCACCCGAGTTTTATGGGTTCCATATAACTTCGGATGGGGACACTTTTGTCAGTGATAGGACACTGATAAATTTGGATGAACCAGCTAACTACCAGGAAGCAGTGGCGGGCCCTGAGTCTGCCAAGTGGAAAGAGGCCATGGATAGCGAGATCAAGTCCATGTATGACAATCAAGTTTGGAACTTGGTTGACAATGTACCGGGTCGAAAGACAGTCGGGTGCAAATGGATCTTCAAGAAGAAGACTGACATGGACGGAAAGGTACACACTTTCAAGGCAAGACTGGTTGCGAAGGGTTTTACTCAAACCCCAGGGGTTGATTATGACGAGACCTTCTCACCAGTAGCTAAGATAAAGTCTATCAGGATTATGCTGGCCATAGCTGCATTTCATGACTATGAAATTTGGCAGATGGACGTCAAAACCGCTTTCCTTAATGGGAAGCTGACTGAGGATGTTTACATGAATCAGCCAGAGGGTTTCGTCGATGCAAAGTATCCTAATAAGGTGTGTAAGCTTGAGAGATCAATCTACGGATTGAAGCAAGCTTCTCGCAGCTGGAATCTTTGTTTCCATGAGAAAGTCAAAGAGTTTGGTTTCTCTAGGAGCGAGGATGAGTCCTGCGTATATGTCAAGGCTAGTGGGAGTATAGTCACCTTTCTGGTGCTGTATGTCGATGACATACTGCTCATGGGAAACGATATTCCAACCTTGCAAGATGTTAAAGCTTGGCTTGGGAAATGTTTCGCCATGAAGGACCTAGGAGAGGCTGCCTATATTCTTGGGATTAGAATATTGAGAGATAGGAAGAAGAGACTGATTGGACTCAGTCAGGGTACATACTTGGATAAGGTACTAAAGAGGTTTAGTATGGAAAATTCCAAGAAGGGAGAGCTGCCCATCCAATGTAATGCAAAATTGAGTAAGACTCAAAGTCCGAGTACAGACGAGGAAATAGCTGAGATGAGTCGAGTACCATACGCTTCGGCTGTGGGATCGATCATGTACGCTATGACGTGTACTCGCCCTGACGTGGCTTTTGCTTTAAGCATGGTTAGTCGGTACCAGGGTAACCCTGGAAGGGCGCATTGGATAGCTGTGAAAAATATACTCAAGTATCTGCGAAGGACAAAGAACATGGTGTTAGTCCTCGGTGGCAGTGATACCTTGAGAGTTGAAGGATATACAGATGCCAGCTTTCAGACGGATAGAGACAGTGGTCGGTCTCAGTCGGGCTGGGTATTCCTTTTGAACGGTGGAGCAGTGACTTGGAAAAGTTCCAAGCAAGAAACAGTGGCTGATTCTACGTGCGAATCAGAGTACATAGCAGCAAGTGAAGCGTCAAAGGAAGCGGCTTGGCTGAAGAACTTTATCGGTGACCTTGGAGTAGTCCCGAGTATTCAGGAGCCCTTGGAACTGTTCTGCGATAATGAAGGTGCGGTCGCCTTGACAAAGGAACCGCGAGATCATGGAAAGTCCAGACATATCGACAGAAAGTACCACTACATCAGGCATAGGGTAGAAGAAGGTCACCTCCTTGTAAAGAGGGTATCATCGGAAGATAATCCTGCAGATCCCTTGACAAAGGCTCTGAGTAGGATTAAGCATAATCAGCATGCTAGGAGCATTGGATTAAGAGATGATATAAGTTTTAGTAATTAGATAGGTTCGAAACTTGTAACAATGTATTGTATTTGACTCTTGTGATTTAATAATAGAGATTTATTATGGTTTACTACTCTTGTCAGTACTTTATCATTGTGTTTCATTTTGCATGTTTTACTTCCTGAATAATTGGATTATTCAAATATCCACAGTCGATTACACTTTAAGGGAGTAAGTGTGAAGTAAGACTGTCATGAATTGGTAATAGATTGTCTAAGGAGTTAGACATTGCAATTGGATTGCTGAACCATTCGTGAGTACTTGGAAATGGAGATTTGAGTATTGGATAAACCCGCGCTCAATGGATTGCTTCATGGATTACATCACGAGCAATGTTGAGACGATAATATCTTTTGATCTTTAAGCTAAGACATATGAGTTATGATTTATTAAACGGTTATTCATTGATAATATGAAAACGCATCGGTAACTCGGTGTTATAAAACGTATTGTTGTGAGTGATTTGTCTGGTAAAAGACATAAGTATATGAGTCGAAGTTTATTCGTCCCTTGACCCTAACGGGAAACAGATATCTGTAGGCCTCTCGATGATTTTGAAGTTGACTAAAATGGTTGGCCAACCGGGACTAAATTGGTAGTCTAAGAGTCATATGCAAATCGGAAATCGAGGAACAGTGAATCAGACCAGATTGATTTTATCCATGTCTTGAGTCTGAAAATATCTTGTTGGACGGAGGATCATCTGATCACTTATCTTTGGACAGAACTGACTGGGTCAGAGTTCAGACAATTAAAGTCATAGACTTATCCAAGTGGGAGACTGTTGGATTAGGTGTCTAAGCCATGACTTGTAATTGAACTTTTATCTTATGATTAAAAGCAAAGTCCATTTGGGTTGCCCTCATGGGTGGAGGAAAGATAGTTCAGTAGAGAGAATAGTTGATTTATTAATTGTATAATAAATCAATAGAAAATATATATATGGTTTATTAATATATTTAAGTGCTAATATATTAATTAGAAACTATATTAATTAATTGAGATTTAATCTAGAATTAATTGGATTTAATTTGGAGATTAAATTAATTAATTAAAAGGTGCAGGGACTGGTTTGGCATTTATTCAATAGTTGAATAACTGGCCAGGAAAAACCAGGGACCAAAAGTGGCGCCAACTTGGAGGCTCCTCCAAGGGATTGGCGAAACCCTAATTAGGGTTTGGTAAGCCTGGTCCAAGTGGTCAAAAGCCTTGTCCAATTGGAGGCTCCTTAGGGTTTCAGGTGTAACCCTAGGAGGCTATAAAAGGAACCCCCTGGCACCTCATTCTTCACGCCACCTCTCTCTGGATTTACTCTGCTGGACTGATTCTTCCATCCCCTGGGTGTGACTTTCATCTGAGGCAGGATAATTTTGCTGCTGCTTAAAAGGATCATAAGATCTAAGGTTGGTTTTTCTTGATTCTTCTTTAGAATTGAATTGTATCCTTTAGGTTCTTAGTTCTAATCTTCATAGAAGAAAACATAGATCAATATTAGGGTTGCACGTGAACCTTAGGTTATTTTGTGTTCATTGATTGCATAGAAACCCTTCATGCTTAAGCCCATAAATAGCTTTGTTGAGTTTACACACATAGTCCGGATGTGCCGGATCTTCATACCCCGGGGGTTGTTGCATATATACTTCTTCGTCTAGGTACCCGGCAAGAAAGCGTTATTTATGTCAATTTACTGGAGATGCCACCCTCGTGAGACAGCAAGAGCAAGAACCAACCGAACAGTGGCCGACTTAACTATAGGACTAAAAGTGTCCTCATAGTCAATGCCAAATTGTTGTGTGAACCCGCGAGCAACCAATCGAGCCTTGTACTTGTCTATGGAGCCATCCGGTTTTTCCTTAACTTTCAGCAACCATTTATTACTAACAACATTGACATTTGATGGGCAGGGAACCAGAGACCACGTATCATTATCTTTTAGAGCACCAAATTCTGCATCCATGGCCTGTCTCCATTTGGGATGTGCCATGGCTTCATGATAAGAGGTAGGAATGTGGACAGCAAAGGCTCGTCTGGTGGTGTCATATCGGAAAGTTCCATCAGTGAATTTTCTTGGAAACACTTTCCCTGCTTGAGCACGAGTTCGTACACCGGCCGGAGACTCGTTGAGTGTGGACATCGGAATAGGTGAGACCGCTGAATCTGATGGCACAGGTTCTGTTAACGGCGAGGAGGCTGGCATCGTCGGGGTGTCGAGACTCACCGGGACTGTATCAGATTGTGGTGGCGGTACTCGTGGCGCTGCTGGAGAAGCTGGCGGTGTCACACTTGGCATTAGAGACATGGTGGTTGGTGATATATGAGGTAGTCCTGTTGAGATTGATGTTACATTCGGCTGATATGTTGGTGCAGGTGCTGCAGCAAAATTGTTAGGTTGCAATAAAGATAAGTCATATTATCACATATGGTCATTCATAATAGGAGGTTCGGTTTGAGGAAAAGAAACGAAATCAGATGTGGAAGGAAGGACACTTGGATTTATAGAATTTGCAAATGGAAACCGATACTCAACAAACACAACATCTCTGGATATAAAAATACGACCAGTAGCTGGATCTAGACATTTATAGCCTTTGTCGATCGAAAACTGAGTTTAGATGTGTTATATTTGCGTAAGCTCGGCCAACACGCACATCCAAAACCCGTAGGAATGAGTAATCAGGAGTGATTTTTTAAAGACGAGTAATGGATGTGGCATTATGAAGAGTGCGGCTAGGCATGCGATTAATTAAGTAGCAAGCTGTCAAGAATGCTTCATCCCAAAAACGTAAGGGAAGAGATGAGTGAGCGAGAAGTGCTAGGCCAGTTTCTATGATATGATGATGCTTTCTCTCAGCCACTTCGTTTTGCTGAGAGGTATGAGGAAAATATACTGTTGAAACACGGATGTAGGATCTAGATTCAATAATGCGGAAAATAACAGTAAACAAGAACACATACAATTTGTAGAACTGATGTCGAATGACTAATCATGCAACTCAAGAACAATTCAAGAAGAACTATTCTGTATGAGTGTCGTAAAAGATGATTACAAAAGTTAACCCTAATTAGGGTACATGCTAGCTATAAATATGAAACTAAGTATGGAAGGACAGGCCCGTTCCATAACTAACAGCTAATCTAAAGGCACAAAATCAGGCGCTAAATCAGATTCATAATTGACTCAATCTAATTAATGACTCAACAATCTCCCCTTTTGAGTCAAATTGCGAAGAGCCTTTATTCATCAACTTCTGGTTTTGCAACCTTCAAAACCTTTTCAAAGACCTTCGGAATTAGAAGCAAGATCCTTTTTCGGAATGCAATGTACCAGGTCAGCATGTCATTGAAACACCTTTTATCATTCACTGAGTTTCCCCGACTCTTATTTATAAGATCGAGTATCTTCTTTAGTGCAGGAGTTCGATACAGATGTTTGTCTCGCAGAAAGAACATCCTTTTGACTGCCTCCTGGCCTTCCTTGGAGGGATACGCCACATTCCAATCTTTGTTCTGAATTTTTCCGAGACGACGTCTATTTAGATCGGAAGGAGGTTTTTCAGCGGAGCATTCGGCAATAGAATCCATAACTGCAGCAACTTCCACATCCAGTTTTGCAACTTCAAGGATATATCACATGAGAAGTTTCTTGACATGCTCGGCAAGAATTTTGTGGTCTTCCGTCCTTGAAAGAATTTTAAACAGGGAAACCCAATCAAATGGATTCATGAAAGGAAGATCAGCCAGAGTGAATTCATCCTTTTCGTGATCGGATCCCCTGCGAGCTAGGAAGATAGCATTTCTGAATGGGGAAATAACTCGTGGCATTCTCGGAGTGAGCTTCACAATTTTCTTCTGGCTCCAAGAAAGATATTGAGGTTTTGAGTTCGCCAGATAGAAGTTAAAGAGCATGTCATTGACGACGGCACGTGGTTGAGTATTCATTAAGAGTTCGTTAAAGCATCGAATGAGAAATACTCTAGCAGTCATGGGAAAATCAAATTGAGAATCCACTTGATTTCCGACATCGTAAGAGCAGTTTGGCTGCAACCAGTTCTGAATTGGCTGAGTGATGGCTTCCTTTTTCATGGATTCGTAATCCCACCATGGAAAATGCAATTTCCGTGATTCCAGTAGGAGTTCAGCATCCCGTTTAGCTGCCTCTTCAGCATCTAGCTGTTGACCGATTATTAGAAGTTCATCAAGTTCTTTTTTTCTTTCACCCCTAGCCAATCTAGTTGCTTCCGAAATCTCAGTCTCATCTTCCACATCATCTTCACCGATCTTCTTTGACTTTCGTTTCGAAGGACCGGCGGTTGTGTTACCAACATTCATATTTTCAAACGAATTGTGTTTTGGTTTTTGAATGACATCAGCTGACTTTTCAGCCCCTAGTTCCTTCACAATGGTGACTTTGGAAAAGCTTGGTTTTCTGATGGGGCTTTCTGTTGGCTTTTTTGAACCGTCTCCCTGATCTTCTTTAGAAACGTTCGAGGCATTTGTGTTATCCTCTGGAATCTCGATTCCCTGATTAGACTCCTTCTCCTTGTTCGGACTAGGTTCTTCCTCTGTTTTGTTGTCTCCCCTTGTTTCGGAACGGCAATGTCTTCCGAAACACCCTGTATTTTGCTCAGCAAAATAAGAATAGGATGAAGTTTGTTCGTAATGTGGCCATGAACATAAGGAGTTAGAATCGGATCGTCTTCTTCTAGTGTGCGACGAATGTAGGAATCGATGTTGTTAACACAACTCCGAATAGCCTGAGTCTGCGAAACAGCAGATGACAAGACTGCTGTTGTGTGTTTGAGATCTGCCTTAAAAGTTTAATCTTTGTAGTTTTGGAAGCCAAGAGATCCATGACTTCATTCTCCATGGCAAGATCGTCGCATAGCTTTTCGGCCTTGGCCTCAAGACACGAAGCCAGGTCGGAATTCTCCTTCTTTAGTTCCGCCCGAAGGGTGGCGAGAGCTTCTTTTTCAGATTTAAGGGTGTCGGCAAACCCTTGAATGACCAAGTTCATTTTAGCATTATTGGATTGATGAGAGTCACGGAAGTCTTTCATGAACTTGAGGACATCAGTCTCCATCCTACCAATTTTCGTGGTAGTAGCTTCCATATGAGTTTCTAATTTATCCATTGTTGAGGAGAATTCTTTCATGGTCTTGACGTATTCAGTTATCAACGTCTCGATATAATTGTTGTGAACCTTCAACTGGGATTGCCAGTCGGATGTGGAAGGACCCTGGGTGGATTGAAGAAGTTTATCCAACTTGGCAGAAAGGTCCTTAAATTGCTACTGCGTCATTGGAGCAGTGGTTTCGGAAGCATTGAAGTGCACATTGAAAGGTGATTCAATGTAGTCAGCCATATCATCCTGATCATCGTAAATCAGGACATCTTCATCTTCTTCTTCGGAATTGGGGTCTATAAATTTAGGAGAGGGGTTGGTAGTTCGCTCTTGTGATGGAGATTTACGAGGTGGTGAAGTATGTGGTAGAGTCTTTTGTGTTGGCGATTTGGGTGGTGGTGAGTTGGGTGGTGTCGATTTGTGTGGTGGAGATTTTTGTGGTGGCGATTAAAGTGGTGGAGATTTAGGGCTAGAAGGAGGCGTGGATTTCGAAGTAGGGTCAGGAGTTGGAGTAGGAGGTCGTTGATAGGCGTTCACAATAGGTTCTCCTTCTTCATTGTCATCCATGTCATCCTCTAGAGTGTGTGTGATGTGCGGATCATCAGAATGTTCGTTGTCCGAGTGATGTGGCATGACAAGTTTCCGAAGCCTTCTTGAGCGCTTTACTGGTTTTTCAGTATCAGAAGCAGCACCCCTTTCCTTGCGTTTGACTACTTTCTTCGGATTTTCTAGCTTATCAAAGGCGATTTGATGCTTTTCGTCAAGAGGACGGACAACAAAGTGAGTTTTCTTGCAGTAGTAAACGACACACTTGATGTTGTTCGGAACACGACTAATCATGGCCATGGGATTTGTGCCAATGAATTTGAAATCCTCCGCTTTTGTTGTAACAAAAGTGGCAGTCGGTAAAGTCGAAATTACGGCTATAACGGAGTCAGTCATAACATGAATGTCATGCTTCTCAATGGTTCTATGAACAACAAGGGACCAGAAGCGTGCACAGGAGATCTCTGTGTGTCTGAGTTTGTAATTGACACTGTCGACGAATTGACTCCAAAGTATAGAGCCAAAGTCGAGATTGACATCGTTATAGAGAACATTGAAGAAGGAGTAGAATAGCTTACTTACACTGTCAGTGCCGGTGGTTCGTTTCGAAAAGCTCTTGAATAGTATCATAAAAAGTGCATTCCAGTGAGGAGGTAAACCCTTCTTCGCGAATTTGAACAACTGAGTAATGTCACCCTTGTATCCCATCTAGTAGATAAGTCGGAGTAGGGTGATTGGCTGAAGAGACTCAGGATCAACCACGTCGGCGGTGTCTGTAAACCCTAGAAGTTTACCAAATCGAGACATTGATATCTTCGTCTTTATTGACTCAACTTCAAAGGTGACTATCTCATCCGTTTTGTTGTAAAAGGCGGTGGAGTAGGCGGCGGAGAGAAGAGAGATTGGGACTGATGCGGATGCAGTCAAGGCCTTGGAGATTCTCGAGTATTTCAGACACTCGATCATTGGGGGAATCGCTTCGCTGTAGTGAGAAGAATTTAGATCAATAACTAGATTTTCGTTTGCTTTGATTTTCAGCATCAGGGTGGAGGAGGTGTTGTCGTTGGCTAAAGAAAACCGGCCATTGAAGAGATCTTGAGAGAAGTTGTGCTCTGTGAGAAGATGAACGTTCTTGAGAGAAAAGTGTGCGTAGAAGAGAGAGATAAGGCTTCAAAAAATCATTATATATCTTTTGGGAAGTTACATGAAGAGAGAAAATCCCGAGGAAATCGATTCAGTTTCCCAATATCTCGTTTTATGATGATGAGTAGCCTCCAAGAGTCGCTTTGGCAGGCGCGTGAAAAGCAAGAAATCAGCTGGAATCACGATGACGTTGTAACTGACACGTCTTGATGACATCATCCAAAATTCAAACAGTTGGCGCCTGAAGAGGCTTATCGACCAAGTCATCAAAATAAAACCTTATCAAAATGAAACCAGAGTTAGAAAAATCAATAGCGATTTTTTTGCAAGAGTGTGCCAAAAATAAAGAAGTAAAGCAATATATATCTGGGAAATCTGTGATGTCGGAATGACATGAAGGCAGATGGATCCCGGGCAACGATCTCTTCCTTCGGAATCAAGAGAGATTCGGAAGTGCTTGTGTGGTTTCCCGTTGAATTACGATCATATGATTGTTAAGAATCAATGAAAGGCATCTTTTAAGATTTGAGGTTCTCTTTGGGTTGGTTTGGCTTTCTTTCAAATTCCGAAACGTGAGAAGTCTTCGAAATCGTAAGAAAGTACTTGTTTGACCAGTGTAGTCATTAAGAACAAGCATGGTGATAGAAAAGTTTATCCGACTAAGGTAAATTTGGAAATCTCAAAAAAATAAACTAGATCTTTGTGGATAGAACTAGCCTGGTTAAGGTAAATTTCATAAAGATCACGCAAAAAGAAAAATGGAGATTTACAAATGAGTTCGTCAATTCTATAAGGTAATCATGTTTTTGGGTTTCATTCAGAATGGTGGTGAAGACAATTCCGAAATCATGAACACAGATTTGGTGTAACCATCAGTTTTCAGTGGTAATGCTAAAAACCTTCATAAGGGCTACAGTTATATGGAAATGAATTATTTGGAGAAATAAAATAGTGGTCGAGAATGGTTGGTGAGTTTCACAGCGCATCATGGTGAAAATGATTTGCGATCTTTGACTAGAGTTTCCGAAATCATATATCGAAATTGGTTTATATTTCAATAATCATCGAATTTCGTATTTGGTACTTAGAAAGTCTAGTAAGTAGAATTCCATCAATTCAAAAGTTTCATTCTGAACAAAAACAAAAAAAAATGATTATATTTTTGGATTTTAACAAAAAAAATTGATGTATGATGCTGACGTAAGAATCAACCATCATGAGAAAACCATTAATTTCTCAAGCTAAAAAAGAGGGAAACGTCCAATCGAGTTTTCACTCAGCCGTCTCTGCCTTAATGACGCGCAATAATGACTGCAGAATCCATCATTACTTCAAAAAACAATTTAATAACTATAATTTGGAAGATGAAGCCGTATGTTTCTTTCCTATAAAAGGATGTCATTGTTAGTAGCCAGAACGCACACCCGAGTAAAATTACCATCAGAAGAATAGACAGATGGCCCTTCGTCCCTACAATCGCTTTGACAAGGTGGAGGTCAAAATGCAAGAGGGAGAGTATGCCAGCGGCATCTATGGTGGTGTTATCATGGAAGTGTGGAACCATCGCTACGAAGTGAAGATGACCACGCTAAATGATAGCGAGAATGGTGGTCCACTGTCGGTACGCACCATTTATCCCTACCTGCAGCCTGTCCCACCAAAAATCTTGGTGGAGTACAAACAGTTCGTCCTTGTTTAGGTCTGGCACAGGCGGGGATGGTGGCCGGCGGTGATCACTTGTACAACTCCCCACAAGCAGTTCCATGTGGAACTGGCTGATGGAACTCGGCTCTTCGTGGATGAGAGCGAGGTGCGAATCCACCAGGCTTTCCATCTGGGTGATCCTCCCATGTGGCACTACTACAAACTTTAGGAAGATGATGTATTTTCTTCTTTTGAAATCATGTACTACCTTCCTTTAGTTTATAATAAAGTTTCCATCTTTTGTCTTTTTGATTCTTTATCTGCAAACAAAACACAGCAAGAACAAACAAAAAGAAACAAAACAACAAAATAAAATCACACATAAAATAATCAGACATAATTAGACAAGATAAAGAAAAATATTTTTGGGAAAATTTTATGAAAAGAAAAGAAAAAAAAACTTGAAAAATAGTCATGTATTTGCTGTGTTTTTTTTTTAAAAAAAATTATACAAGAGGATACATCCAATCCGAATCCATTGATTTCAGTTGCGATTCTGAGGCATTCCGAAATTCAGAATGAATTGGAACTTTTAGGTAGATTTCGGAACGGATTCAGCCTCCATCATTCCAAGTCCTTGAAGTATTCGATTGAAAGTGAGTTCAGGTAAGGCCTTGGTGAAAATATCTGCCAGTTGATCCGTTGAGCGAACAAAATGGATTTCATTGTTACCATCTTCCACATGATCTTTTATGAAATGATATCTAAGTGCAATGTTCTTGGTCTTGGAGTGTTGCACTGGATTGTGACAGATACGAATTGCATTTTCGTAATCACAGTAAAGAGGAATGCGTTTTATGCTGATCCTATAATCCCTCAGTTGATTTTGAATCCAAATAATTTGAGAAGTACAGGACGCAGCAGCAATGTATTCTGCTTCAGCTGTGGAGAGTGAGACACATGTCTGTTTTCTAGATTGCCAGCTCACAAGCTTTCCATCCAAAAGTTGACATCCTCCAAAAGTGCTTTTCCAATCTAGTCCACATCCACCAAGATCTGCATCTGAAAATGCTTGTACGAAGAATCCAGATCCTGACGGATACCATAACCCAATAGAAGTTGTCCTCTTCAGGTATCAGAATATATTTTTAACGGCAGTAAGATGTGGCTCTCTGGGATTAGCTTGATATCTAGCACAATAACATACAGCAAACATAATGTCAGGTCGACTAGAAGTGAGGTAAAGAAGTGAACCTATCATTTGTCGATAAAGTTGTTGGATTAGGTGTCTAAGTCATGACTAATAATTTGTATTTACCTAATTGATAGTAGCAAAGTCCATTTGGGTTGCCCTCATGGCTAGAGGTTTAGCAGAAAATCCAGGAAAGAGAAAGATTGATTTATTATATGATTAATAAATCAATAGAAATAAAATAAATAGTTTATTAATATATTATGGAGATAATATATTAATTAGAAACTATATTAATTAATTAGAAATTAATCTGGAATTAATTGGAATTAATTTGGTGATTAATTTGATTAAATAAAGGTGCAGGGGCTGAATTGTAATTATTCAATAGTTGAGTAAGTAATAATTATAGTAGTTTAAGTGGCCAACGAAATTATGGAGTGATTATCCATAATTTCGATTATTATATGTTAGGATAAATAGATTTGAATTGATAGATAAAGGTTTATCTTATTTGAATTCAAAAAGGTTTATCTCTAAAGGCTTATCTGGTGGCCACTTGGAAACCATAAATAGAGACCCCTAGGCACCATAAAAGCCACGACTTTTTCCACTGTTCCCTCTCTCTAGAACTTTTGAAAACCCTAGTTTTGGGTGTGAATTCATTTGAGGCAAGGCACTTGCGTTGCTTAGCTTGCAAGAAACAACTAAAAGGTTAGTTTTCTGATTTTATTCTTTAGTAATTTTTCTTGTGGCCTTTTAGAAAATATTTATATGTTCAATAGTAGAAAACATAGATCCTCATAGGTTGCATGTGAACTTAGGGTTTTAGTTCATAGATTTGCATAAAACCCTTCAAAAGTGTGATGTCTGCTGCAGGCGTTTCCAGAGAAGGAGTAAGCTTAGTTCCGAACGCCATCAGAACTTTGACTTTTGAATCACCTGCCATTCCGAATTTTTCTAGAAGAGACTTCGTGTATGCTTCTTGATTGATGAAGATCCCTTCTGAACTTTGCTTGATGTTTAGACCAAGGAAGAAGTTGATTTTTCCCATCGAACTCGTTTCAAACTTTGTTTCCATCAGTTTTCAGAACTCAACTGTTAAGCTTGGATGAGCAGATCCGAAAATGATATCATCAACATAGATTTGAACGATCATGAGATGATTTCCTTCCTTTTTCCGAAAGAAGGTTGGATCAACAGAGCCTTGCTTGAATTTGGACTGCTTGAGAAAGCGAGTCAATGTTTCATACCATGCTCTTGGAGCTTGTTTCAAGCCATAAACTGCCTTATCCAGAACGTAGCAGTGATCTGGATATTTGCTGCTGACAAACCCAGGCGGTTGTTCGACATATACAGTTTCTTCAAGTTCTCCATTCAGAAATGCACACTTAACGTCCATTTGGTAGACATCAAATCCCTTGTGTGCTGCATAAGCCAGAAAGATCCGAACGGATTCCAATCTAGCAACAGGTGCAAAAGTTTCTTCATAATCAATTCCTTCTTCTTGACAATAACCCTTGACTACTAATCGACCTTTGTTCCGAATGACATTGCCTTCTTTGTCAAGTTTGTTTCGGAAGACCCACTTCATTCTGAGAACCGAAGCATTATTTGGAGTTGGAACAAGTCTCCAAACCTTGTTACGTTCAAATTCATTTAGCTCATCTTGCATAGCTTGGACCCAATCAGCTTGATCAAGTGCAACTTTGACTGTCTTAGGTTCGATCTTTGATATAAACGAATTGAACATGCAAAATTCCATTTTTGAAAATAATGCGGTCTATTTCTCTTTGAACTGAGCTCGAGTAAGGATACCGGCAGATGTTTCTCCAATTATCTGAGATCTTGGATGATCTCTTGTCCATTTGAGCATTGGTGGATAATTTGGATCATATTCAGGATTTAGTTCAGCAAAATTTCTTCTGTATCCGATTGAACTTCTGATTGAGTATCAGCATCATTATTATTTTCATTCTTATTCTCCCCCTGGAAGTTTGCATGAGTTTCGATATTAACAACGTCTGAGTGCTCCCCCTCGAAAGGAGGAATGTTTACTTCCGGTTCAGAAGACGGACCCTCCCCCTGGAAGGATGAAGAATTCTCCCCCTGGACTGGAGAATCGGAATTGTTAGCTTCGAATTCTGGAGGATGATTTTCTGTAAAGATCAGAATCGGAATTTCCGGAGTGGGTGTAGGGAGGTCTGAATTCAGGATTGGAGTAGACGATGCTTCTGGTGTACCTTCTGATTCATTGACTGCATTGTCAATAATCTTCAGAAGTTCATCGCCTTGGTTGTCTGTCGCATGTTTTTCTACCGATTTCACAGTTTCTAGCTCATCAAACAAATTCATGAATTCCTCATACAGGTTCATGAGAGGAATCGTAGTTTGATATGACTCAGGAAAGATTTCTTGCGATTGTTTTTCCGAGTGCTTTGCTCTGGAATTGTACTTGTCATCGAAGGTGACATAGTAAGTTTCTTCAATCTTCCTAGATCGTTTATTCAGAACACGATATGCTTTAGAGGTAAGCGAATATCCCAGAAAAATTCCTTCATTAGCCTTTTCTTCCCACTCGATTTGTTTCTCTTTTGAGTTAAAAATGAATCAATTTGATCCAAAAACATGAAAGAATTTTACATTCGGTTTTCTCTTGTTGATAATTTTGTATGGAGTGAGAAGAAAGTGCTTGTTGATGGTTGAACGATTTTGAGTAAAACAAGCTGTTGCGATGGCATCGGCTCAAAAGTACAAAGGAAGTTTCGCAAAAGAAAGCATGGTGCTGACAACGCCTAGTGATATTGCATATTTTAGTCGTTGTTGAGCACTATTCTTAGTGAAATTATATCATATATATCGTGGTATTCTCACTTTTCGTGCGAGCACTTGTTTGGAAGAAAATAATGAAAACATGGACCAAAAGCGTGCAAATTGGAGAAAGTTTGAAGAAGAAGGCAAAATCAGGAAAATACATACGCGCGCCGCGGGTTTTGCAATTGCGTGATGCGGCTTCGAGGCGGTAGAATAAATTCAAATGCCGAGAAAACAGGAGAATATAAGTATGCGCGCCGCGGTTTTCTTAATTGCGCGGCGCGGCTGCGGGAAAATTGCAACTATAAATAGAGCCATTTAGAGCCGAAAACCCTAGCAAAGACCCGGTGGAAAATCGACCTGAAGGCTCTTTGACACCGTGATTAAGCATCAGCAACCTCTCAATTGGTATTTTTATGTTTTAGAATTTATTTTAATTTAGCTAGATAGTTAGTAATTGTTAGCTAGTATCTTTGGGAGTGACAACCACTGATATTAGGCTTTGGTTTATGTTTTTGAATCATTTGGTTACTGTTTGTACCTGTGGAATTCGTTTTGGTTAATGAGAATCATTTGGTTACAAGTAATCTTGGTTTTTCGGTGTTTTGATGATTGATATTGGTTTTGCATGTTTGTGTTGTGTTTGGATGTTTGATTTGACCTTGTTGGACTGTTTTCCTTTGCTGATTTCAGTAGCCAATTAGGTTAGCCTTCTAGGTTTGAACTTTAGCCAGTGACTGTCCCGTTGGATTTTAGTTATTGGTTTAGTTTATGCCTTGTTTTGGTTTTTGTTTGGATTGTTGGATGCCTTTGTTTACATCTGAATTAGAGATGTACTTCTGATTTCAGAAAGTAACTAGGTTTGGGTTGAAGCTTAGCTTAGTCTATGCTTAGTTTGAGATTGTTCAGTTTAGGTTTTCTGAGTTTTAGTAGCAAGGGTTTAGAAACTAAAGTCCTCCGACTATAGCGTGACACTATAGTTGGTAATCTGTCATCTAATCTGACCACGTAGCTCCTGCGGATCGACCCTGACTACCACTGTGCTAGTGTGTGTGTTAGGTTTCTCTTGTTTTTGACCGCACGACGACCGCTGCGATGTCAAATTTTGGCGCCACTGTCGGGGAGCTGTGAGCTTAGATTAGGTGATTTGTAGGGCTTAGCTTCTGATTTTTGATGTTTGATTCTAGTTTTTTGATTTCTGGTATGTGTACGTCTTCATAATGGGCGATTACATATACCCGGATCAGCATGAGTATTATGAAAATCCGGCTGACACCTATGACGAGGATGATTGCTACAATGGATCATTCTATGACAATGGATGGCGGACCGAGGAGTCATCTCAATCTGAAAATTCTACAACTTGGGCCCAACTTTGGGTACTGTTGTATAACACTCACCAAGAGCAGAAGGACCAGGCGGATGCTCTTGTAAGATTGCAAGCTTCTTTAGATCAGTTAGAGGAAAGTTGGGAATGTTCACCACCCTCGCCAGAACCTGAGGCGAGTGGTTTTTATACCAATGATATGGTGTGTGAACCTGCATCACTTGAATATATGATGGAAGGGCATACACCTTGGGAAAGTCAAGAGACCATTGAGATGGTCGAAACGATTGTTGAGGAAGAGGTTGTAGGTGACAATGCTACCTCTGACTCAGCAACCTTTGATGTTTTTGAAAGTATTAGTAATGTTGATCTGGTGATGCGTGAATCCATACCATCACCAGACAATTTAGTTGATGAGGATGTTGTGGAGGGGGTTGTAAGTGACAGTACAGATCCCAACCCAACAATTCCCGAAATTGTTGAAAGTGCCAATGTTTTTGGGGAAAGGGGTGTAGATGACAATATTACCCCTGACCCTGTAATTTTTGAAAATTTTGAGAAATTTGAAAGCAAGGATCTGGTGATGGGTGACTTTATACCACCACCAGATAAAACCAGTCACTCGCTGTTGGTTCCGATCCACATGTTGGACGATGATCAAGAAGTTGATGCTGACGAATTAATATTTGAAAATAATAAACATGGTTTTATCACCACTCATGATCCATTCATGAATGGAAAATTAGATGTGATCAATACCATCGATGAGGATATATGGAAGCATCCCGATTTGTTGCTTTTCAATCCCATTCGATTGGAAAATTTTTATTGGTACTGTGAGCCAAAATTGCAACCTGAAGATAGCATGCGAGACACTAGCAAACGAGGTATGGAACATCTACTGGGAGCGGCAATGGGCGCGCTTCATGTCAAGCCTTTGACTTTGAAGAGATGCAGAAGGAAGGACCGAGCTTGGAGGTTCAAAGCTACCTCCAAGCATTCACGGGAGCTAACCAGAAAGCAACAACCGTGCAGCAGCAGGGGAACTAGCAAGTCGTTCGACCCAGGAAAGTTTGAAGAGCAGTGGGTCAGCGAAGGGACGGTGGAAGCAGAAAAGCATCAAGGAAAGAAGGCATATGATCCACCGTAGTAGGAGTTTCACGTCTGGCTGAAGACGTTAAACTTAGCGCTTGTTGGGAGGCAACCCATCGTGTCATAGGTTAGGTTCTGTATTTCTTAAAAATAATTAGGAAAAATCTTATCATTAATTGCAGGTACCAGTGGTCCAAGGTAAGTGTGGGGTCGTGTGAAGAATTTGGAAATTTTAATGACCGCGCCGCGGTTTTCTCAATTGCGCGACGCGGGTTCGTAAACCAACCCGATGCGCAGGGGTTGATTTGGTGACACGCGCGCCGCGGGTTTTGCATTTGCGCGACGCGGGAATCGATTGGTCGGTTTTCTCCTATATTAAGGTAAGCCACGACACTATTCACACACACCACGACTCGGAGCTCTGATCAACAAAAATTTCTCGCGTTTTTTCTTGCTCATTTCCTTCCCACTACTACGGTACGTCATTCTAACTAGCTATTACTCGTTTAAACTAGTGATTACGTAGTTAATTTGAGTGATTTATTCAAAAAGTTCAAAACTTAGAAATCGCCAATGCTGACTCATAGGGTGTTTATTTCGCCAAATAGAGACCCTAGATGAGTTAGTCGGCACTTAGGCTACCTTGTGGTGTATTTGGATTGAGTTTAAACATGTTAAAACTCGATTTGAGTTGGATTTTTGGAAACAGCCGCTCGCCGCGCCGCGGTGCGGTGGAGAAGACAAGGACTTATTTTGCAAAAAAAATTTCGTTTGTGCAGATCATGTTTAGACTAGATCACGACTTTCTCCAGTTTCCAGAGGGGCCAGCAGCCTCTGTTGAGTACCGGTCACGGAGAGACGCTTTGACTGGTCGCCGGGTTCTTGAGGCAACCATTATTGACAGGGCCATCCTCGGGGATGCCGGGCTTTGGGGCGAGATAGAGCCGTTTCTACACCGCACCTGGACCCATGGGGACGCTTCTTTTACTTGCCGGGGCTGGGACAGGCTCATGGCCACCGATGAGGATGTTGTGTACACGAAGCTCCTCATGGAGTTCCTTTCGACGATTGAGTACACACCGAGGGTGACAGACCCGCGGGCGAGATTGATACGATTCAGGTTGGGGGACGTGCATAGGGAGTGTAGCCTTGGGGAGTTTGGGAGGCGTATTGGTATTTACACGGAGGCGGATCTTCAGCACCCCCATTTTGCACAGTTCCTAGAGGCGTGTATCCAGGGGCAGCCGGAGCAGGCTGCCAATATAGAGGTTTGGGCACCATTGTCCAACATCTTCTACGAGGCAGGGATCTCTCGGGAGAGCCACCTCCGCGACCCACTCTACCGCCTCATGCACCGCATCGTCTCCACCTCCATCATGCAGCGGGAGGGGGCGAGAAGGTGTCCGGCGAGGACATGACATTCCTCTGGGTTCTCCTTGACCCCTCCAGGTTTCTTCACCTTCCCTTCGGCTTAGCAGTTGCCCTATCCACCCGTTCGACGGGTGCCTCCGTCAGCAGTCCTCTGGGCCGGGGACACTTCATCACCCGCCTGGCCCAATCATACCGGATCCTCACCGCCCATACTGTCGCCACCTTGACCGCTTTACCTCCATCTCGCACTACGGCACGAGCATTGGAGAGCATGGGGCTGATTCAGCAGCCACGCCCGGGACAGTTGGTGAGGGCAGAGACCGAGGCACCCCAGGACCCACAGCCAGCGTACGCCCAGCCTGGCAGGAGACGCAGGAGGCAGCCTCCACTACCAGAGCCAGCTCCACAGCCGCAGCCGCAGGAGGACCCAGCGACCATCCACCGATTGGCAGCCAGGGTTGCCAGGATGGAGGACCAGCTAGAGTGGATCGGGGAGGTACTTTTGGATCTAGCTACCCAGCAGGGTCAGCGCCCCCGACCATTCCCAGCCAGAGCCTATGATCATGAGGCTGGATCTTCCACGCCACCAGGTGGCAGTTGATGTATTTTCTTTTTCTTTTTATATTTTTTTGGGATATATGTACTGAATCTATGACACTTTTATCTTTTGTTTATTTATATTTTATTTGTTATGTTTGCTTTTAATGTTCTGTTGAGTTATGCATGTTATACCAAATTGGGGAGGAGTTGTCTCAGACAAGTGTGGGGTCACCGTGCCCCCTCCACTTGTCTTGACCACCGGCGTATTCACTGTTGCGCCACAACTCCGGAATGCGAAATCAAGGACTCTTTTTGTTCGAATTTGTACCTGTGATACCGAGTACCAACCAAGCAGTCTACCGTCCAAAGGGGTAACTCTTTCTCCCTTGTTCTAAGATATTTTTATGTACAACGGGGACGTTGTACGGTTTTAAGTGTGGGGTGTGGACGGTCGAAAGAGTTTTTTGAAATTTTTGCGGGAAATGAGCCAATTTTCAAATTTTAAGCAACTTTTTCAAAATTTTTACTAAATTGTAATTTTGAAACGAATGGTTTGTGATTGTTGATAGCATTAGTATTTTTCAAGAGATACTATTTAGCTATGATCATGCTATTAGTTAGTCAAACAAGTTGAGTTTTAGGAGTTAGACGATTAGATTGTTTTAGGATTGGAATTTAGGAAGGAAATGTCAATCTGTGGCCTTTGTTGTTCGAGCCGGTAGGTCTAAAATGGGTGGGCCTTATGCACCTTGCCACCTAAGATCCTCTGATCTGGGATGGTATTTCTGAAAGCTCGCTACACGGACAACATCGAAAGTCATGGACAATTCCTTAATGGCCTTTAGAATCTGAATGAGTAAGTACACTTCATTGTGGACAAAAAATTTGTAATCAAGGGTTCTCTAGAAAGCCATGAATTCCAAAGAACATTCTAATTAGGTTCTTGCGAACTATTTCACTCTAACTCTTGGGGCAATAAGCTTTGAAACTGAACACAGTCAAAAATAGTTTGAGTCTTAGTTAGAATTTATTAAAAACTCTCTTGCTTGGGGACAAGCAAGGCACAAGTGTGGGGTGTTTGACAACGCCTAGTGATATTGCATATTTTAGTCGTTGTTGAGCCCTATTCTTAGTGAAATTATATCATATATATCGTGGTATTCTCACTTTTCGTGCCAGTACTTGTTTGGAAGAAAATAATGAAAACAAGGACCAAAAGCGTGCAAATTGGAGAAAGTTTGAAGAAGAAGGCAAAATCAGGAAAATACGTACGCGCGCCGCGGGTTTTGCAATTGCGCGACGCGGCTTCGAGGCGTTGGAATAAATTCAAATGCCGAGAAAACGGGAGAAGATAAGTACGCGTGCCGCGGTTTTCTTAATTGCACGGCGCGGCTGCGGGAAAATTGAAACTATAAATAGAGTCATTTACAGCCGAAAACCCTAGCAAAGACCCGGTGGAAAATCGACCTGAAGGCTCTTTGACTCCGTGATTAAGCATCAGCAACCTCTCAATTGGTATTTTTATGTTTTAGAATTTAGCTAGATAGTTAGTAATTGTTAGCTAGTATCTTTGGGAGTGACAACCACTGATATTAGGCTTTGGTTTATGTTTTTGAATCATTTGGTTACTGTTTGTACCTGTGGAATTCGTTTTGGTTAATGAGAATCATTTGGTTACAAGTAATATTGGTTTTTCGGTGTTTTGATGATTGATATTGGTTTTGCATGTTTGTGTTGTGTTTGGATGTTTGATTTGACCTTGTTAGACTGTTTTCCTTTGCTGATTTCAGTAGCCAATTAGGTTAGCCTTCTAGGTTTGAACTTTAGCCAGTGACTGTCCCGTTGGATTTTAGTTATTGGTTTAGTTTATGCCTTGTGTTGGTTTTTGTTTGGATTGTTGGATGCCTTTGTTTACTTCTGAATTAGAGATGTACTTCTGATTTCAGAAAGTAACTAGGTTTGGGTTAAAGCTTAGCTTAGTCTATGCTTAGTTTGAGATTGTTCAGTTTAGGTTTTCTGAGTTTTAGTAGCAAGGGTTTAGAAACTAAAGCCCTCCGACTATAGTGTGACACTATAGTTGGTAATCTGTTATCTGATCTGACCACGTAGCTCCTGCGGATCGACCTTGACTACCACTATGCTAGTGTGTGTGTTAGGTTTCTCTTATTTTTGACCGCACGACGACCTAGGCGTGTCAGGTGCGAGCAGCTTCACATAAAGAAGGATTGCGTCTTTCTACCACTCCATTTTGTTGAGGAGTGTAAGGAGCCGAAAAGTTGTGAGAAATTCCTTTTCCGACCAGAAAATCATCTAGAACCTGATTCTTGAATTCTGTCCCATTATCACTTCTAATCATCCGAACCTGCTTTCGGAGAAGCACTTCCACTTGCTTGATAAAATTTATCATATTTGCTGCGGCTTCAGATTTCTGTTTAAGGAAGAATACTCATGTGAAACGAGAGAAATCATCCACTACAACCAAAATGTGCTTACTGTGAGCTACACTTTCGATTGCAGATGGTCCACAAAGATCGATATGCAATAACTCGAGTGGTTCAAGAATCTTCGTGTTGATGATCGTAGGATGGCTCTTCCGACTTTGTTTTCCGAGTTCGCAAGCGTCACATAGACGATCCTTATCATACTTTAGTAGCGGTAATCCACGCACCAGATCACCAAGTACCAGTTTGTTAATATCTCGAAAGTTCATGTGAGACAAACGTCTATGCCACAACCAGTTGTCTTCATACGCAACTTTTGTGAGCAAGAAGATGGCGGGTTTTCCTAGGATGGGTCACATATCCAAAGGAAACATTTACCCTTTTCATTTTGACTTTAGAACGATCTTTTCAGTTTCCTTTTCGATTTATTCGGAACCATCTTCATCAAATGAAACTTTGAGCCCAGTTCCAACTACTAATTGTGATACGCTGATTAAATTGTGCTGAAGCCCTTCAACATATGCAACTTTGTGAATCAAGATTTCACCGTTTGTAATCATGCCATATCCTTTGATTTTTCCTCTCGCATTGTTACCATAGCTAACTCTTCCTCCATTTGGCAACGAACGATACTCTCTCAATTCCTCTCTTCTTCCTGTCATGTGACGTGAACAGCCGCTATCAATATACCATTCTGGATCATACTGTTCGTCACGTAGTACCTGCACAAATTAGAGAGATTTAGGAACCCAAACCAATGTGGGTCCATGTGAGAATTTCTGAGTAATAGGAAATATGCACGATCTTTCAACCCAAAAAGACTTTTTCTTAGGTGGTTGATTTTTCTTATTTTCAATTCTGAACACTTTTGTTTTTGTGGTTCGCCAAACTTCTTTAGCAAAACGAGACTTTGTAGGAACAAAGGAATTTGAATATTGAGCATAGTGAGTTTTCTGATTTGAAGAATTTTCTGAATGATGTGGAGCTTTGGTTATTTGAGGGACTGGTTTTGATTCGGAATTGAATACTTGTTGAACCTTAGTGGTTTTGTTGCTTCTGAAATTTTTTTTATTTCTGGTTCAGGGTAGAGCTTGGCTTTGCCCTTTAAGTCGTTAGACTTAAGGACTGGTGTTGAATTCTGTGGCTTTGATGATGTAGAGAATCTTGGTTTCGAAGTTGAGGATTGTTGAGGTTTTTGAATCGGAACAGTGTTGACTTTCTGAGACGAATTTGGGTTGGGAGTGAAATAACTTTTGTCATTTTTATTTCTCCAAAATTGTTTTCTCTCCTTCAAATTCTTCTTGTATCTTGCATTCATCTGTTTCCTCTTTGCAATAAGCTCTTCAGGAGACTTATGAATGCGAGATGTTGAGCCTGTGGTTGGTCTGGACTTAAAAGCACTAGAGTTAGACGTTGACAAATGCTTTGTGCCGTATGAGCCTGGCTGCGAGAATGTGTCTTTATGATTCAGGGATCCTGATATATACTTGCCTCTGGACTTCCACGAGGTCATCTGAATTATCAATTGGTTTGGACCAAAAGAAGGCATCGCAACCATCAGAATTATCGTTATCAACAAGGACTTTCAGTTTAGTTATATCATCAGAGTTCAGGCCTTGTTTAACGAAAACTTGATTCGGAACTGTTTGAATTTTAGGAAAGACAGTTGCTTGTTCATTCAAGGCTTGTGGTCCTTCATTTTCAATAATTCATGCGAAAGCTACTGAATTTTCAGAAATAAGATTTTACTTAAATTCAGATGAATTATTTACAAATGCAGAACAATCAACCTCATCCTCAACATATATCTCACTCATTTCACTTTCATCAAAATCATAAATATTCTCATTAATGGGAGTATTATCAGAATTTAATTTGGCGCATAATGAATGAAAGTTCTTTAAGGTTGCGGTTTTAATTCCTTCTTGATCGTTTTCAGAAAAATATTCTTTAACCATGTTTTTATGTTCTTTGGACTCAATGTAACTTTCAATTTTGTCAAGTCCGATACGATATGCTTCTGAAACATCATCAGATGAAACAATGGTTTCACATCTGTAACATTCGACATCGATTTCATCCTCTTTCAGTTCAAGAAAGGGCAAAATCATTTTGTGTAAACCCCTGCCTATATCACAATCAAGATGCAATTGAGTAATGTTATTGTAAAGACGTTTCGCAATCAAACAAAAAATGTTCCTCTGTTTAACAAGTAACAAATTATCTATTTTAACATAAATGATGTCGTCCCTAGCTCTTACTAACTCATGTTCCAACGCCTCGATTCTCATTCGCCTCTCCTCATTTTTATTCGATTCCCTGCTCAATTGATCATTTAGGTTAGAATTACTAAGTCGTGTTCTTTTTAAACTGTCACTCAAACTAGAAACAGTGAACCTTAGATCATCTAATTCTTTGTCATAACTGGAGGAGCAAATATTTAACGATTTGAGTATAGAGCGTACCTTATTTACGACAGCCTCGCATTCTTCAACCGGTTCCGAAACAGTCTTAGCAGCGAAACAACTTGCTGATGTTTGGCACCCATCTGTAGAGTACCCCCTACTTTTGGAGCTTTCACCTTTCACATAAGGCATCGACCATGTGTTGGGTTTCTCACTTCCTCGTCCTCCGAATCCGTTGACCAGACTTCAATGGCACCGCACTCAGTGTCCTCCTTCACCACAAAAGCTGCCTTGGCGGTGGAAGCATCATTTCTCTTCAGATCCGCAATTTTCTTTGCATAGTATGCTTCTTCTTTCACCTGTTCCTTCTTCTCCGTTTGCTTTCGGAGCAGACAGTCTTTAATGAAGTGGTTCTTGCCTTTCCAGAAATGACAATCATAACCAGAATCGCCAACCAGCTTCTTCTCATCGTCAGTTTTTTGCTTTCTTTGATTATCCTCCTTTGGTTTCTCAGAACTGAAACTTCCCTGTCGACTCCTGTTTTTGAATTTGGAGAAGTTTTTCTTGAAGAATCTCTTGGGATTAGACACCATTAAAGCTTTTTCTTCCCTTGTCAAATCTTCATCGGAAAAATCAGATTCCGAGTCATCGTCAGCAGTCTTGTTTCCCTTCGCAACAAGAGCAAGAGAACCCATGTTAGTAGATGTTTTCACTTCGGAAGTGATCTCTTTCTCATGGGACTTAAGAATACCCATGACCTTGGCCAGAGAATAGTTTTTGAACTGTTCATGAGCTTTAATTGTAGAGACAATGGCCTTCCACTCTGATCGAAGACTGTTCAGGAAAGTGACTTTTTGCTCAATTACCATTCGAGCAATCTTGTACTTCAGCAACCTACTCAGAAGATGGTTGTAACGATTGAAGGTTTGTGTCAGGGTTTCATCTAGAGCCTGTTCAAAAGATTCGAAATCGGAAAGAAGAGTGGTTTGAACAGAGTGCTCTAAATCAGCATCTCCAGAGTACAGTTCTTGAAGTCTGTCCCATATTTCTTTTGCCGTCTCACAGGAACTGACCAAGCGCAGAGTATCTGCTTGAAGAGCGAATCGAATAATCCTGAATGCCCTTATGTTGCACATCAGTTTATCCTTTTCGTCTTGAGGAATGTTGGTGTGAGTGTGGAGAAGATCATTATATTCTTTCAGGGTTTTGATAACCCTCCTTGTGGTGGTATGAGAAAAGGTTTCTTCCGTGATGGCTTGCCATATTGTTGCTCCATGTTCTTCTATACCAAGAACATAGTCTTCAAAATGCAGTGCCCAGACCTTATATTCTTGAGTGAAAAGGATCGGGATCCTAGTAGTAGACCCGATGCTACTGGACAAATTGAAGGATTGAGTATGTTGATCGTCGTGAGCCATGTGTTCTTATGGATGTTTGAATCAGATGTATACCAAAAAAAATTCTTTAAAAGAAAGATTAGGGTCTGATAACCAAGATTGATTAAGATAAACAGAGATAGATCTAAGAATAAAAACTTGAAAACTTGACAGAAGAGATATGCAAGAAATACACGATCTCCTACTCTGATACCAATTGTTGAAACACGGATGTAGGATCTAGATTCAATAATGCGGAAAATAACAGTAAACAAGAACACATACAATTTGTAGAACTGATGTCGAATGATTAATCATGCAACTCAAGAACAATTCAAGAAGAACTATTCTGTATGAGTGCCGTAAAAGATGATTACAAAAGTTAACCCTAATTAGGGTACATGCTAGCTATAAATATGAAACTAAGTATGGAAGGACAGGCCCGTTCCATAATTAACAGCTAATCTAAAGGCACAAAATCAGGCGCTAAATCAGATTCGTAATTGACTCAATCTAATTAATGACTCAACATATACACGGCGAGCTATGCCTATTTTCTGAAAGTAGTTCTGTAATTTTTGATATTCGCCACCCCAATCAACTGCACAGATCGAATTTTTGTGTTTAGCAGTTGTTCAACATAGTTCTGAAAATTATAAAATACTTGCTCAACATCAGACTTATGCTTGATGAAATAAATCCAAGTGTAACGACTATAGTCATCCAAAAAACTAACATAGTATTTAAAACCCCAACTCGACACTTGAGCAGGCCCCCAAACATCAGTGTGAACAAGCTCAAGTGGCGAAGTGGTAACACGAACAGAATTATTATACGGAAGTTCATGACTCTTTGCACGTTGACATGCATCACAGACTCTTGACTCATTATGAAACGAAAACCCTAATTGATTTGACTTTAAAATAGTCTTGACAACTGCAGATGTTGGGTGGCCAAAACGTTATGCCATTGAGATGGGAAGACCTTGACACTTGAAAAACCTTGACGTTGAGGATGACTTCTAGTATGACTGAATGGAATGGGGTAGAGACCGCCTTTGCTTTTACCGTGAAGCAGGGTTTTCTTCGTGGCAATGTCCTTGACAAAAAAGACATTAGGATAGAGTTCAATAAAGACATGATTATCAGTGGCAAGTCTATGAGCAGACAATAAGTGTTTGTGAATGTGTGGGACACGTAAGACATTTTTAAGAGCAAGAGACTTGTGTGAACCAGTAATGACTGAATGACCCATATGCGAAATAGACAAACCTGCACCATTCGCCACTTGTACTTGATCCTTGCCATGGTAGCGATCTTGAACAGTTAAACGATCTAGATCACTAGTCAGGTGATCTGTGGCTCCACAATCCAAGTACCGGTTTGTGTCTTGGTTGGGAATGGTTGTAGTAACACTGTTTCCGCCACGACAGTCCTATGCCTGATAGGACTGATTAAATCGGTTTCTGCACACAAGGGCTATGTGGCCTGGTATACCACACACCTGGCAGCGTGGACCGCCGTTATTTCGTCCTCGACCACGGCCTCGTCTACGACCACCCCCTCCCCGGTAATTTCCACGTTGATTGGAGTTGTTGTAGCCATTAGAATTATTATTGTAGTTGCACCGGGAAGAGTTATTGTTGCTAGTTTCTGATCGTGTGATGCAAACTCGGCAGAGTTTCCCGTGGCCGTGGCTTGTGCCTCATGCGTAATTAAATAAGAATAAAATTCAGGGAGAGTTGCCTTTCTTTCATTGCTTAGGACCGTTATTGCAGTGAATAGGTCACCGTGACCTGGCCCTAGTCCCGCAAGTATGTAGGCAATTACCTCCTCATCATTCATTGGCTGTCCAATGTTTGCCATGGTATCAGCAAACCCTGTCATCTTCTGGTAATATTCAGCAGCAGACGAGTCTCCCTTCTTTGTGTTCGATAGCTGAGTTCGAATCTGAATAGCATTCCCCTGGTGTTGGGCCGAAAACATTATGTGGAGTGATGACCACAATTGTTGCGCGGTTTTGGTGCAGCTTATGAGTTGCGGGAGTACTTCTTCTGTGATCGATGCTAAAAGACCTCCAATTACAGCCTGATCTTGAACCACCCAGGCTTCATATGCCGGGTTTGGTGATTCTTTCGCTGGTTCTGTGGTTTCCTTGCTAGCAGAACTAGCGGCAATAGCAATTGTAGACGGTGGAGGCGGAGTAGAGCCATCAAGGTGACCAAAGAGATGAACACCTCGGATAATAGGGGTTACTTGTGACTTCCACACTAGAAAATTTGTGCGAGTACAGGTGATTGCAGTAGCAATAGTGGAGGACTTGATGGGCGCAGACATGGTGTAGAATTGAAGAGAAGTTCTTTGGAGAGAAGGACCAAAGAATCGATAGAATAAGGGGGTTTTGGTTTGAAGGTTTGAGCGGATCGTGCGCTCTGATACCAAGTCAAACAATATGATTTTGGCGTAAAATTCCCCTTAGGGTTATGGTCTCATTATATAGAACATATACAACTTTAGATCCTATCTTTTAGGATCTGTAACTTAGCCTACACGTACATACATATTTACCATTACATCCTTGAACTATAAACTAATCACATTTATTATCTTGACAATTTGTTCATGGAGGTAAGATCATAAACATTCAGGTAAACCGGAACTGATCCAGGTTTTCTACATTTTACAGAATTATTTCCTCAGTACAGCATCTTCAGTTGAAATCCCTTGAAAAAATGTTGAAGGAATAAAAAGAATTCAAATTTTGAATCCAATTATTTCACAGATACAATATATATGAGAGAGTGTGTGTGAGTGTGTTTCAAAAATATGAAAGCGTTTGGATGAAGGTGGAGCTTGTTGGTTCCATCGGCGACATATAAGCACCGCATCATCTCCTTTCTCCCGGCCCCCACGGAGTTTATTTTTAAATATAATAAATTTTCTATGTATATTTTTGCTATCTTCCAAACTGGTTATGTTATTATGATTTGAAATTGTTGTTTATTTTTCGATGTTAAAAAAAACAGGTGATATCTCTTATTAGCTAATTAATTAGAGACGAAGTAATTACTTTTGGGTGATTAATTTACAAATTACAACAAATTGTTCATCAAATAACAAAATGATATTAGTTATTGACAAATTGACATTATCTTTTAGCTAGGCTTGAAAAAATTTCTATTACTCTAATGTTGTTTCACAAGAACGTTCTTTTACTCCTTTAATCAGTTTGGTTTTCAAAAATTTAGAATTTATGACATTCAAACAACATGGTGTCTAATTATTACAAATTTAGATAAATAACTAGGCGAATACCCGCTTACAGTAAAAAAATTATATAATTATAATATTGACAAATACATGTTATTCTTATACCATTTTTAAAAAGTTTATATAAAAATCTCCACATTATTTTCAATTATATAATAATAGATACATGTATCAAAAATTTAGACGACAAAAATAGTAAAAACATTTATGTTAAAGATAAATAACCACTTCCCGCCGATAGAGGCAGATAACTTGCTTCCCCGGTTAACTATTATTCTAAAACCATTGAACAGTTTTTTCTTCAACTACATTGATTCAATGACGTCTATGATAGTATTGGAAACTGTCACTTTAGGGCATCAATGTTAAAAAATAAATAAATAAATGAAACCTAGAAATATCAACAATAATTGAGCGATAACGATCAAGAATGGATTGAGACACCCGGCTTAATAAAAATAGTGTAATGTCTTTTGTTTTTAGATAGTTATTAAAATTTGTGTGTATATTATCTTCAGGTATTCAAATGGGTTGATGGGTTCAATCCTTAGGACACCCTGATTCTCGAATATTTGGAATGTGTAATATACTAACATGAAAATTCAATCGTATACTTATTTTGCTATAGTTTTGAAAAGGATTTTATTGTTATTCAAGTATTTTCGATAATACACTTTTGTTGATAAGAACATAGGCACGTTTTAATATGTTTACGGTGCGATATGTAGTCAAAACAGCACATCGCACCACTTATGCGATTGAGAATTTTGAAAAACACAAACTGTATCACGAAAGCTCAAAATCAGATTATGGGGTACGACGCACGAAGAATATTATTTGCTTAATTATTTGCAAAAATTGATGTTGTTGATAGTGCCACCATTAAACAGATAGCCAACACATAATTGTTTGACCAAGTAACGTTTTTCTACTTACATTTTCACTTATCTATTTTAAAAAGGCATGATAATATCTTAAATATTGTTGTAAGAACTTTAACAAATTATAATGATTTGAATTTTTTTAATATAATAATTTATAAAGTTGTAAAAACTTGAATATTCTATGGGTGATTTTTAAACCACTTTGACTCTTTTTTTTTTTTTTAATCTGGATATAGATATTACTTGCAACTTATTGTTGCTAAAATTGTAGGAATTTAAGATACTTATGCCTTTGAGGAACACTAGAGCTTTGGAAGCTAACAAATGTAAAATCCATGTAAGCATCCAAGATTTATATGAACATTGCATTACTTAATATTCATCAAGAATTTAAAAGATTCCATGTCAATTTCAAGATAAGATGTAGTTTGCTTGACTTTTTAAAAACTCAATTTTTAGTTTGTTCTTTTAATAATAATACTTATTTTGTATATATATATATATATATATATATATATATATATATATATATATATATATATATATATATATATATATATATATATATATATATATATATATATATATATATATATTGGTTTAATCGTAGGTAGAGAATGAGTGCATCAGGTAGAAGAAGAATGCTACGCATCTATTTAAGCCACATATCATAGAAACGGGTAGTATAGGAAAATCAGCCATTCGAATTTGTGGGATTAATCATGATCAACCGTAAGGATCATTGAAGATGTGGTCAATTTCAGGTTAGTTACTTAATAATCAAATCAAATATGCAATAAAATGTATAGTTTCTAGCATCGGAATTTTGTTATTAATTAAAATTGTAGGTAATTTATACAGTTCCTTATATCAAAGGCACGTTAGTGTTATTTAATTAACTCGAGTTTTCTTTCCGTAAAAACAATTGTATTTATATCAACAAGTGTACCTCTTTTTTTGGTTGCTAATCTTATCTATCTTTAAAACGGCTTTTGGACTTTGTATTTTAAAGACATGCAAATCTTCAGCTGGGTTCTTTTCTGGTTAATGTTATGTTTTCTACTACTGATTTTGCACAACATACTTTACATAAGGTAACTTAGCATGCAAAGTTACTAATGTCGTTGATTTATTTGCAGCTCCATTTCTATCCCGCATTGGGATGCTTATACGCGTACAGTTCTTGTGGACACATGTGGATATTCTACTAGCACAGAGGAGGCGGAGGTAGAAGAGGTGGCCGAAATGGGCAAGGCTCAAAGATATGAACCATAAATCAAATTTCCAATAATTAAGTCACCACTAAAAGAAATTTGAATTTTCATATTAATCAATCTATGGAATTAGTTAACTGTAGTGATTATTACAAGTGAATATGGTGAAATAATATGTAGTGAATCACTACACATTATTTCACCATATTCACTTGTAATAATTTGCATAAACCATTTGATCATAAGAAGTTGCTCATTGTCAGATTTTTCTGCTCATAAAGTAATATAAACAGCAAAGACGACAATCAGTTAAATCCTCTATATAATAAAAAAAGTATTTATGTTTAAACCGACAGAAAAATAGAATCTCATCATCACCTTTTCGGTAGTTGCAGCTGGAGGTGGAGATGAAGCTAATGCAACCTTGTGCATTCTCATAAGCCTCTGCTACATTTATTACCCTTTGTGATCTAGTAACGTTACTTTCTTGCCACAAATTCATTGATTAATTAAATGGTGCACTTGGTACTTGGTAGAACCGGTAACAGGTAAACAAATAACTAATTTGGATAATTTTTGAAAATTACTTCAATAAAAAGCTACATACCTATCAGATGTGTCATGTATAAAATCACCTCTTCCAGAAATCTTAATCCTAGCTCCACTAATCAACTAATTTCGGTTATATTTTTACCACTACGACCCACCACAATTCCTATTTTTGGTAAAATTTTTACCACTGCGACCACCACAATTCCTATATGCTCATCGACAATTTTTATATGCTCATCAGCAACACCCATTGTCACTGAAATACTGATATCCTTTTGAAAAATGGCCTTGATAAATTAAGTTGCATAATCACAACATAGCTTCAAAGCGAAATTACAAGGAAATTGAATACCGAACCGAACCTTATTGTTTTGAAACTTTTTACCAACCCCGTTAAGGTGCTGTAGAAACAGAAAGGTATTAAAGGAATAAGCAAATATATAATATGAGATTTAAGTAAAAGAAAGGCTAACTACCAATATATGGAAAAGGAGGACTAACAGATTAAACGTAGTAAAGATCTTCAGACAATCTTAATAAAATCATATTAGCACCTTACACATGTTGCTGTAAGGTGCCACCTACCGTTACCAACATATCATTCAACCCTAATATAGATGTTAACTTGAGGGGATATCTTAATGTTAGCTTGTGAATCTTCAATGAATGATCTGCAAAAGGAAATATTAAAACAAGTTTTCAAAAACTAAAAATTCAACAAGATAATGTATAGAAAGCAACATTCTTGCTTTATCATGGATCCTCCCTTTCCGGTGACTCAATCACAAGAACCATTGGTACAATTAGTCTAACTTTTGATATTGGCTCAACCTCCTAACCATCGTTAGTGTAAAAACTAGCTGGAGATATTTAATATTGCTTAAGAGGATGTTGTCTACATTTCAACAACTTCATAAATTGTTCCAGACACAACGATAACCCTATTAGATATTCCTGGAAAATACTCATAGTTGCATGACAACTGGACTCTTTGTTAGGATCGAGACACTTAGCATACGAACACTAAACTCACACACTCAGCTCACAAATTAAGAACACAAGAATTTAATGTGGTTCGGTCCAAAACTGACCTACGTCCACCGCGGGTAACTAAGAATTTATATTCAACTACATTGTTGTGGTGTGGTACAATGGGTGAGTTATGTAGCCTTGTATTTATAGGCATGAGAATGTAAATGAAATTCAATATGAACAAGGAAGATATTGCCTTCAACAAAAGAGGCTACCAAATCTTCCTACCTTTGAAAATCTTCATTCAAACTTTCACCTAACAATCTTTGACAAACCACAAGAGTGGATTCACACTCAACAATCTCCCACTTAAAGCCACGGAACAATCTTCACCTGTGCTTCAAGTGTGCGTCTGTATTTCCGTAAACTCCTTTTTAGTTACCCCGGCCTTCTCATCAGTGAACCTGAAAGGCCCGTTAAAACTCCCATGAGTTTCAACATGTTCGTCATGACTTAAACTGTCCTTGACCCGTTCTCTATCCCTATCGGCTCCCACTGAAAACGAACTACCGAATCCTGGAACAATCTAAGAACAAACAACAACACTCTCCATATTTAGCAAGTTATCAAAAACGGAAAGACTTTTACAGCTGAAAACTGGTTCTAAATCCACTGTCGTCCTGGACCTATGATTGAAACACGACCTATGCTCCCACTGTTGCAAAACCCTGCAACTGAAACAATACTCTATGCTCTTATTGCCACAATATCCTTCGACTGATTTTTCTGAACCTTTCCATGCTCGTTCAACTTGAATCTTCCCTGTAGCTCTAGGCTTCCTACTTGCAAAAGGTCACCCTCTTCTGCCCATGAAATTCTGTGAACCGGACTTTGTTTCTCTTCTGAACTGGTACGGTCACTCCCTCAGACGGTAATCTGACCATATACAGCGAACATTCATCGTTCACAAGTCTTACCTTTCCAAAGTCTCCAACTTTTAGATTCTGCAGTGCTTCATTGCTGTGGGTAGCGTGAAATGAAGCACCAGAATTCTTGACCCAAGAGTCTTCACTGCCTTCCACTGAGTCCCAATGCATCAAACCCAGACACATTCTCAGAAGCAGAATTTCCTCTATTTGGACATCGACTCTAAATAATGTCCACACCTCAACGTCATGAATAACACCGAACTTTCTGATCCCGTGATTACACCTAAGTCTACTGACTTTCTAATCACTGCTGGATCTACCGAAAACGGATTTTCTCTTAATTACTTGATCTGTTCATCCCATGATCTGTTCTTGAACCCGTGAAACTCTGATCATCGCTGGATTTGTCTGAACGTCTGATCTTCTGTAATTCTCTAATTTTCTCCCTTTACCGATACCACATCTTGAACTTTCTGACACATAATGCCTCAGTTTGCATCTTCCATGAACTTTCCAATCTTCACTAACCGAAGCCTTGTCTGAACTTAACGATTGTTCTTGGCTCGTTATTTGCAAAATATAATCTCCACCCAAATTATTTTCGGGCTAAACTGCCCAAAACAAATGTTGGAGTGACTTGTTTTTCAAATTCTGGAACTTCAAATTCTAGAACTTCTCCGGCGGACTCCGGCGCTACAGTGTCGTCTTCTCCGGTGAACTGATTTTTACGGCCAACTTTCCGGCGAGTTTTGACCAACTTTGACCGGTGATTTGGAGGTCTTCCGACACTCAAAAAATTCGAAAAAATATATTTTCGGAATCTGCGGAACGAGACCTTTCCAACGGCGTAAACCAAAATCGTTTTTGAGACAAAAAATTTTCGACCCAAAAACAGAAAATCACTCTCTGGAGCTATACCAAGGCTCTGATACCACTTGTTAGGATCAAGACACCTAGCATACGAAGACTAAACTCACACACTCAGCTCACAAATTAAGAACACAAGAATTTAACGTGGTTCGATCCAAAACTGACCTACGTCCACGGCGGGTAACTAGGAATTTATATTCAACTACATTGTTGTGGTGTGGTACAATGGGTGAGTTATGCAGCCTTGTATTTATAGGCATGAGAATGTGAATGAAATTCAATATGAACAAGGAAGATATTGCCTTCAACAAAAGAGGCTACCAAATCTTCTTACCTTTGAAAATCTTCATTCAAACTTTCACCTAACAATCTTTGACAAACCACAAGAGTGGCTTCACACTCAACACTCTTGCATTGGATCGTGATTGGAAATCTGAAATTGTTGATCCACCTTTTCCGATGATTGAACCAACTTCAGCATTTGTTGCCAGAAACCTCAGGTATATAGTGTCTGTGTAGTCTTGTACATAAAATGGCATCATTACTATAACAAGTTAAGATACTAAATTCAAAAAATGCGCATCTAAACACTTTAGAAAGGGGGTGAATTTGAATCTAAGGAAAAGGAAAGAGGAAATTTATAGCCCGGACAACAGTGAAGTAAATTAAAACAAGTTTCGGTCTTTTTAAATATAATGCATTGTTTTGATAGTGTCTCTTTGCAAAATTATTCTAGCCATATCATAGCACATATAAGGATTACTAGATTAAGGATTCCTGATGAAAATGCATATTCTACCAAATTTTATTGAAGTACTTGTTGCTCTTGGGAAATTTTGTAATAAAAGTTAAGTCTAGAACAAGAACTTGCTAGCCTTGTATAATTTAGCATTCTACTTTATTTTTTTCTAATTAAGACATTATACTATAAATAATTCACCCACTTAGCATTGTATTTTGATTTTTCTTAATAAAGCTAAGTTGTCGAACATTATATGTAATCGATAATAGAGATAATAGAACAATCATGGGTCGTGTTTAGCACGACCTTTAGATTCACCTAGTATATACATAGAACTAGAAAACATATTTAGGAGTAGCACCCGGTATATTAGGGGTAGCACGTCGTAAAGTTTACACTACGTCGAAAGTTTTCTAAAGAATTTTCCACTACGTTGAAAAAGCTAAGTAGTAGCACGGGCCACCCTGTGCCCTATATTAGTTCCCCTCCTATATATATATATATATATATATATATATATATATATATATATATATATATATATATATATATATATATATATATATATAATAAATAGTATATTGAAGGTTGAAAAGTTTAAATAAAAGAAACTAACAAAATAAACATGATTTATAATAAGTATTATATTTTGAACTATATGAAAAAGATAGTATGCTTTTTAAATCATATAAATTTTATAGTAGAGATCTCACAAAGAATATTTGAAAAATGGGTAATCTTACATTTGTGTGGCACTTTTGATAAATGCCAAGAAGAAAATTATAAACAATATTTTAATTAAGTCGGAAAATAAGTATTAAAAGTGATTTTGACCGTATGAATTCTCCCCGCATCTTATCTTATATCTTATCTTATCTTATCTATATCTATATATATTATAATGGAAGTATTTTTACTCAAACCACATTCATTTGAAACCTCCAACTTTTCAACTTCCTTTTCAATTAATATATTAAATCTTTTATTATTCTAATTTCATATAATATTGTTCATTTGAATCTCCCACTTTATGTGTATTATTGTAATATACATACTTTAATTAAGGACTTTTATTGTCAATTATAAGTACACTATTTTATTAAATACATTCACATATATGTTTATATTGTTGAAAAATTTAAAAATATCATATTAAATAGATAATTTATCATGTTAATTAGATGTTATCTAGAATCGAGATAAATATTTTTTTGTTAATTAAACAACTCAATTTTAGAGGCTATATTCTTTACTTATTTATTTAAAGATATGTTAAATTTTGCTATTTTTTATCACAAGTTAAAAGAGTAACATAAAAAATTATAGCTGACATAGTTTAATACACAAATAAATTAAGAAAATTAAAATTGTATTCACATATCTATAACCCCTAAATCATTATAATTATCACGTAGTTATTTTATTTAAATATTTTACAAATTTTCAAATGTTTTAGTATCAATAACATTTTATTAATAAGTAGTAGTTTTAAATGTCTTTTTTTTTTAAATTTTTTTCTAACTATAATATGTCGTTGTTAACAAACAATAACAACCCTTGATATTTTAAGTAATCATCACGATCAAAATTAAAATATTGTCAAATAAGTAAGTTTTAAATTAACTAATCATAACAATAGTTCAAAATAACAATAAATCAAGAATTATTCTTAATTTAATTAATACACAAGCCGTGGATAAAGTTCATTGAGTAATAATAATTCATGCGAACTCGGCTTTGAGGGTCGGGTCTTGGTGTTAGATCTGAATCGTGGATCTGGTTTGGTGCCGTCAGCTTGTTCCCGACTCGGTTCCTAGCTGCCATTAAAGAACCAAACCGTTAGAACCGCCCCAGGGCATGAGCCCCGGGAGACGGCTCCGACGCTCAAGTCAGTATGGTGAAAGATGAGAGTTGATCTCTCTTGGCCAGAGAGAATCGTCATTATGTCGAGGGAGAGAAGTAGAAGTTGATCACTTAGGGAATTAGGGTTCCCTCATGTTCTATTTATAGGGAACAATTAGGTCAGGCCTTGGGCCAGCCCAATTCAGGCCCAGCTAGCCGGCAGAGCGGCCGGGCCGGCTAGCGGGCCGAGCAGCCAAGCGGGCTGGAAGGCAGTCCAGGCCGGCAAGCAGCCAGCAGGATGGAAAGCAATCCATCCTGGAAACTCCAGGCCGGCAAGCAGCCAGCAGGTTGGAAAGCAATCCATCCTGGAAACTCCAGGACGGCAAGCAGCCAGCGAGCTGGAAGGCAATCCAACCTGGAAAGTCCAGGCCGGCAAGCAGCCAGCGGGCTGGAAGGCAATCCAACCTGGAAAGTCCAGGCCGGCCAGCAGCCAGCGGGCTGGAAGGCAATCCAACCTGGAAAGTCAAGGCCGGCAAGCAGCCAGCGGGCTGGAAGGCAATCCAACCTGGAAAGTCCAGGCCGGCAAGTAGCCAGCGGGCTGGAAGGCAATCCATCCTGGAAAGTCCAGGCTGGAAAGCAGCAGGTCGGCCGGTGGACCTATGTCATCAAGTCCCCCAGTCCGATGTGATTGGTTTGCGACCAATCGCATTGGACTGGATACAGTTATATTGATCATATGTCGTCAAGTCCCCCCAATCCGATGTGAATGGTTTATGACCAATCGCATTGGACTGGACATAGTAAATGTGCATCAATATACAAAATGAATGACCAAACCTCGCCTACGTGAGCCGTAGTATGTTGTAGCAGATTTTAAAGTAGGCTTGGATCTACACAACGTGAGGCGAGCTTGATAATGTTTTCTTGCATCGTCGGATTATGATTCGATCGATATGACGCATCATAGTTATTGTCACAGCTATGTACTGTGACGGTCATGCAACATGGAGGTGGCGTGATAATGCCGCAAGGCGACTATATGATGTTGCAGCGGAGTTGTTGTAGTCATTTGTGGAGGGATTGTTGTAACGTGCTCATTATATCTTGGTGTAGTACAGCCACTGATCATTTGCGCAACCTTCTTCGCATGAACTCTGATAACCGTCTCTATAATGTTTTGTATTAGCGGTACCGGGCTGGTTTCCCCCAGTCTGATGCGGGTAGCTGACATGTATTTGTGTCAGACTAAAGCGAATAGAGGAAAGTTGTTGTAATAGTGTTGGCCAAATTGTTGTTTTGATGATATGTCATTGCCGCCATAATGAGCGGTAAGGATTGTTGTCTGGATAAACAATCAGCAGAGCTACCTCCTGGATAATGAGCAGCGGGGCTATCCGGATAATAAGCAGCAAGGCTGCCTCTTAGATAATGAGTAGCGGGGCTGCTATCGGGATAATAAGCAGCGAGAATACTTCCCGGACAATAAGCAGCGACGGTGCCACCCGGACAATAAGCGGCAAGGCTGTTGCCGAGATAATGTTGTTGCTGTAGAATAACTTTGTTGCAGTGAGATGCGGTGTGAGAAGTATTTATTAATCGTCTGAGTATAGAAGAACTCGTTCTTGTCTTTGTCAGTCCTCAGAAGGAAGAGATGTCGTTGGACATGTTAAGGCTTGAACTTAGAGTCGCTGAGCGTGTTAAGAACATTTCGTCAATTCAGACCTTGCTAAAGCTAGGACCAGGAGTCACTGAGCCCGCTAGGGAATATTTCACCCTTAAGGTCGATAAGACTAGGACCAGGAGTCGCTAAGTCTTTTTCGGGATGTTTCACCCGGCTGGACCTTGCTAAGGCTAGGACCAGGAGTCACTGAGCCCGCTAGGGAATATTTCACCCATAAGGTCGATAAGACTAGGACCAGGAGTCGCTAAGCCTTCTTCGAGATGTTTCACCCGACTGGACCTTGCTAAGGCTAGGACCAGGAGTCACTGAGCCCGCTAGGAAATATTTCACCCTTAAGGTCGATAAGACTAGGACCAAGAGTCGCTAAGCCTTCTTCAGGATGTTTCACCTGGCTGGACCTTGCTAAGGCTAGGACCAGGAGTCACTGAGCCCGCTAGGGAATATTTCACCCTTAAGGTGGATAAGACTAGGACCAAGAGTTGCTGAGCCTTGGATTAGGGCCAAGGGCCTCGCCAATCTAGTATGTAAACGGGTTGGGACCAACGGTCGCGCAACCATGGATTAGGGCACTAAGCCACGCCAATCTAATATGTAGGCGGGTTGATGCTGCCAGCAACTCAGGGAAAAGGTTATGTCTTTTGAGCTCCATTAAAATTGTGCTTCTACTAGCCAGCACTCTACAGATCTGCTCGTGGAATAGTTGCGGCTTGGTTGTTTTTATAAGGCCATTTAACACAATTGTTGTCGAGATAGCAAGCAGCGGTGTTGCTGTCAAGAGTTGTACGGTCTGGTGGCTATCCAGCTAAGCGGTTGGATAGCATGGCTGTTGGCCGGACAGTGTGACTGTCTAGAGCTTGGTAGCATGGCTGTCTGGAGCTAGACAGCATGGTTAGCATGGTTGACATATTGCTAGCAGGAACTGGGTGGAAAATGCGAGCTGGAGCTAGGCAACATGACTATTGCCTGAGGCTGAGTAGCGGCTGTCCGGCTAAGCGGTTGGGCAGCATGGCTGCTGGCCTGATAGTGTGACTTTCCGGTGCTGGAGAGCGTAGTTGTCTGGAGCTGGAAAGTATGGTTGTCTGGAGCTGAAGAATGACTACTGACCGGAGATGGGCAGCGGCTGCTGCTTGAGTTCAGAGTATTAATGTCATCTCCTAAGAATACTTTATCATTACCAGCTTGTCATGTAGTTTATCTTCAAACTTAATATAGATATAATACTTCTGTGTAGTGTTGTGTCAACCCTTTTACTCCTTTTTTTTGGAAGAGGTAATGATGATTTAATGAGGATAATGAGTGTATGGGGTTAAGTCTTATACAACTGAGTATGGATTGTTTTTTTGTTTGTATTGTTAATTCGCCCCAGAAGATGTGGAAGCTCGTGTATGGAAGTTTTGTGCATGGATCATTACATTTCATATTTGCAGGCGTTCTTTTCGTTGGTAAGTGCTCGATGGCATGGCTGTTAGTTGGAGTTAGAGCCGAACAACGAGGCTACTAGTTGAAACTGGCCGCGGGCTGCCAACGGTGCTGCTAGTTAGCTTGGCCGCAGATTTGCTGGCTAGCGTTAGAGCCAGGCAGCGAGCTGGCTGGAGCTGGGCCGTGACTATCGGCTGGAGCTGGGCCACGGGGCTGTCATCTGGAACTAGCAGCGGAGATGCTGGCTAGCGCTGGAGCCGGGCATATGGCTGGCTGGAGCTGGGTCGCGACTACTGGCTAGAGCTGGGTAATGGCTGCCGGCTGGAGTTGGGCCACGGCGCTGCCATCCAGGACTGGCAGCGGAGTTGCAGGCTAGCGCTGGAGCCGAGCAGACAGCTGGCTAGAGCTGGGTCGCGACTGCTGGCTAGAGTTGGGCAGTGGCTGCTAGCTGGACAACGACTGTCGACTGGATCTGGGAAGCGTGGCTACTCGTTGGAGTCGACAGTCTGGCTGCTTGCTGGAGTTGGACAACGCGGCTGTCTGTGTTGCTTTGTGCGTGTTTGTACCTCGTTCATTTGCACATGTCAAAAGAAGCAACATAAAAGTGAGTTATCAAGGCTCTACCGTCATATACAAAGAGTAATAAATGAGTATTCGAAGTCAAAATATTTTTATAGAGATGTATGTGTTTATTCTTGTATATTTAACCATACCAAGATATTCTTCCATAATCAAATTGCTAAAAACACACATGAATTTTCCACAAGCTAGTTGTGTATAGCATCTCTACCCCTATCCCCCACCTTTTTTTTTTGAAAAATATTATTGGCATTCACACATTACGGAGGGGGTGTTGTAATGCATAACGATATATTACCGCATAACCATTGTGAGGAAAATTTATAAAATTATGTTCTGTGTTTTGCAAAAACATAGGTTTTTACTTTTGAAAAAAATGTGAAAATAGAATGAGGTGTATGTACCTCATGCAACGAGTTTTGTGTCGATGAGGCTCACCGACATTGTAAGTATCGCTTTGAGAGTTGTACCAAGATGTACGAATTAGTGAGGAGTTAAAACGAGACCGGGGAGTTGCGGTTCTATTGTTGTCGAAGTAGTGATGTGGCGCCAGATTGTGCCATTGCTTTGGCGTTTTTGTGTCTCGTTTATTTGTTCATGTCATGGTAAACAATAGACGTAAGTATCAAGCATGTGCATGTATGTAATAAATGCACATTTGGAAATTGCATGTATCGTATAACCGTGATGAGTTTTCAGTGTGCAACTTCAAGTTAATCGGCTTATACTTAAAATTGAACTTTGCAGTTGTAAGTGAAATGTTGCAAGGATTTGGAAATTGCATGTATCTTATTGAGATATTTATTATTCAATGAGATATGTGCCTGATGGCACCGTTGTGGTTTAATATTTTGTGTCGTTTGTAACTTGCGATTTGTCCGTCCCCCTTTAATGTAACACACAAATATGAATGAAAAAGTAAGACCTGGAAGTCGAGTAAAGTCCTGTGTGCTTTGCCATGGGAGTTCAAGTCTTAATGGGCACATTATTTCGCATGATCTGCCATGGGAATTCACGTCTCGCTGCTTCATGTATTGTACCATATGCATATTACTAATCGCTACTTGGAGTTCAAAAATCTTGTAGTCGTTTGGCAATTTGTATATTATGCTACTGTTCAAAGTGTTGCCGGCACAACTTTGATGTGCATGGAGGAGTTTCTTGTGGCCATGTGCGCGATCGATGGTTTTCGAGTTAACTTAGCGGCCTCCAAATATAGTATTCCTCGGTATATCAAAACGAAAAGGTTTAAAACAAGGAAAATTGTTATATGATTGATGGCTAAAATAAATAAAATCAGAAAAAAAAAATATATAACTCTGCATGATCTGTGAATGGTCATATGTGTGAACTCTATTTTAACTGAAAGAGATTTTGTGGTGGATATTATATATGCCACGTATCCTGTGGAGGAAATATCACAATAGTCTTTGGAAATAGCAAAAAGAAAAGCTTTACCTTTCTTAATGTTGAGGTAGTGAATTTGCATTTATCTCTTTCTATTGTATTTAACTCTTTTTAAGTTGACTTTAGCGTGTTTATCAATTTGAAATAGTAGGAGCAACTTGATTATGGCATTGTATATTGCAACTTCAGGAGTTACTCCTCTTTCAGACATTTTTTCGAACACGTTATGTGCAAAGTCCATTGCGATCTCTTGTGGTGAAGTGTTTGCTTAATGATTGCTCCATTTAACAGGGGGAATTGCCATAGTCCTCCTTATTTTAACAACAACTCAACCCCAAAATTGAGCAAGTAAGGGTTAAAATCTTAGAGATTGTTTGCTACACCACAAGATTGGATTCCTTGATAATTGATGTGAACTAATCGAAGATGTAGTAGACATTCAACTATCACTTCAAATGCTAACAGTAATTAAGGAGTAGGGCATGCGTTTAATTGGTAAACCTGTTGATTCGGAAGAGGTCGAAAATGATTGGAGATTAGGAACCCTTCACTAGTGATTAGAGATAGCCATCGACTATTGGTGAATACACGTATTTTCCTTGTTACTGCCCCTTCTTTTCAATCCAATGGATTATTTTCATGATTTCTCTTCAAGGACGACTCTACCCCCACACCCCTGATGAGACATGGTTTCTTGTTTGTCGCTCGAAGTGGACAGTTGGCGATCGGTACACATCACGATGAGCAGCTCATCGAGGAGAGAAAGAACCCGTATGCAGATTAAAATTTGCCTGCCTTGCTTTTTGGCTTTTCCGGCGCTGGTGAAGCGTAATTGTCGGATACACAGTGGCTGGGGTGGAGCTTTGGCGAAGTCGATTATGCGGAGAATGGGTTTTTCTTTATGGGAATTTTAGGTATTTAGGGGTTGAGTGTTTACATATTTGAATCAAACTATAGAAGATGCTGTATACTAGTTGTCGATTTTAATATTGTTTCAACAGTATGAGTTCGAGCCTTCTTCCCCTTTCCTCGAATGAATATCTTAAACCCATCTCTTCACAGTTCCCATGATAATAATGAATTTGAGAGAGAAATAAGCTCTTTAAGGTAATCAAAGCAAGAAAATTTTCTCTAAATCAGACTTATTCAGGGCTTACGGATGACAGGATTTTTGTTTAAGGTTTCTTTTGTTTGCTTGGGTTTCTTTAGACGAAGAAGAACAGACCAATAGTTCTGAAATATAGGTGAAGGGTTTCTTAGGAAATGAAACCTTTGAAGAACATGTCAGTAAATACTTTCGAGAACATCCAAAGAAACAAATCTATAGAGATCGTTGCAAGAAGTGAAGTGATGATATACCATAGGCGACGTACTCGTCAGCTCGCCAGCTCGCCAGCTCGTCAGCTCGCCAGCTCGGCAGCACAACAGCATGGCAAGACGTCCAGCCAGCTGCTAGGAGACACGCGACCCGCCTGGCTGGACGACACGCTCCCTAACAACCTCGAATATTCGGGAATCCCATAAACCAATAAGGGAATGACAGCTCTCCTCGCAAGAGCTCAATGTACGATTTACCAACACGAATGATTCGGTTAGTGTACGACCCACTACCTGGTCAGACCAATGCACCAATCACAGACAAGCACAGAAGATCCGCCAATCAAAGAAGGCCCACGATCCCAACGATCGTGTGGTCCCCCAAAGGTACAATGGTATATGATGACTGTACTAACTAGACCGTCGGAGCGCCCTCCCGGGATCGCCTCCCAGAGTGCGACTGACCATCTTTCTCGTTATTGTGAACTCAGGCCATCCTTCCAGTCAACCGGTGAAGACCTAGAAGGGGAGTTCTCATCATTGGCGCCATCCGTTGTGTGACATAGCAAGGATAATATTCTCTGAAACAGAATGGCTACACCATCGGAGAATCAGCAAGGCAACGTCACGCCAAGCCCAATCCGACCGATGATGTCTCTAGACGCCGCTACACCACAAACGCCGGTACACGTACTCAATACACCTTCCTCAGCCACTATCATACCACCATGGTAGCCGCCGCTACCAACTCCTGTAGCGCCACCAGTGACGTCCCTCCACCCCCTACTTCAAACCGGAACGTCATCTATCCCACCATTACTTACACCACAGATTACTACACCCACATCGACGGGAATGTCGATGTTTCCTCTTTTCCCTTTCCTTCAGTCGGGAACATCGATGCATTCCCCCATTTCCCTAGGATTTTCTTCATCTATTTCCGCACCATTAACCACCAGTTTCTCTTCGACCTCTACACCAGTCTCAACTATCCCCCATCAGATGTTTACCGGCATGCCAACGCCCCATACACCCTTTGGACTGCCACCATTCTACGGCAGCAGTTATACGCCACCTTACATAACGCCCCCATACAATTTTGTACCACTTCATTCACCTTTTCAGCAATATACACCAGCTCCAATTCCAACAGTAACAACCAGTCGTTCCCCTTTTGTCAAAGAGTTACTGGACTACGAGATTCCAAGTACAGCCAAACTGCCGACGTTGAAAGTTTATAACGGTACAACATGTCCTGATAGCCATATTGACACATATGAATGGCATATGACGTCCCTGAAATTAGATCAGCGATTCTGGTGCGCGTACTTTCCAACAACTTTGGATGGAAACGCAGGCGCGTGGTTTAAGAGTTTGGCACCAAATAGCATCTACAGTTTTGAACAGTTGAAACAACTCTTCCTAACAAATTTCATGCAACTCAGAAAGTATAGAGGCGATAATCACGCCATCATGGGATGTAAACAACGTGAGGGCAAGTCTGTGAAAGAATACTTCAGGCGTTTCAACAAAGCAACACTAGACGTCCCGGGACAAGACGATAGAATGGTAACAGGCGCCTTCACCTGGGGACTTCTCCCAGGACCGTTGTCCAGGAAGTTCCTGGGAAAACCACCTCAGACGCGTCACGAACTCAAAGAGCGAGTAGAACGTTTTCTCCGCCAAGAAGAAGGGACTGTGGAAAAACAATCATATCTCAAAGCAACTTCAGACCAATACCATAAACGCTATGATCAATACCAGCACCGTAGCCGCCGAACCGATTATGCCACTCCTTCCTTTAGAGGAGGGCGACCACCACGGCGGTACAACCCATTCCCTAGAGAAGAGCAGCGAAATCGAAACACAGATGTTTACGTGGTCAAATAAAATACTGGTAAAGCCCAAGACAATAGACACCGGTACTGTGAATACCACAAAAGTAGGGCTCATGACACAGCGGACTGTGCTATGTTGAAACGGGAAATGGAGGAAAAACAGCTTAAAGGAAATCTCATAGAAACAGCAAGGAAATTACGGGAACAATACGAAGCGGATAGAAACATGGGAAGAAACAAGAACGACGAAAAAGGAGTTGGGCGAGAACTTGAGATACTAGCTATCCGCGCCTGCCACAAACGAACCTCATGCGCCAGAGTGGAAGCCGCGCGCCCCCATCAAAAGATTCTAAACCTGGACTTTTCTATAGACGATCCTAGACCAGAAAACTGGCAGGGAGACAACCCTTTAATCATCGTTGGGTACGTCAAGAATATTAAGATCCACAGAGTATATATCGACAGTGGAAGTGTCGCAGACATCATTCACGAGCATTGTTTCAACTTACTTCCTCAAGTAATTAAGGATACCTTAAAGCCAGCCAATGGCCGATTGGTAGGGTTTACAGGCCACAGCATCTGTCCAGTCGGGACAATACACCTCCCCTTCACACTACGGAGCTTCGATGAGAAGCTCTACAAAACCATTCTCCTCGAATTCGTTGTGGTAAGTGCACCGTCGGAGCATAACATGATATTGGGGCGTCCAGGACTCCTGAAATTTGGTGCAGTAGCATCTACGGTCCATGGCACACTCAAATTCAAAACGTCCGGTAACACGGCATGCGTTCTGGCCACAAACCCTCAGCAATTGAGATGCTACCAGGTCATGCAACCTACAGATATTGTCCGCCCCACTAAGAAAGTAAGATCGGAAGAGTCTGCTGACAAGGTGATTGTTAACCAAGATCACCCTGAGCAGCTTATCAAGATAGGCGAAACACTCCCCGCTGATGTAAGAGACGCAATTGTCACTCTCCTCCGGAAATACCAACACGTGTTTGCATGGAAGCCATCTGACATGGTGGGGGTGGATAGAGATATTATAGAGCACAACTTAAATGTCAAAACGGGGAGTGGCGCCATTAAGCAAAAGAAGAGAAGCCAAGCTGGCGAACGTAATGCAGCGATCAATACTGAAGTATCCAAACTGGTGGTCGCCGGAATTCTACGAGAAGCAATTTTCCCCGATTGGATAGCCAACCCAGTAATGGTTAAAAAGCACGATGGCAGTTGGCGTATGTGTATAGACTATACAAATTTGAACAAGGCGTGTCCCAAAGACCGCTACTGTCACACCCCCGACCGAGGCGGCGGAACATGCCGGGCTGTGCGACTAAGTTCTTGGATCACACGCAATTAAATATACAGTACAAGTACAACAATAAACCAAAGGATAGTTGTATTTCATCTTGAAGTTTGAATACATGGTTCTTACTGTCACACCCCGATCCTTGGCGGAATCGATCAAGGCGTGATATATTGTTCAAAGTCTCATGACAACTATGTTATAATATGATTAGATTCAATTAAGTACTAAGTATGCAAACAAGATCCACAACATACAAATACAAATCCAAATATAACAACATTTATTACATCAAATTTAAATAGTCTTGTGGGTTTCTAAGGCACACCCTACTTTTCATCAACTTCATTCTTCAAATCTGCATCATGGGTAAAAACAGGTTAACTACGAGAGTTGGTGAGTAATCTAGTTTTATTAAAGAAAATTGTGAGTTTGAATAATTTGAAATTTGTTTTCTTTTGAAGTTGGCAAGCAACTGTTATTGAGATAACAGTTTATAAATCAAAAATTGATTAACAAATGATAACAACAACAATAAGTCCTCACCCTATATATACATATATATATATATATATATATATATATATATATATATATATATATATATATATATATATATATATATATATATATATATATATATATAGGATGGAGCATCTAATCATCATACACACACAACCTCGTGCGATCAATCACCTTAGCGTCCCAAGGCGGGGTGGTCAACCCAATAGCGCTATTATTGTCCATAACGTACCTCAAGAATACGGGCATAGTCATGGAGATTAGACTAAAAATGATAATGCACTACAAGTACATGTAGCGTAAACAAACAATAATTATACAAATAATGATTCAAGTATAAATGTCCCAACAATGTCTCAATTGTGATAAAATAATAAAATGAAGTTGAAAACATATTAGAACCACATGATACACCCCAAAAGTATTGAAAATTATAAAATATGGGGTAGATTACTCACATTAGTCCAATAAGGAATGCGCTTGTTGTACGATAGACGGCTCGAGTCAAAATGTCGTAGAACCTAATATAATTAATAGTTTTGGCTTAGGAATCGATAAACGGGAATATAGTATTAATAAAAATAATTAGACACATATTCTTATATTAGATGAATTAACAATAATCCAAATTTTGTTTTGAATATTAATGTATTCATATGTTAAATGAATTTTAAATTGAATTAATTACTTTGCTTAATTAATTTATATCTTCACATTAGGCAAGATTTTAATAATTTCTTATTAAAATAATAACTAGTCAAATTATAAGTATTTACAGATTTTATATATTATAAACAATTATTTATATGAAATAATCATTAAAAATGCATTTTTACTTGCTTAGATATTTAGGAAAATGGTTTTAAATACTAAACAGTAATGAAACATTCTAAAATTATCCGAAAATCATTATTTCATAAAATAGTAATTACTGTAAAATTTTTATATTTTTCTTAACTGCTTTAGTATTTATTTAGTATTTTAATAATTAAACCACAACAAAATTCGGGAAAAATAATAAATGATTCCCACAAATTCTGGAAACTTAACCATAGTTTTCTAACATTATATTGAGCCTACTATAAATATTTTGGATATTTTGGACTATGGGAAGTATTTTTTATGTTTTTCATTATTAACTAATCAATAAAATCATAAATAATAGGAAAATATTAAGAGAAATTCATTAGACTTTTTATTTATGATTAAAATGTTATATATGATATTCGGATAAGGTTTTATAATTTTTGGACATGTGTAGCTGTTTATTATCAATTTAAACCATTAAATAATCATTAAATCAGGAAAAATAAGCAAACATTCTTAAAAAAATCTGTACATTTTGTCATGGAGTCTTTAAAATGTTAATAAGGTGTGACAAATATAAAATCTAGTTTTTAACATACATAACTATATTTTGCAATTTATTTATCTACAACAAAATAAAATACAAAATAAGCATCAAACTGTAATATAAATGCATGAAACTTTACAAATCCACTTTACTCAATATATGGGTTATTCCAAAATGTTCCCAGAATTTATTGACTGAAAAAAGTATTTTATGTGAATTATTGCCCTATTTTATTGCAATAATTATAGTAATTCAATAAAAATAAGTTATTTTCTGAAAATTTCCAGAACTTCTTATTTTATTGATGGGATCTTGAGAAAAATCAGGTTTATGCATAAAATGAGTTTTAGATAGTTTGGTGGATTTAATTTGTTTCATTCATGAATTTGAGACTTTTAACAACATACCTTGATGAATGCTTCAAGAGGGATGAAGATTTGAGTATATTGGAGTGTTCTTGGCTGAAATATGAAGATTTGTAGGAGGAATTTCGATATTGAGAGTGAGAGAAAGAATAGATATGGTTTGAGTGGTGATGAGAATAATGTGTTGGGAGAAAAATGAAAGGAAAGATGATGGGAGGTGTGAGTGGGAGACAATGGGAATAACTTTTAGATTTTGGTGGTCTTCATAATTTCCCACTAGCACAAGCATCTCTATGTAATACACTAACTAATATAAAAATTTTATAAAATTTAATGTAGAGTTTATAAAAATAGAGTTTTATAAAAAAATAGGTTATTATTTGATTATAACAATCTACTTTGATTTGAAGTTTAATTATAGCATTCAAGTTTGATTCTTTTAATTTAATTAGAGCATCATACTTTGATTTGATTTTAATATGGTATCATAATTTAATTTGATTATAGTTATAACGTTATACTATGCTATATTGCTATTAACGTCAATTTATATCGTATTGTATGGGTTTTGATCCTATTAGCGTCAAGTAAGCTCGAGTAGGGTTTATTAAATTTCCAATTGGGTTGGGTTGACCCGAATCCATTTTAGGCGGATGTCACAGTCTCCCCTACTTTAGGAAATTTCGTCCCGAAATTTAAGAAGAGAGTACCTTAAGAGAAAAGCTGCGGGTATTTGGTACGCATATGATCCTCACGCTCCCATGTATACTCAGGTCCACGTGCTGACTGCCACCTGACCTTGACCAGGGGAATGCGACTTCTTTTGAGTTGCTTTTCCTTTCGGTCGGCAATATCCAAGGGTTTCTCGATAAATTGCATTGTCTCGTCGATTTGGATATCCTCGAGAGGAACATGAAGGTTCTAGTCTGCTAAACACTTCTTGAGGTTGGCTATATGAAATACTGGGTGAACTTTATTAAGCTCTATTGGTAGATCCAACTCGTAGGCTACTGGTCCGATCCTTTTCAGGATTTTGAACGGGCCTACATAGCGTGGTGCCAATTTACCCTTGCGTCTAAATCGAACCACACCTTTCCATGGGGACACTTTTAACATGACCATGTCACCCACGGTAAATTCAAGCGGTTTGCGTCGCTTGTCGGTGTAACTATTTTGTCGGCTACAAGCTGTGAGAAGGTTATTGCGAATCTGAGTGATTTTGTCGGTTGTTTCCTGGATAAGCTCAGGACCAACGATTGGAGAATCCACTGTTGCGCGAATTACATGAGACTCTCCAATTTCATGCCAGCAAATAGGAGATCGGCATTTACGGCCATATAATGCCTCAAATGGTGGCATCCTGATGCTAGAATGATAACTGTTATTATAGGAGAATTCCACCAACGGTAAATGAGAGTCCCAGTTTCCTCCGAAATCTAAGACACACACCCTCAACATATCTTCGAGTGTTTGAATTGTCCTCTCAGATTGACCATCGGTCTGAGGATGATAGGCGGTACTGAGATCAAGGCGGGTTCCCATGGCTTCTTGAAGTGATTGCTAGAACCGAGAGAGAAATCTCCCATCACGATCTGCAATGATGCTGAGAGGGATGCCATGCCGACTAACTATCTCGTCGATGTAAATCCGAGCAAGTTGTTCGACCTTGAAATGTTCACGGATGGGAAGGAAGTGAGCAGATTTAGTCAAACGGTCAATGATTACCCAAATGTTGTCATGTCCCTTGGTGGTACGGGGAAGTTTGGTTACGAAATCCATGGCGATCGCTTCCCATTTCCACTCGGGGATTACCGGTTGGACCAATAGTCCAGAGGGTCGTTGATGTTCTGCTTTGACCCTGGAACATGTACGACATTTGGCCACGAATAAAGCAATATCCTTTTTCATTCCCAACCACCAATAATTGGTTCTCAGGCCATGATACATCTTGTCAGCACCAGGATGAATGGAATATCGAGTTTTATGGATTTCTTCCATCAGGAAGGAACGAAGATTGTCACGATCTGGGATCCAGATACGATCTTGATAATAGAAAATACCATCAGATTTACTTTCCAACTCCCTATCAATTCCCGTGGGCATGTTATTTTCGGTAATTGCCGAGTGTTGGGCTCCTCGAATTCGGTCACTGAGATTGGACAAGATAGGAGAACATATTAGATGAAATGCTTTGGCATGTTCTTTTCGACTTAACGCGTCGGCTACCACGTTTGCCTTGCCCGGATGATAGCGTATTTCACACTCGTAATCATTTAGGAGTTCAACCCAACGTGTTTGTCTCATGTTGAGTTCCTTTTGATTAAGAATATGTTGCAAGCTCTTGTGGTCGGTGAAAATTACGCATTTAGTGCCGTAAAGGTAATGCCTCCAAATTTTAAGAGCGAAAACCACGGCACCGAGCTCCAAATCATGAGTCGTATAATTCCTTTCATGGATTTTGAGTTGTCGCGATGCGTAAGCTATAACCTTTCCCCTTTGCATCAAAACACAACCTAGACCGTGATTGGAGGCATCGCAGTATACCACGAAATCTTCGGATCCTTCAGGGAGTGTAAGAATTGGAGCGTCACACAATCTTTGTTTAAGAGTTTGGAAAGCGTCTTCTTGCTTGGGTCCCCAATCAAATGGCATACCCTTGCAAGTGAGAAAAGTAAGCGGTAAAGCGATCTTTGAGAAATTTGAAATGAAACGCCGGTAATAGCCGGCTAAACCGAGGAATGACCGAATTTCCTTGGGGGTACGTGGGGCTTTCCAATTCTTGACTGCTTCAACTTTTGCGAGATCGACTAAAATACCCTTGTCACTTACAATATGACCGAGGAATTGTACCTCATTTAACCAAAACTCGCATTTCGAAAATTTGGCATAAAGCTGATTTCCTTGCAATGTTTGGAGAGTTAGACGAAGGTGTCTTTCATGGTCTGCCTTTGTCTTGGAGTAAATGAGGATGTCATCAATAAAGACGATAACAAAACGGTCGAGATAAGGTTTAAATACCCGATTCATCAAGTCCATGAATGCGGCAGGGGCATTGGTTATACCAAAAGGCATAACGGTGAACTCGTAATGACCATAGCGGGTTCGGAAAGCGGTTTTGGGGATGTATTCTTCCCGTACTCGAAGTTGGTGATAACCCGAGCGGAGGTCGATTTTTGAGAAGCATGAAGCACCTTGAAGCTAATCAAAAAGGTCGTCGATCCGAGGTAACGGATATCGGTTCTTGATGGTCAATTTATTTAACTCCCGATAATCGATACACATACGAAACGAACCATCTTTCTTTTTAATGAAGAGAACCGGGGCTCCCCAGGGTGAAGTACTAGGGCGGATAAATCCCTTATCGGTTAATTCTTGGAGCTGACTTGCCAATTCTTGCATCTCGGTTGGAGCCAACCGATATGGAGACTTGGCTATGGGAGCAGCCTCAGGAACGAGATCGATGCGGAACTCTAGCTCACGTACTGGTGGGAGTCCAGATACGTCATCGGGAAAGATGTCGGGAAAGTCTCATACAATCGGAATATCTTTGATCTTTTTTTTTCGACCTTTGTTTCCACCACATGGGCTAAGAAAGCCATGTATTCTTTACGTAGATATGATCGAGCTTGAGTACATGACATAAGACTAAGCTTTTTTGAACGAGTCTCGCCATAAATACGAAGACTTTGACCGTCGGCAAGAGGAATACGAATAAACTTCTCGTAACATACTAGTTTAGCATGGTTTTGGGATAGCCAATCCATTCCCACGATGATGTCGAAGCTACCAAGTTCCATAGGAACTAAATTGACGGAAAATTTATGACCGCAAAAATCGAAAGTGCAATCTTGGATGACTGCATTGAGTGAAATGTATTTTCCATTGGTGACTTCTACGGTAAAGTTTTCATCAAGAATCGTGCGAGGTGTGTGAAGTATGGGTTCAAATTCCAAAGACACAAAACTTTTATCGGCACCTGAATCAAAAAGTACTGATGCGTAGCAGTCATTTATGAGAAACGTACCATTTACGACCTTGTTATCGGTCTGTGCTTGGGTTGCGGTAATGACAAATGCTCGGCCTTTGGGAGCTGGAACATGCATTGTTGGATTTGCCTGGGCTTGAGTGTTAATGATATTGACAAGCCTAGGACACGCGTTTCTGAAATGGGTGGGGTCACCACAGTTGAAGCATGTTCCAGTTGGATACCGGGTTTTTGTTTGCTGATTTGAGGGTAGAGCGAATGGTCGCTGAGTTTTTGGTGCACGGCATGTGTCTGCCAAGTGGCCATAGCGACCACAAGTCGTACAAAGGCGACACGGGCTGGTGGTCATATGGTGATAGTTACAGTGGTTACAGAGGGGGTGAGGTCCAGTATACGGCTTTTTGTTTGGTTGGGCTTGTGGGGTGACTTGGGAGATAGGAGTGGCAGGGGTAATAACAACATGGTTGTGGTGATGGCTTTTCCGCTTCTTTTTGTCGTGTCGGTGTGAGGACTCGGACTTGACAATTAGGGGAGTCTCAAGGGTCGGCTTTTCAGTAGACATCTTTAAACCCTTGCGTGGGAGGACACCATCGTTCACATTGTCCTCGTTGAGTTGACCTGCTATTTCAATAGCGGATTCCAGGGTAGATGGCCTGCTGCTGGTCACCGAATCACGGATCTGGCGCGGTAACCCTTTGATGTAGCGGCGTATTGCAGTTTTCATAGGTTGAACCATGTGAGGTAGGAGTCTTGAGAGATCATGGAATCTATTTGTGTAGATCGCGTTGTCGCCTCCCACCTGTTTCAGATTCCAGAATTCCTCCTCGAGAGTTTGCAATTCGCTGTCAGGGCAGAACTTCTCCATCATGCGTTCCTTTAGTGTTGACCAGGTCATTCCCAAGGCAACAGCCTCTCCTTTTGCCCGTTTTTCTAGGTTCCACCAGGTGAGAGCATGACCTTGGAGGCACCCTGTGGCGTGACGGACCATCATGTCCTCAGGACACTCGCTATGGATGAAAGTACTCTCCATTTCTTCGATCCATGTAAGGAGTGCGGTGGCACCATCGATGCCTTTGAAGTAAGGCGGATTGTAGTTACGAAAGTGCTTAAACGAGCAACGAGGAGTGGTTGCTGGAGCTTGCGGCTGAAGAGCTTGAAGTTGGGTTGCAATTGTTGGGATGACGTTTGCTACCTCCTTAGCGATAAGGGCGGCTAGCCTTCGGTTGCTGCGAGCAGCGTATGGGGGTCGTAATGCCATCTATGAGAAACACGCATATGGACTTGTGAGTTTTTTGTAAATTGATTATGGAAATTAAGTTCGTAGACATTGTTGGGTAAAATGATTGTAAAACACTTGTTGGGCCATGGTTAGGAGTGTTGGGCACCTTTTGGGCTTTCCATGGGTACTAAATGTGAAGCATGTAGCAATTGCGTGGGCCCCCACAATACTAAGTTTTCACATGTTTTTCCCACTTCAAGGCCCATTAGGGAACTTAATAGTCCAATGAGTTGGCCATTTTGGAGTGTATCCTTTCGGATACGTTTGATAAGGTCGGGTATTTTGATGGCTCAAAAGTAATGTGAATAACGTGCTTTGGCCTATAGGTTTGGGAACTCTCGCCTTTGGTCCCCAGGTAAGCAAACTGGTCCCTCGGTTGATTGGGATGTATACGAATGCTTACCTAGTCAGGACTTTCAGGCTACCGACACCTCCCCCTTCCAGTTACTACGCGTCCATTACTTTGATCCTACCCAATTAGAGCGGATGACTTTTAATTTCCTATGAGCTCTAAGGAATATATCTGTATATAAATTTTTATTTTGAAACCATTTGAGTATGTGTGTGATTTTAAGAGAAAGAGGAGAAAATTCACAAGTGTATGCACACATATAAGTGTCGGGAATAATACGGAAGCACATGAGGGAGCAATTAGCACACAAAGGTATTCCTAGGATTTTCTAAGTGCGAGTTGCATGTAGTTGTGTGTGCATTTTATAAACTAGCATACGAGAGGACCCTAGAGGCTATAGACTAGGTCAAGGCAATTAACCTAATTCCCTATAGTCAAGGGCTCTGATACCAATCTGTCACACCCCGATCCTTGGCGGAATCGATCAAGGCGTGATATATTGTTCAAAGTCTCATGACAACTATGTTATAATATGATTAGATTCAATTAAGTACTAAGTATGCAAACAAGATCCACAACATACAAATACAAATCCAAATATAACAACATTTATTACATCAAATTTAAATAGTCTTGTGGGTTTCTAAGGTACACCCTACTTTGCATCAACTTCATTCTTCAAATCTGCATCATGGGTAAAAACAGGACAACTACGAGAGTTGGTGAGTAATCTAGTTTTATTAAAGAAAATTGTGAGTTTGAATAATTTGAAATTTGTTTTCTTTTGAAGTTGGCAAGCAACTGTTATTGAGATAACAGTTTATAAATCAAAAATTGATTAATAAATGATAACAACAACAATAAGTCCTCACCCTATATATATATATATATATATATATATATATATATATATATATATATATATATATATATATATATATATATATATATATATATATATATATATATATATATATATATATATATATATATATATATATATATATATATATATAGGATGGAGCATCTAATCATCATACACACACAAACTCGTGCGATCAATCACCTTAGCGTCCCAAGGCGGGGTGGTCAACCCAATAGCGCTATTATTGTCCATAACGTACCTCAAGAATACGGGCATAGTCATGGAGATTAGACTAAAAATGATAATGCACTACAAGTACATTATTAAACCCTTTTGGTTATTAGAGTAATTATTGGTGTCATTTGGAGATAGGAAAATGGGAGTTACATGGAGGGATCCACATGTATCCCTTCCTTGCTGACTCCGTGTCCTAAGAAATCCACCTTTCACATCAAAATTCACATTTTTAAATGAGTACTGAAAATTCTTTGAACTACTTCCGCTATCAAGAGATATACATTTCTTTTTATTTAAAAAAAAATCTTTTCATTATCCTGTCCTTATCGGATTTAAGCAGCGAATGTTGAAAAAAATGGCACTTAGGGTAATGGAAATGTCGCACCTACTATAGATGTTTTGAATTTCGGTAGTAATAATAGGGGTTGTCCTTTCAGTTCTAGCTGTAAGATATTATATAAACGGGTATGTATCATCATTTGTATCTAAGATCCTTTCAGTCTCATTTTTTTTTACTACTAGTTTATTCTTATATAATCTCAGATTTCCAAATCGAGGTATGGAAAACAGATCTCCTATGGAAAATTTTTCAGACACTGAGCTGAATTTATTAAGGAAAGAGGGTACCTCCCTATCGTTTAATCAGATACCTCCACTGGAGTTTGGTAATTATAGTATCCTAAACTCCTTTTTATTTCTTATTCCTTTCTCTAGCGTTTTGATTTTTGTTTTAAATTATGTGAGGTATAGATTTTCCAGATATATTACCACCGGATCAACATCAAGATGATCCTGAAGTTTTTCCTCTGATGGGTATTCTCCCTGAAGATCCACTGCCTTCAAATGAAGACATTGTTGTTGGGAAATCTCAATATATACTTCCAGGTTAAGTCATTTTGTTAAGCTTTATGTTTGTTTTGCTTGATTATCTAACATACGTTATACACAGATCCATTCGTAGATGATCTTACTAATGATAATCTAAGCATGAACGTGCCCATACTGCATAGTGGAGTAGATCTAACAAATAAGGGGTTTCTAACTCACATTCAAAATCAGGATCAAATACAGTCGATCCATGATGACACTATCAGGTTCGCTTCAGCGAATCCTGAGTTTAAGGGTGGTTTTCAATATCAGGATCACCTTCAGATGATTCAAATGAATCTAGAGGGATTTAAAAATCTTGGGTTCATGGTTGAAAATCAACCATTACTACCGACAACAAGTACTAATTTTACTGAACCAAAGTTTATCTTTGGATTAGCAAATCAGGATCATGCTCAAATGATCCCGAATAATAATAGTACAACTGCATTTAATTCTTTGAGTCAAAGAACCACAGTAATTGGCAGTGGAAGTGGTTCTAGACATGCGTTGAGTAAGGAAACAATATCCATGTATTTTGACAAGCCCATTTTGCAAGCTGCAATGGAACTCAACGTTGGATCAACACAGTTGAAGCAACGTTGTAGGAAGTTAGGCATCAAAAGTTGGCCTCGATGACAGATTAAGAGTCTACAAACTCTTATTAACCATACTCAGGTTAAGAATTGTATTTCTTTCTCCACAATTTTAATACCATGAGATTGTAATGACTGAAAGTATTTATGCAATAGGAATTAGATAATAATCCTAGTAGAGCAGACGTAATACTTGGTTTAAAGAACGAGAAAAGAGCAATAGTCGAGGGTTCCAGTTCGAAGATAACTGATACCACAAAGAGATTGAGGCAAGTTGCCTTTAAGGCTGTTTACAAGAAAAGAAAGGTTCAGAAGAGGGAAGAAGCTTCATCAGGGACCGATACACAGCAGCAATCTCTGCCTTCTGTGTCTGCTATGAGTGGTTTTAACCATGATTTTCTCAAGACCATAAGTGAAGAGAACCCAGAGGACTTGGCAGGTGACATAGCCCGCCTTCAGCTTTCAGATTGAATTTCTACCAATATTAGTTTAATGGAACTGTTGGTAGGAATGATGGTAGGTTTTCGATAATAGTTATTGGTCAGGTATTATCAAAATATCATGTTGACTGTGCAAGGATATGGGTAGATAAAGTGTCTAAATGTATGGTTCTATAGTATTATAAAATATTCCTATAGTATTTTAGCTTTATATTCTGTTTTAGAGTTTCTTTGTATATGATTCTTGGTAAGTTTTTAGACTTGTTGTTCACTACGATTATTCCTAAGTACATGCTAGTCACACATTGGACCAATATAGTTGATCAGGCTCTATCTATCCTAGGTATGATTACATAATTACCTAGGCCTACTCGTAGTGTTCAACTCATATTATTAATTTTGTATTGTTCTGATTATGACACTGTTCTACTATGTATGTACTTATACTTTATAACAATATCATTGTATGTTAAAAGTATACTTCGTACGAAATGTTTTAGAGAGTTTTAGTCTCATTGTATTTATAGTTGTATATAGTGTTCTCATCGCGGGTCAGAGTATATATATAACTCCTATATATATTGTTGGTGGGGTTTGCAGTATTATTAGTTTTTGTTTTGTACCTCAAGACTATCAAATAAGGATCGGCCAGATGAGAAGTACCGGTGGGCAGGATCATTTTGGCATTAAAGTTGTTCTGAATCCAAAACCCAAGCGATAGTTCAAACTAGACACCTCACCCGTAAGTAGTCGAGAAGTAGTGTAATTAATAATAATACTTTTATTAGAAGCCTGTTGCTATAGTTGTATTCCTCTTTCGAGGATACGAGATCTCTATAGCCAATTTAGCTCTGATACCATTCTGTCACACCCCCGACCGAGGCGGCGGAACATGCCGGGCTGTGCGACTAAGTTCTTGGATCACAGGCAATTGAATATATAGTACAAGTACAACAATAAACCAAAGGATAGTTGTATTTCATCTTGAAGTTTGAATACATGGTTCTTACAAATAATAATAGTAGAGTACATGAAATGCCTTAACAGATATAACAAAAGTAGGTTTCCTGAAATCCGTGAAGATTTCCATCTTCTGAAAGTCTCATTGATTTCCTGAGATGTAAGACCTGTATTTCAGTTATTTCATTTATTTATAATTATTATGAATTCTATGATTTTTGGTAATTATAAAATTAAGAAAAACTTTAGTTACAAATTCATATGAAAATCAGCATTTTGTGCCGTTTTTAGAAAAATCATAATTAATTATAACAACATTTATTTGGACCTCAAACTAGTGCACAAAGTTTAAAATTTGAGTCTAGTACAATTATTAAAAATAATTGTAAGATTGAAAATGGCATTATCTATGGTAAAAAATGCAATCTTCACTGATTAGTTCGAAATTGACATATTAGATAGTCTGTTTTTAAAAATTCATAATAAATCATAGAAAAATCGTATAAATACGTACTATACGTCCCTGGAAAGGTATTGAGATGAATTTTCTGAATATCAAATAAAAACGTGAATTTAATGGGTTTAAGGTCGGCTAAACCAGTATTGAACAGACTGATTCTAGAAGGTCTTTAATTTCAACAAAGTTATATTATTAAAATTTTTTGTCAAAAATGTCATGTCATTTTTTATTCAAAATTCAAGTATAAATACCCCCCCAAAGCATCTCATAAACCACACCAACAAATCTCAATCCAATATATAGAGGTTTCTAAGCACTAGAATGTAAGCAAGTGAGCGGAAGAAGCTCAAAAGCCTAACGAAGGAGTTATAGATCGTGACGAAGGGTCATGAGGTAACTACAAACCTTTCTATAGCTTAATTATGTATTGTAAAATAATTTGTGTTAAGAAGTAGAATATTTAATAAGTATAACATATATACTCATTTCCAACAATAGTAAACAAAAACCTTAAAAACGTCGTTATTATAACAATTCGTAATTTTCGAAAATAATACCGATTGATTTACTTACGAGGACGGTGACTAGGCCGATTACTTGGGATCTGGTTGTTGGATTTTCCGAAAGGCTAAAATACTGAAAGGATCCTGCCACCCTATCTAATCTTCTATCTGGCCGTTCTTTACTTGATAAATCATGAAGTATCATATTGGAAATTAATAAAGGATTTAAGTTGTTCAATAGTATGACATATGTTGGTGTTATAGTAATTAAGACTTAATTATATTAAAAGTTGGAAGAAGAAGTCTTAAGTCGTAGAATATCCGGAAAGAACTATACTAAGGTGAGTGGCATAATCCTGTTACTATACATTATCTGCTTGTTGCTGTGTAATGTATAAATGTCAAGTAACTCATGGACTGTATGGGTCCTATCATGAGATTGTATGGATCTCTACCACGTGGACTGTATGGGTCCTATCATGAGATTGTATGGATCTCTACCTGCTGAACTGTATGGGTTCTTTCAAGAGATTGTATGGATCTCTACCTGCTGAATTGTATGGGTTCTACTATGAGATTGTGTGGATCTCAATTACTTGGACTGTGTGGGTCCTATTTACTCAGTATCTCTATGATGAAATGTTGTTATATGAAACTCTATTGTTGATGTTACTCACTAAGCTTTAATAGCTTACCCGTAGTATGTTGAATTGAGTTTCAGGTCTTAGTAGTTCAAAAAGAGGTAACGAGATGCGTGAGGATTAAGAATTGAAGAATTGTAATACCCGGCTTGATCTTGGGAAAATTCTGTATTGAGTAAGATCTATTGATAACTACTTGTATTCCGTTTGTTTAATATAAATGTACCCCTACTTTTGTATGAAAAATTTCGGGTGTACTTTGTGTTAAAAATCCGGGTGTTACAAGTTGGTATTAGAGCCGTGGTTTAAGCGAACTAGATCTTAGTAGTAAGACTCTAGACTTAAACCGTGAGAGTAGACATAGTTGCTTAAGTAGAATAGTAGCTATAATTATTGGTATATTCATTGTTAGGATGAAGCCTTTAAGAAACATTCAAAGGGCGACTTGTCATCATTAGAGAAAGTTTCGTAATACTTAGAGTTGCAGGATCAGGATGAGAGTCCTGGTATTCTAGGAAAGTGTTGGCATATGCTTTGTAAGGGCATATGTGTTGGAGATACCAGTGAGAAGTGAATTGGAGATTTGTGGACAAGTCCTGGAATGGACATGGATGGGTGTGGAAGATTGTAGTAGAGGTCTTACTATTGAAAGCACAGGATCCGCATTCGAATCAGGAGTTGGTCATGAGGAATCCAATTAAATAAGGGTGTGGTTAGTTATGACAAAAATAAAAGTAGTAACACGTCGATACATGTGAACTATTACTAAAACTTTATCTTAATACATTAAGAAAAGTTTACATAACTACTAAACTGGAGAATCAGAAAGAAGCGAGAGAATATCTTCTACACTCCACTCTTTGTCATCATTAGGTTGACTTGTATCTCTCGAGGATTTGGAAGTGGTATGCTTTCAGTTATTGGAGGAAGAGCTCCAAGGTATGGGGTCTCGATAGGGTTGGAACATGTAACCCCATGATTAGGGGCTAAATATTGACTCATTTGGGGAATGTGTAAGTAGGGCAGTGATGAGGAAGGGCTCTAATTCGGAACCAGTTGGGGGTAGCTATAAGAAGGAGGAAACCAGGCTAGGTCACCTACAAAGCCTCAAAAATTCTCCTCACTCGAAGACTCGAGTAAACCAGGGTTAATACTACTCATACCAGAATTAGATGGCAGAGATTGCTGCTGTGTATGAGTTCTTGATGAAGTTTCCCCCTTTTCCTGAATTTTTCTTTTCCTAAATACAACCTTATGAGCAGCTTGTATTAGCTTCTTAGTGCCGTCTGTTAGACCCGATTGTGACCCTTCAATTATCGCTTCTTTTTCTGTTTTTAGGTTGGGTATTAAATCTCCCGATAATTCTGTTGCCTCAATAAATTCATTACCAAATTCCTGTGGCACAAATAACTTTAGTAATTTCAACCTTATGATATAAAGGAATTAAAAAAAATGTAGTTCTTTACCTCAGCACGATCAATAAGGGTTTGCAAACTCGTAAGTTGTCGTTGGGGCCAATGATTGATACCTAATTCTCTACAGCGTTTTTTTAATTGTGTCGTTCCAATGTTGAGTTCCTTCGCAGCTTTCTCAATTGGTTCGTTAAAGTGTTCAGCTATTATTTTCCTACTTAATAAATGTCTGAAACCTCTTCCACTGCCACCTGCTATGTTTTTTGAACTAGAAGGTTCAAATCCAATTGTATTGTTATCATTCTGGATCATTTGAACATGATCCTGATTTTCTGACCCAAAGATGGACATTGATTCATCAAAATTAGTGGCCTCTATCGGTAATAATTGTTGGTTTTCAACTAAAATCTCAGGATTCTGAAATCCTTCTAGATTCCTTTGAATCACCTGAAGGTGATTTTTGTATTGAAAACCAACCCCAAACTCGGGATTCATATCAATATTGATGTTATCAATCGTCTGTAATTGATTGTCATTTTGAATGTCAGCCATGAATCCTTGATTCATGGGGATGATCTCACTGCTCATTGAGGGTACGTCTATGAATGGATTGTAATCGGATAGATCATCCACAAATGGGTCTACAAATAACAATTTTCAGATGATAAAACAAAATTGAATACTCATAGAAGCAATAATTTAAAAGAATTTAACCTGGTAGAAGGTATGGATGATCAAGTATAAAGTCTAAAGATGCATGCACCGGATCTTCTGAGTTAATGTTCAGCTCAGGAAAAATTTCTGGCTCACCGTGGAGTTGCTCTATTGGTAGTATATCTGGAAGACTATAACATAATTCAGAATCAAACAAAACATTAAAAGATAAACGAAATATGGAGGATAGATGTCTAGAATGTTAGAGTCACCGAACTCTATTAAGAATGCTTGGTTTGAAGTACCCTCTCCTTGCGGAAAACCAGGTCCATGGTTCGACAGATCGCCCATTGAAGATCTGTTTTCCATGACTCAACTTTAAATAAGAGTTCGTTTACGAAAAAAAACTAGTGATAAGAGAGGATGAGACTGAAAATGAATGTGGAAATGAATGATATTACATACCTGTATATATATAGTATATTGCAGCTAGAACCGAAAGGACAATCCACGTTCTTATTACCAAACAAAATTCAAACCATCTACAGTAGGTGCGACTTTTCACTACCTAAGTGACATTTTTTCAAAATTCGCCGCTTGACTTCGGTTAGAACGAGATAATGAAAATACTTTTGAAATAAAAAGTATATATTCTGAAAGCAAAGATAGTTGAAAGAATTTTTAATGCTAGAATTGAATTTCGGGGACGAAATTCTTATAAGTGGGGGAGACTTGTAAGACCTGTATTTCAGTTATTTCATTTATTTATAATTATTATGAATTCTATGATTTTTGGTAATTATAAAATTAAGAAAAACTTTAGTTACAATTTCATATGAAAATCAGCATTTTGTGCTGTTTTTAGAAAAAACATAATTAATTATAGGAACATTGTTTGGACCTCAAACTAGTGCACAAAGTTTAAAATTTGAGTCTAGTACAATTATTAAAAATAATTGTAAGATTGAAAATGGCATTATCTATGGTAAAAAATGCAATCTTCACTGATTAGTTCGAAATTGACATATTAGATAGTCTGTTTTTAAAAATTCATAATAAATCATAGAAAAATCGTATAAATACGTACTATACGTCCCTGGAAAGGTATTGAGATGAATTTTCTGAATATCAAATAAAAACGTGAATTTAATGGGTTTAAGGTCGGCTAAACCAGTATTGAACAGACTGATTCTAGAAGGTCTTTAATTTCAACAAAGTTATATTATTAAAATCTTTTGTCAAAAATATCATGCCATTTTTTATTCAAGAATTCAAGTATAAATACCCCCCCAAAGCATCTCATAAACCACACCAACAAATCTCAATCCAATATATAGAGGTTTCTAAGCACTAGAATGTAAGCAAGTGAGCGGAAGAAGCTCGAAAGCCTAACGAAGGAGTTATAGATCCCGACAAAGGGTCATGAGGTAACTACAAACCTTTCTATAGCTTAATTATGTATTGTAAAATAATTTATGTTAAGAAGTAGAATATTTAATAAGTATAACATATATACTCATTTCCAACAATAGTAAACAAAAACCTTAAAAACGTCGTTATTATAACAATTCGTAATTTCCGAAAATAATACCGATTGATTTACTTACGAGGACGGTGACTAGGCCGATTACTTGGGATCTGGTTGTTGGATTTTCCGAAAGGCTAAAATGCTGAAAGGATCCTGCCACCCTATCTAATCTTCTACCTGGCCGTTCTTTACTTGATAAATCATGAAGTATCATATTGGAAATTAATAAAGGATTTAAGTTGTTCAATAGTATGACATATGTTGGTGTTATAGTAATTAAGACTTAATTATATTAAAAGTTGGAAGAAGAAGTCTTAAGACATAGAATATCCGGAAAGAACTATACTAAGGTGAGTGGCATAATCCTGTTACTATACATTATCTGCTTGTTGCTGTGTAATGTATAAATGTCAAGTAACTCATGGACTGTATGGGTCCTATCATGAGATTGTATGGATCTCTACCACGTGGACTGTATGGGTCCTATCATGAGATTGTATGGATCTCTACCTGCTGAACTGTATGGGTTCTTTCAAGAGATTGTATGGATCTACCTGCTGAACTGTATGGGTTCTACTATGAGATTGTGTGGATCTCAATTACTTGGACTGTGTGGGTCCTATTTACTCAGTATCTCTATGATGAAATGTTGTTATATGAAACTCTATTGTTGATGTTACTCACTAAGCTTTAATAGCTTACCCGTAGTATATTGAATTGAGTTTCAGGTCTTAGTAGTTCAAAAAGAGGTAACGAGATGTGTGAGGATTAAGAATTGAAGAATTGTAATACCCGGCTTGATCTTGGGAAAATTCTGTATTGAGTAAGATCTATTGATAACTACTTGTATTCCGTTTGTTTAATATAAATGTACCCCTACTTTTGTATGAATAATTTCGGGTGTACTTTGTGTTAAAAATCCGGGTGTTACATGAGAATACATGTAGTTTTGAGGGTCAACACAAGGTTGGTGAGAGTTACAGGTTTTCTGCTAAACACAGCACTGATACTTTTAAAATAACTAAAAGTATTCCTTTTGTAAGTATAACCATACTTGTAAATGGGTTTGTAAAGAGTTGCTGAAAATCGTAAGTAATACCATACTTATAAATGAATTGTATAGAGTTTTTGAAAACCATAAGTAATACCATACTTATAAATGATATGTACGTTTATGAGAAAACCATCAATGCTTATAGTTGAGTCTTATAACCGAGCTATTCGACTGAAATGTACCCCCCTACAACGCTTCATGGACGTCGTAGTAATGAAAAAGATAAGTATCACCTACATCGATTTGCAAGTCGAAGTTGTAGCTAACAACCATAGGTGGGGGTGTCAACCCGTATAGATCTATACATATGTATCTCGCTCTGCTTGATTAACGGTTATAGTAGTGTGGGGTCTATGTATTTCTACTTAGTTATGAATAGTGTCTCACTATCTAAGCCATTGATAAATGTAGGATAGACAAGTCTCATCCCAAAATGGTTTTTGTTATAAAAGCCAAGTATGTTGATAAGTATATACGTAATAGTGTACAGTACTCGCTTATTGAAAACATTTTATAAACCTATAATAACATTTATAAAACTTGATATGAAATTGGTAAATGTTTATATTGCACATGTATTCTCCCCCATAATATATAAAAACATAGAAAAGGGGCCGTAACACTCACTTTTGAAGCGTGAATTCAGCTTAGATTCGAGAATAATCGCGTTCGAGAAACACCGCGAAATAACACCAACGAAGACTTAAGCGGCAAAGGGGCAAAGGGAGAGAGGAAGAAAGCTAGATGCTTGGTGAATTGGTGAAAATAAATGAAGAAGATGCATCTTATTTATAGGGTTGAAAATCACTATTCACGTCACTATTCACGAGGTAAGCGCTTACATAATCATTACGCTATACTTTCCGATTTTATAATTAGTATTATTTTTTAGACCGGAGAATTGTTGAGCCGAGTGCACTGATTCTAGAAACCTAAACAGATAATTTTTTCGAGTTGCAGAACATCGGGAAATCGCGTTTAAATATTGCGTTCATTTGTCCGCAGTATCCGATTAGTTGACTTTTATAAATATTTTTACTAAAAATATTTCGAGTATGGAATCCAATAATAGACCATAGTCTGAGTCCAATAATGTTCTCGGAATTTCCATATGAGGTGCGCAAGTGCCTCAACGGATCAAAACGATTTATGTAGTTAAAGAAAATCAGTGTTACATTGGTTTGTTATGGCTTGTTTTCTTATAACAGTCGTAACTTTTGCATATGAGCTCCGTTTTGAATGTTATTTATATTTCCGGAATCAGGGAAACATGTACTCTGAGGTTAGATTGCTTGTTTTGTTTCACAAATGGTTAATACTTATTTTCAGTTTTTCAGACGTATTAACTAGGGTTTCAGTTTGTGCTTGAGATATTCCATTATAGGAAGTAAGATTTCATCTCGTATCTTATTTTAATCGCAATGACACTATATTTTCCAAAGTATGCATTGAAGCTCAAAAGGTTTGGTTATAAAGAGGTTTGCGGTGAATTAACTGTTTATAGTTCTAGGTATAAATTTCCGGGATGTCACAGCTACCCTCTACCGGAAATCGACCAGAAAGTAGAGTCACTCCAGGGTTTCCGGTGGAAGTGTTTCCTAGATGCGTATAAAGGATATCACCAAATTGAAATGAAGAAAGAAGACGAAGAAAAGACTGCATTCTACACCGATAGGGGAACATTTTGCTATAAGAAAATGCCGTTTGGATTGAAAAACGCAGGAGCAACTTACAAATGCTTGGTCGACAGGATGTTTCGCGATCAAATCGGGAGGAATATTGAGGTTTACGTTGACGATATGGTCATCAAGAGTCAAGAAACTTTAGCACTGACGGCTGACATTGAAGAAACTTTCAGGACGCTGGAAAAAGCAAAAATGAAATTAAATCCATCAAAGTGTGTCTTCGGAGTAGAAGAAGGCCAGTTCTTGGGATGTTATGTAACAAACCAGGGTGTCCTCCCTAACCCGGAAAAAGTCCAAGATGCTATCGAAACCAAAACCCCCACTACATTGAAGGAAATGCAAGGTCTTAACGGAAAGTTAACCGCCCTAGGCCGTTTTATAGCCAAATCAGCTGAAAAAGCACTGCCACTCTTTAATACCTTGAAAGGAAAAGTCAGCAAAGAAGGATTCCGATGGACGCCTGCTGCTGATGAAGCGTGGCAAAAGCTCAGGAAAACACTTAGTCAACTGCCGACGCTCGCCAGCCCAATTCCCGGGGAAATTTTGTTTATATACCTGTCGGCGGCACGAGAAGCGATTTCAGCAGTTTTGGTGGTGGAAAGGAATAACACGCAGTTACCAGTGTACTTCGTAAGCCGAGCACTTCAAGGCCCAGAAGTCAATTACCCAATATTGGAAAAACTTGTACTGGCACTTGTGCACGCCGCCAGGCGCCTCCGGCGATATTTCCAGGCACACCACATTGAAGTTCTAACCAGCCAACCATTAAAGCAAATACTCTTGAAACCAGAAAACTCTGGCCGACTGGCAAAATGGGCAATAGAATTAGGGGAGCATCACATTGAATATCGACCACAATCAGGTATTAAAGGCCAAGCTCTAGCGGATTTTCTCATTGAAATCCCAGAGCAAATGCAAGTAAAGAAGGATCGGAAGCAGGCCTAATTCTGAAGAGCCCACATGGAGAGGAAATTACATACGCGTTAAGGTTCGATTTCAAAACATCCAATAATGAAGCGGAGTATGAAGCTCTGTTAGCAGGTTTAAGATTGGCAATCGAAAACGGGGCAAAGCAAGTCGCAGCTCTGAGCGACTCAATGCTTGTAACGAACCAAATCAATGGCCGATACGAAGCCAGAGATAGGAGAATGCAAGGATACATGGATGCAGTTCAACAGCTAGCCAAATCCTTCAACAGATTCTCTATCAAACTGATTCCAAGATCGGCAAACAGAAGGGCGGATGCCCTGAGTAAATTAGCCTCAACCTCTTTTGACCATTTAACAAAGCAAGTGCTGGTTGAAGTTTTACCAGCAAGAAGTATAGACGAAAAACAAATCTGTGACACAACACGCGAAGAAGCAACGTGGATGACACCTTACATAGAATACCTTCGACACGGTACATTACCAGAGGACGATGCAAACGCACGAAAGATAAGGATCAAGGCTCCCAATTTCACAATAATTGAGGGAACGTTGTATAAAAAAGGATACCTTACCCCGTGGCTGAAGTGTATAACCAAGGAAGAAGGACGACAAGTGTTGGAGGAAACACACTCAGGGCTCGAAGGAGCTCATGAAGGGGCGCGCGCTCTAACTGGTAAAATACTGCGAATGGGGGGTTTCTGGCCAGACATCTACCATGACGCGACAGAAATGACACGAACATGCACCGAGTGCCAAACCTTTGCCCCGGTGCAAAACTTACCTCCCAACACCATGACAAGCATTAGCAGCCCATGGCCGTTCTACCAGTGGGGAATTGATATTGTAGGACCATTTCCGGAAGCCCCTGGGAGGGTGAAATTCCTCGTTGTCGCTATTGAGTATTTCACAAAATGGGTGGAAGCTGAGCCACTGGCTTCCATCTCGGGCAGGACCATCATAAAGTTCATGTGGAAAAACATACTAACAAGGTTCGGTACGCCTAGGGTGTTGATCAGCGACAACGGATTACAATTCGCAGAGAATCCGTTCTGGGGATGGTGTGAAGAAAGAAACATCCGCCAGCAATTCACTTCAGTGGCACACCCGCAGGCGAACGGTCAGACGGAAGTTACAAACCGAACCATCGTCAATGGAATCAAGAAGAGGTTGGGAAAAGCTAAAGGTAACTGGGTAGAGGAACTTCCAAGCGTCTTGTGGTCCTACCGAACAACCCCCCGAGTTCGCACGCGAGAAACTCCATTCAGTTTAACATACGGCACGGAGGCTGTACTTCCCCCAGAATTAATGATAACATCTCTCCGAATTTCTACTTTCGCACCAGAAAAAGCTGAGGAAGATTTGCGACATAGTCTGGACTTGCTAGATGAAAAAAGGGAACTCGCTAACTTGCGACAAGCAGCGTACAAATCCAACACGGAAAGGTATTATAACAAACGGGTACAATCCAAAGCCTTTAAAGTGGGAGACTTTGTGCTGAGAAGAAACGAAGTCAGCCATGTACAGCCAAGAGGCAAGTTAAGACCGACGTGGGAGGGTCCCTACAAAGTGCAAGAGGCGCGCCGGAATGGGTCCTACGTGCTAGAGACCACCGATGGAAAAACAATACCAAGGACATGGAATGCTCAGCACTTAAGAAAATTGTTTTTCTAAAATCATCGCATTTGAATAGTTACGGCCCAAAAACTCTCGAATGTACACGCCTAATCTTCACAAGGAGCTAGGCTCCAAGCATTAATATATGTTTTGTTTTTAAAAAAAATGTATTGTCTTTCTCAAGCTATACCTCCCAAATCGATAAAAGGTGGGTTGGACTGATCACCCAGCCCACAGACACCAATCGAAATCAAAATCGTGGCCGAGCACCACACCCATTAAGTCGAAACTTAATGTTTGTGGCCAAGCACCACACCAATCGAAGTCAAAATCGTGGCCGAGCACCACACCCATTAAGTTGAAACTTAATGTTTGTGGCCGAGCACCACACCAATCGAAATCAAAATCGTGGCCGAGCACCACACCCATTAAGTCGAAACTTAATGTTTGTGGCCGAGCACCACACCAATCGAAATCAAAATCGTGGCCGAGCACCACACCCATTAACTCGAAACTTAATGTTTGTGGCCGAGCACCACACCAATCGAAATCAAAATCGTAGCCGAGCACCACACCCATTAAGTCGAAACTTAATGTTTGTGGCCGAGCACCACACCAATCAAAATCAAAATCGTAGCCGAGCACCACACCCATTAAGTCGAAACTTAATGTTTGTGGCCGAGCACCACACTAATCGGAATCAAAATTATAGCCAAAGCACTACAACAATCAAACCCAAATTAAGACACCTGTGGTTCGCCATCATACAAACCAAAATTCCATAAACACAAGCGTATCAAAGAAGTTGTTCTACGCACCACAAGTGAACATCATTTGCCAAGAAAACCAAAACACAAAGCAAAAATATCCAACATAAAGCAAAAAAAAAAAACAACACAAAAAGAGTAGAAATAATCCGACATTGTCCAAGGACGACCATCACCATATCACCTGCATACAACCAAATCGAATAACAACCAACAGGATCCCTTACTCGTCAGCTTCAACCCGCAGCAACTCCTTTAGCTCTCCAACACTCAGCTGACCCAAGCGAAGTAACCCGACATAGTCTAGCGTCGCGAACTCCTCCATAGCATCATTCACCTCTCGAGCGTAGCTGGAAGACGAGCCACCTTCCTCCGTACCTGGACCCGCAATATTAAGTTCTTGGCGAAGAGTACGGCGGCCAGCATCTTCACCTGCAATGTAACTGGTACGCCTGATACGGTTCACACTATGGACCAATTCTGGAATCATAAAGACCTTCTCCACAACCCTAACCATACCCTCTTCAATAACCCACTTCAAATCCCCCTCCACCCTGGCCAACGCCGCAGCTCCCTCCTCCAACATACAATCTTTCTCACATGTCTCAGCATCAAAGCTCTCTGTGCGAATCATCAGTGCCTTGTTTTCCTCAATCACCTTATCCAACCGCTCTTGGGTGCTAGCAAGCTGCTCCTCAACAGACATTTTCTCTGACATCAAAAGTTCATACTTCAGATCAAACTCGCGAGATGCCTTCTCCAACCTAGCCATTTCACCTTTCAACTCCTCCACTGCCCAGTGCAAGCAGGCATTCTCTGTTGCAGCCTTTCGGGCTTCCAATTTGAACGACTCCTGTGTCTTGGAGGAGTTGGCTAAGTGCTCGATGCGTTTTGCAGCAGCCGCTAGATAATACGCTGACTGAGTAGACGCGAACCTCAGCGTACTCACCAAACCATCATGCGTAAAATTTTCCATCTCTGAGTCAGCAGCAGGGGAAAAGCATGTAAGGCAAAATCAATAGCAGCCTCTCGCGAGGATAAGCGAGAGCCATTCAACAATTTCCAGTCCGGAACGAACGGCAAAGATGAATAATCCTTCCAGACATGCGTCCCCAACGCGTCGCCACCTTTCCCTGAGATAAAATCATCATCATCATCAATTTCAAATCCACCCATACTACCACCATCAACGTTCCCAGACTCGACACCAGTAACACCCTTTTTATCTTGGTTTTGTGTACCTTCAGACCCAGAAACTCTCACTTCCTCACCAATCTTCTCCTTACCTTTACTTTTGTCACCAGTAGCACCAGACTCAGGAACCAATTGGGAATCCTTTGGAGCATCATCATCCAGAATCTCAATAACCCCAAGGTCATCCTCCTTCAACTGGTTCAACAACCTACGGCGACTTATACACCTGATTAATCGAGTCTCCCTAGAACTCTCCGACCCCTCCACCGTATCCCAAACAGCTTTCCTCTTACTCAACAATTTGGATGCCTCTTTACTATCCACAACCAATTCATGAGACTTCTCGCCGTCTCCCTTGGACAAACCCTCCACCTTGGCATCAATTAAAGGAACCTCACCGGACCGATCTTTCTCCAACTTTTCTCCCTCCCTAATACTTTCGATACGAGCGACAGTGCCTGGATTGCGAAAAACAAAAGACGGAGGTACGTTGTCAACCAAATCCACTTCACGATATTGGTATTTTTCCTTAGAACTCTTCGAAAGAACCTCTTCAAAGCGAACCTTACGAGGAACACCTACACACAGAGTCAACATATTTCTTAAAACAAAAAAAATAAGGGGGGGGGGGGGGGAAGAACATAGTAGGATGAACACAGAGGAACCAAAAAGAAAGAACAAAAACGTACCTTTTTGAATAACGAAAAACTTAGGCATCTTACCCCGCATCCTCCAGGCAGTACTCATTCCCCTTCCAACCAGAATATATTCCGGAAACTCATCGGCAGCTACCTGAAAGCTATTCAGAATCTTCACCACCGCTTCTTGGTGAGGATATAATTTCGGAATCTGATCAGATGTTGTGCCTGAACAATGATAAATAGTCCCCACCCTTGAAGCATTTACCCATAGCCAATGATGTTGCCAGTTCTTAGGGGAATACCTGGGTTCGGGTATCAGGATATGCACAGAAGTCCTCCGGTAGAAAGCGTAGTTATCCCCAACTGCCACAAATCTGAAGTAGTGTTTAAAAACGAAGAAATCGGGAGCTATACCCTGCGAACGACACAGTAACTCGAAGGCGACAATCTTCTTCACAGAGTTCGGGGTTAACTGATGTAGGCCAACATGGTTTCGTCGGAGCACCTCTTCCATGAAATCCGATGTGGGAAGACGATAACCAGCGTCAAAAGTCTTCAGATAAATCCCGGTTTTTCCCTCGGGGGGGAAAAGAGAAAATGGCACCATCAGAAGGAATTAAAACACCATCTTCAGGTTGGAAACCGTACTTTTCTACAAGAGGACCGTAAAGCTCATCGACGATCTCTTGCTCGGGAATCACAGCCATTGTTTCAGTGTATCGAATGAGAAAGGGCAAAGAGACAGAAAGAGAAGGTCGAGAACGTAATGAAAGAGAAAGGAAGGAAACCCTAATTGAAGGAACAAAGATAAGAAGCGAGAAACTCGAAAATCGCTAATGATGAAAACTGACACATCATGTCAACAGTAATTACGAACCCACTCAGTAAAAGCGAACCGCCGTTCCCTAAAGTCTAAAACATCAGAGCTAGCACGCGTCTATCTCGACTATTAGACTGAGGGGACTTGATGATATACCATAGGCGACATACTCGTCAGCTCGCCAGCTCGCCAGCTCGTCAGCACGACAGCATGGCAAGACGTCCAGCCAGCTGCTAGGAGACGCGCGACCCGCCTGGCTGGACGAAACGCTCCCTAACAACCTCGAATATTCGGGAATCCCATAAACCAATAAGGGAATGACAGCTCTCCTCGCAAGAGCTCAATGTACGATTTACCAACACGAATGATTCGGTTAGTGTACGACCCACTACCTGGTCAGACCAATGCACCAATCACAGACAAGCACAGAAGATCCGCCAATCAAAGAAGGCCCACGATCCCAACGATCGTGTGGTCCCCCAAAGGTACAATGGTATATGATTATCGACCCGATGGGAAGATCATCATCGTCATTCTCATTCTCCTTTTCGTTATCAGATTCTCTCTCACTTTTCCGATCACTGTACTAACTAGACAGTCGGAGCGCCCTCCCGGGATCGCCTCCCGGAGTGCGACTGACCATCTTTCTCGTTATTGTGAACTCAGGCCATCCTTCCAGTCAACCGGTGAAGACCTAGAAGGGGAGTTCTCATCATGAAGTATGAAGAACAAAGCTGTAGAGATCCATGCAAGAACTGGAGTATGAAGAACAGATATGTGGAGATCCTTAAAGAAGACGAGGTCGGACCTCATGCAACGATGGCTCTTTGCTCGAGGTCCCATGGATGGCGCCAATGATGCGAACTCGGCTCCGAGGGTCGGGTCTTGGTGTTAGATCTAAATCGTGGATCTGGTTTGGTGCCGTCAGCTTGTTCCCGACTCGGTTCCTAGCTGCCATTAGAGAACAAAACCGTTAGAACCGCCCCAGGGCATGAGCCCCGGGAGACGGCTCCGACGATCAAGTCAGTATGGTGAAAGATGAGAGTTGATCTCTCTTGGCCAGAGAGAATCGTTATTATGTCGAGGGAGAGAAGTGGAGGATGATAACTTAGGGAATTAGGGTTCCATCATGTTCTATTTATAGGGAACAATTAGGTCAGGCCTTGGGCCAGCCCAATTCAGGCCCAGCTAGCCGGCAGCGTGGCCGGGCCGGCTAGCGGGCCGAGCAGCCAAGCGGGTTGGAAGGCAGTCCAGGCCGGCAAGCAGCCAGCAGGCTGGAAAGCAATCCATCCTGGAAACTCCAGGCCGGCAAGCAGCCAGCCAGCTGGAAGGCAATCCAACCTAGAAATTCCAGGCCGGCAAGCAGCCAGCGGGCTGGAAGGCAATCCAACCTGGAAAGTCTAGGCCGGCCAGCAGCCAGCGGGCTGGAAGGCAATCCAACCTGGAAAGTCCAGGCCGGCCAGCAGCCAGCGGGCTGGAAAGCAATCCATCCTGGAAAGTCCAGGCTGGAAAGCAGCAGGTCGGCCGGTGGACTTATGTCATCAAGTCCCCCCAGTCCGATGTTATTGGTTTGCGACCAATCGCATTGGACTGGATACAGTTATATTGATCATATGTCGTCAATAATCAAAATAGTTACAATTTTATATATATCAACTCAGTGTTAGGATTATTATCGTATAATCAATGTCAATGACATAATTATTTTCAACAACGTATTTATTAACAATTTGACTACACAACTTTTACTTGCGCAACGCGCGAGCATTCGCCTAGTATCTTATAAAGGAAGCATTTTTCCTCTCACCACATGCATTTGAAACTTTCATGACCTTTCAAATTCTCATTTAATATAATCAATCTATTAATTTAACTATTTTTACCACATTAATTTGAGATTCAGAAGTGAATAAAAAAGAAAAAGCTTGAGGTTTTTTTTTTCTTTATCCCACATTGCTTCACTTACATATATGACATCTTCTCTTTCTCTTATGTAATTTTTTTTTGAACAGCAAGAAATTTATTAAGGGCTCTAGCAAGATGCTAGAACAAAAGAGAATTACATCAAAAGAGGATTACAGTTCCAGGACTCCCAAGCTAAATTTCTACCTTCCTTATCTCTATTCCTAACCCACTGGAAGGCCGTAAGTTTGATCAACTCAAAATTCATATTGCTGTTCATGACATTGCCATTAAATACAAGTTGGTTTCTGCACCACCACAGCTTCCAAATGAAGGCAGTGAAAATGCAGCCAAGTCTCCTACCTTTCCTCTTATGCCTTTTCTCCAAATTAGTGACATGAACCATCATATCCTCCACCGAGCTTAAGTTATCCGGGAGCTCATGACACCAGCCAATAAGACGAGCAAACACATCAGAAGCAAACGAGCAAACACATATTCTCTTTCTCTTATGTAATACAATTCATTTGCTTCCATTATCCATCAAACATGATCTCTCAAGTATATTATTAAATAGTGATCATTTTATCATAGAAACAGTCTTTTATGACAAGTTTTAAAAGATTTTTACTATTTAGTTTCAACTCTAAAAAGTATTGAAACTCAAAAGTAAAAATTAAAATTACCTAAAACTTTTAAAAACTTGACTAGGTTGGAAATTTATAGTACGTCGTTTTTAAAAAGTCATATCGGTGTAAACATTTTTTGATTCACCAATATGTATATACGTAGAAATTTAGTTCATTATTTAAAACTTTTAAAAACTTGACTAGGTTTATAGTTTATAGTGTGTCGTTTGTAAAATTGACGCTGGTGTAAACATTTGTCGATTCACCAATATGTATATACGTAAAAATTTCTATTGTTAATGTTTTACCTATCTATTATAAAAGAGATCATTCAAAACAATGTGGTTCAACTTTAGTAATTTATCTTTTACCATATTATGTTGATATTTTTATGTCTCACATCGTGTCGCACATTTATGTAATATTTCAGCTTTCATTTATACAATACCACTAATTTCATTACATTATCCATCAATCTTCATCATAATATGACTTTCAATGTCTATTATTAATTAAATATCATTTTATCGTACAAACATTTTTTCTCAAAGTGATATAGGCTTCTATTTATATGTTTTAGTTTCCAAAAGTATTAAAAGTAAAAAATGAAGATGAATATTACTCAAAAACTTTTGAACTTTATATCCAATCTAAACGTATAATATTAAACATAAATTGTTATCATAATAGATATCATATTTGCATCCAAAACTCGAAAATATTATATAATAAATTTTTTAAATTAAATTATAAACAGATAGTCAAACATTAAAACCTAGAAACATGCTATTAAAATCTATTGTTAATTAGTGGTAAATTTATCATAAAAAAAAACATGTTTTTATTTCAAAATTTCAACGATTATCCTATTTCAAAATCATTAAAACTAAAAAGATGAATATTTAAAAGAGTTAAAAACTATTAAAATATCAATTGAGTTGCACGCTTATAGTAAGTCGTGGCCACAGTTCAATGTGTGATGACAACGTTGTAAACATTTTATTTCGCTTTCATAAGATTTATGCACATCGAACTTTCAAACAGTAATCCTTCAAAGTTCAAACAAATATGTTAATATATATATATATATATATATATATATATATATATATATATATATATATATATATATATATATATATATATATATATATATATATATATATATATATATATATATATATATATATATATATATATATATATATATATATATATATATATATATATATATAAATCTTATAATAGATGTCATTTAATCAATATAGTTTAAGATGAATTTTTATCATGTACTACATTAATTTGAATTTATTAGAAAAAACATATCGAAGTGGATATCGTGAGTACCCGTCCACATTTTACGAAAACGATCCTAAAACTAAAAGCAAATGTTCATGTAATGTTGCAAGCAACCGATTCATTATAGATTACAATCAAGAACACAAAATAACAAATATATGAGAGAAATGATTTTAACCTCTCTACTTATAGATGTTTTCTTTCTCTTGAAATTTGTTTCCTAAGTTGTGTGAGATGACAATTATATTATCTCTTTACTTATAGATGTTTGATTCTCTTCAGTTCTATTTCTTAAGCGATGGTGGGATAAGAAAATGACACAAAATAACACACTTTAAAGGAAATTTTGATCCCACATCGTTATGATAACCCAACTCAAGAAGCTTTCTTATTCTATAAATAAAGGTCCCTCTTAAGTTAAAACAATTATATAAATCATTTGATATTTTTTTACTGTTGGAAATATTTTCAAATATTAAAGTTTAAGGAAATATATAGTTAAAGTTTCTTATTTTTTAATTAAATTGAGCTTAAAAAATTTAGCTAGTCGATCCAATATGAGCTATGGATTCGTGCATAAAGTTGTACAAGATCGCATGCATTGTGCTGAATAATGCAAATTTGAACTTTTATTTCTTATGTAATATTGATGGTCAAAAGCGACGATGTCTAATTTCCTCAGAGGTCATTCAATCAATATATACTTCATGTATTCAAAATATATATGTTTTTTTATTATAAATGAAGTCATCCAAATCAATATGGTTCAAGATAAATTATTTATCTTTTACCACGTCAATTTGAGGTTTTATTCTTTATCACACATTGCTTCACATACATATATGACATTTTCTTTTTCTCTCCACCAAAGAGAATACTATTAATTTAAATTAAATATTCGAAATTAAAACATGACCAAATACACAATCTTTAAATTGATTTTAAAATATATAAAAGTAAAATTAAATTTGAAATTATACAAAAATTCTAGCAACGCACAACCTGGTGGTAGACTATTAAAATAATGTAGTTTGAGATAACTTTAAACCATATTAATTTGGTTTTTATTTTGATGCATTGTATTTAGTTCATTAAAATTGTTAAAATTCGTTATTTTCCAAATTTTTGACACGTGTATGCATTATCATATAGTTAAAAATAATGAAGAGATTTTTCTATATATATTTTTTTGAATTTGGTATAAGAATAACATGCATTTATTTATATTCTAACTAATAATTTTTTCCTATACAACGTACGGGCATTCGCCTAGTTGTATAATATTTTTTGTGCATGTCATCCTTACGCAACGACCATCTGTATAGTTTCATTTTGTCGGATGTCATAATGTTTACATTAACAAATACGTTATATATGATAATAAAAAAATATTATAAAGCACAAGTCAATAAGAGATGAGCCCCATGACAATTAATCTAAAATCCAAATATAACCACACAATATCTTACTTACCTAATATTATATTTTATTTATGTCACATCAATATTTTTATTTATATTTACACTATTTTTACATTAATATAATAATAATATTATTAATATTAAGTAAAATATGAATATAAAATATATTTATTTATGATCATTGATATAATTTTATTCGTATATTTTCGCAATTACTTGTAATACGTCAACATATGTTATATTTAGGGGTGTAAACGAGTCGAGCCGAGTCCGAGCCTGACCAAGCTCGGCTCGGGCTCGTTAAGAAATATATAGGGCTCGGCTCGGGCTCGGCTCGTTACGAGCTTTATGGACCTAAGCTCGGCTCGGGCTCGTTAAGAAATACACAGGCTCGGCTCGGACTCGGGCTCGGCTCGTTTAATTTTTAACAAGCCTAAACGAGCTTAAGCTCGAGCTCGTTAACAAGCTCGTTTACTCTATATGCTCGTTTAATAAACGAGCCTTATATTTAAGCTCGGACTCTGCTCGGGCTCGTTCAAAATTCTGTCTCGAACCGAGCTTTTATCGAGCCGGTCCCGGATAACTTACGAGCCGGCTCGGCTCATTTGCAATCCTAGTTATATCTGTTACTAGATTATTTATATTCGTATCTATGTTTTAAAAAAATATTCTAAAATTTGCGTGTATGATTTCTATTTGCAGTTGAGAGACTTTGCCATACCGCTATGGCTGCTATTAGACACCTCGTTTTTTTAACCAAATGAGCAACGTGGTGGAAAATCATCATCTAGAATCTTGCACCATGAAGTGTCATATATACTGTTTAAGTCAAAAATCAAATGATAATATTAAATATTCTAAGTAGGTTTTCACTAGTGCTTCTTAATTACATATATACCCTAATAAATTTACAGCGGCAGTTATCCATCCCAAAAGGAAACACCAAACTATAACGTCCATTCAGTATGGCAACAACTCTTTCCGATATCTATCCCGACATCCTTCATACTCACATATTACCACGCCTCGACGGTCCATCTCTCTTATCAACCGCAACCACCTCTGTGCACATGAGGACCTCTGGTCTCATATCTGCAAATCCATTTGGCCTTCAATTACCGACCCACGCCTTGAAGACATTATCTCCACCTTCCCCGCTGGTCACCGCTCTTTTTTCCAAGACTCTTTTCCGGCCCTAGTCACCGACGTCAATCACCAGAACCATATTCATCTCAACCGATCATCTCATCCTTTGCCACCTCAACTCATATCAGCCGTCGACATTCGTTACCAAGACGAACTTATTTACTCCAGAGTTGAATTTACAGACACCTCAGATGATTTTTTATCGTCGGTATTACGGATTACATTAAATAATGACCTGAAATCCAAACCTGGACCCGGAATCTTGGGATCCATCAACTTGAAAGTTGACGAGTTTTCAGGTACAGATGAAGCAATGTTTTCACACCTGGAAGAATCTCTGTGTTTAAACTGGATCCTAATCGACCTAACCCGGAAACGTGCAGGAAACCTTTCCAGTATCAAACCGATTAGTACAAGGCAAGGCTGGATCACTAACCAGACTTATCTTGTATACGCCATCGTTTTACCAGGGTGTGATCCGAATAAGGTGGTGCAATGTAGAATACAAGTGGTACTGGCTGTGGCTGCCGGAGGCGTGGGAATGCACGTGAAGGAAGTGATGCTAGAGTTACTGGACTTGGATTTTCGCCGCTTAAAGGGTAGGGATTTTTTGGTAATTTCACAAGGGGCACTTTCGGAAGAACATACTGTGAGGAGGAAAATGGTTACTAGTGAAGAGAGCAGATCTCGTTACAGAGAGTTCAAGACGATGGTCATCAACTCTATTTCTGACATGCGAGGTAAAATACAAAGTAGTAACCACGAGTTGCAAAGTAATATCGTTACCTTATGCCATAGTCTCTTACAAAGATCCTTTAATTTGTTGAAAGTTCAAATACTATGCATCTTCAATTACTCGTCTAAAAACATTTGAATGTTTTACTTGCGTAAATCAAATTTCCAATAATTAAGTCACCACTAAAAGAAATTTGAATTTTCATATTAATCAATCTATAGTATTAGTTAACTGTAGTGATTATTACAAGTGAATATGGTGAAATAATATGTAGTGAATCACTACACATGATTTCACCATATTCACTTGTAATAATTTGCATAAACCATTTGATCATAAGAAGTTACTCATTGTCAGATTTTTCTGCTCATAAAGTAAGTAATATAAACAGCAAAGACGGTACAATCAGTTAAATCCTCTATATGATAAAAAAATATTTATGTTTAAACCGACAGAAAAATAGAATCTCATCATCACCTTTTCAGTAGTTGCAGCTGGAGGTGGAGATGAAGCTAATGCAACCTTGTGCATTCTCATAAGCCTCTGCCACATTTATTACCCTTTGTGATCTAGTAACATTACTTTCTTGCCACAAATTCATTGATTAATTAAATGGTGCACTTGGTACTTGGTAGAACCGGTAACAGGTAAACAAATAACTAATTTGGATAATTTTTGAAAATTACTTCAATAAAAAGCTACATACCTATCAGATGTGTCATGTATAAAATCACCTCTTCCAGAAATCTTAATCCTAGCTCCACTAATCAACTAATTTCGGTTATATTTTTACCACTACGACCCACCACAATTCCTATTTTCGGTTAAATTTTTACCACTGCGACCACCACAATTCCTATATGCTCATCAACAATTTTTATATGCTCATCAGCAACACCCATTGTCACTGAAATACTGATATCTTTTTGCAAAATGGCCTTGATAAATTAAGTTGCATAATCACAACATAGCTTCAAAGCGAAATTACAAGGAAATTGAATACCGAACCGAACCTTATTGTTTTGAAACTTTTTACCAACCCCGTTAAGGTGCTGTAGAAACAGAAGGGTATTAAAGGAATAAGCAAATATATAATATGAGATTTAAGTAAAAGAAAGGCTAACTACTAATATATGGAAAAGGAGGACTAACAGATTAAACGTAGTAAAGATCTTCAGACAATCTTAATAAAATCATATTAGCACCTTACACATGTTGCTGTAAGGTGCCACCTACCGTTACCAACATATCATTCAACCCTAATATAGATGTTAACTTGAGGGGATATCTTAATGTTAGCTTGTGAATCTTCAATGAATGATCTGCAAAAGGAAATATTAAAACAAGTTTTCAAAAACTAAAAATTCAACAAGATAATGTATAGAAAGCAACATCTTACTTTATCACGGATCCTCCCTTTCCGGTGACTCAATTACAAGAACCATTGGTACAATTAGTCTAACTTTTGATATTGGCTCAACCTCCTAACCATCGTTAGTGTAAAAACTAGCTGGAGATATTTAATATTACTTAAGAGGATGTTGTCTACATTTCAACAACTTCATAAATTGTTCCAGACACAACGATAACCCTATTAGATATTCCTGGAAAATACTCATAGTTGCGTGACAACAGGACTCTTGCATTGGATCGTGATTGGAAATCTGAAAATTGTTGATCCACCTTTTCCGATGATTGAACCAACTTCAGCATTTGTTGCCAGAAACCTCAGGTATATAGTGTCTGTAGTCTTGTACATAAAATGGCATCATTACTATAACAAGTTAAGATACTGAATTCAAAAAATGCGCATCTAAACACTTTAGAAAGGTGGTGAATTCGAATCTAAGGACAAGGAAAGAGGAAATTTATAGCCCGGACAACAGTGAAGTAAATTAAAACAAGTTTCGGTCTTTTTAAACATAATGCATTGTTTTGATAGTGTCTCTTTGCAAAATTATTCTAGCCATATCATAGCACATATAAGGATTACTAGATTAAGGATTCCTATGAAAATGCATAAATTCTACAAAATTTTATTGAAGTACTTGGTTGCTCTTGGGAAATTTTGTAATAAAAGTTAAGTCTAGAACAAGAACTTGCTAGCCTTGTATAATTTAGCATTCTACTTTATTTT